>CAUYUJ010015113.1:0-22500 GCA_963575745.1 Prorocentrum cordatum | reverse complement strand
CCACGCGCGCACGGGCGCGGCGAAGCAAAGGTCGGGCGGAGCGAGACGCGCGAGGGCCGGCCGAGATCCCGCGACGTGGAGATGCGGGACCCACCAACAGGGGATCGACAGCAGCACTCGCGAGGAGGCGATCGCGAGGGGAACGGCGGGGGGGAGGGGGATGGGAGACACGCGCGCGCACGCGCACGCGCACACGCACACGCACGCGCACGCGCACGCGAACGCGCACGGACACGCGCTCAAGACTGGGCTCGTGCTCGGGCCCAGGCTCGGGCCCGCGCTGGGGCTCGGGCTCGGGTTCCAGCTCGCGCTCGGGCTCGGGCTCGCGTGGGCACGCGCGCGCACACGCACGCGCGCGCGAGCTGCCCCCCTTTTGCGAGCGCTGCGTAACCAGAATACCCTTACCCCAGGGCTCCATCCAATCCCCCTCCCCTTGCCCCGTTTATAGTTTCAAACCCCAAAGCGGGGTGAGGCTACAGCGCCCAATTTTGACCAAGGAGACTGGCTCCAGCAGATTATGCTGGCAAACAGGGTGGGTGCAAGCGCCCAATGTACGAGGGACACTGGTTCCAGCAACCAGCCGCGTAGGCTCCAGCACCCAATTTTGACCATGGACGCAACTTGTTCCAGCGGATGATGCAAACAAGAGGGGCGGGCTCCATGACTACAGTTCTACCGAACGCAAGAGTTCCAGCAGCCAACGGCGTGGGCTCTAGCACACAACTCGACGGCGAGCGAGGGGGGGAAGTGAAAAAAAAATGGCCTTCTCAGAAGGCGTGGAAGTACCCCAGCCTTATGAGAAGTTGCCTAAATCTCCCCCGAATGCAAACAACCACTTCTCAGGACGCGCCAAGGTTTTTGAGAAATCCCGCGGGTTTCCGAGAAGGCCTTCTACTTCTCATTTCCACCCCTTCGCTCGCTGCCGAACAACATTCGCAAAATAAGATGGCGCCAGCAACCCACGGCGTTGGCTACAGCACTGCATTTGCATGGAACGCGAGCGTTCCAGCAGCCCCAAGGCGCTGCGTCCAGTTTGCACCGCTGCCTTCGTATGGAGCGCGCCCCAAGCACGAACCCGCTTCCAGTATGGGCCCGACCATAAGCAAAAACCTTCCACCAAAACAAACAACCCTGATATCCCAGCGCGTCCATTGATTTTTTGTGTGGGAGCGTCGCGTTGCCCATCGCAAAACCGTCGAAGCCCAAGAACCTCAGGGAAACCTCGAGGCAAGCAGGTTGTTTCTTGGCACGGGCCCCAACTGCACAGCCCCTTCCGAAAGAAACTTGCAACATATGCCCCTAACTGTAGTTTGGGTGCGTCGAAAAGGGGGCCAGGGGAAGGGGAGGGGCAACGCTTCACGGTCCGCGGCAAATCTGCGGACGCGTGGGAGGCAAGGGGCGCGCGAACGGAAAAGAGGGGGGCATAACGTTCAAGAGACATCATGGCACGGGCCACGATACCTAAACCCTCCACGGCATCACCCCCCTTCGACGCCTGGCTCCGTTTCGCGCGATGCCTGTGGCGGCCGTTCGGGACGACCTGGGAGCCCCCACGGAGCTCTCGACGAGTCGCAGCTGCTGGAAGACATCCCTCCACCCCTCCCCTTTTCGGCCGCCCTTGACCTCCGACGGCGATGCACCTCCCTGGCCCTCACCCACTTGAAGACGCCCGGGACGGACCGCCCAGCAGCGTGAAGGGCGGCGGGAGTAGGGGTGCGCCGTGGGTAGAAGCGAGAAAAAAACACACAAAGAAATGTTACACAGAGGGTTTTGGCACCACCAACGGTGCAACGCATGTGCACACATGCGACAGGATCCCTGGCGCACGGCCGCGCTCTAGGACGCAGTTGACATGTATGGTGTGGCAAGGCTGTCGGCGTCGACAAGACCCCAAGATCCGGTACCAACAAACATTCCATGGTGGTTTGCCACAGCCAAACCACCGTGCAACGTCAATTTGCTCATTCGTTGACAGGAGCACGCGTCGCGGCAGCAGAACGCAGTAGCGCGCGCGGGCATGCAGGGCCAGCGATGTGGCTGGCCAGCTACCAGCGCGATTTCGGCAGAGGAGCCGAAATCCACGCAGGATCGACTTGGGCGTGGTATCCGGCGCAGCTGCATCGCACTGCAAGGCGCCGCGGCCTTGCGATTGTAGCGCCAGGCCCCGTGCGTTCCTCGAGTTTGGAAAACAAGCTCGACAGAAAGGAATCGCGCGTGCTCTTGTGGGGGCGGCGAACACGATCGTACACAAAAGGAAATGCCTTTGTGTGCCCCCCGCGTTGCCAATATCACCAGACCGCACACAAAGGAATTACACGAGACTTCGTGGCACACAAAGGAATTACAGCAACGCCCTTTGGGTTGCGCTCTTCGCGCGCGGTGACAGCTCCGAGCTGTGACGGAAGGGAGGGCGGGACAAGGCAAAGCAGGGGAGAGGAAAAAGAAGAGGAAGGCGAGAAAGATGCGAAGGAAGCAACGGAAGAAAACCAGGATGCGCGCAAGTGAAGCTAACACTGCGCGCCGAGACAGTTGTTCGTTCGTTCGGTTGGCCGCGTGGCAGATAAATAGAAAAGAATTGTTTGCTGCCAATGGAAGGGACTTCTTGGGAATGGGACTCGCGCTCTCTTCCCAACCCCCGTTCCCACACCCCGTTGCGAGCGCGCGACGATTTGTTCTGGCCCGCGGGCAGAGGACTGCCAGTTGTTGGTGCGCGGCCTTTTCCACCCCTCACGCGTTCCGAACACATGCGACCAGCTAAACGCACTTGCCACGCAAACCGCCAGTTCCAAAGACCGACGCCACACCGATCCCCGCATCCGTGCCAGGCACCCTCTCCACGACGCCCCCTTCCGGCGTAAAACCAACACAACGGGTTTATGTGTTTGTTCCTGTTCTGACTGGGGGGGTCCAGGCGAGAAGGCGTCCAGGACCCAGCGAGAACCTTCCCACCCTCTCGCGTTTCGACGGCGAGGCGACGCCCACACGACAGGCTCGGCGTTCGACACGACACCGCGTGGATCGCAGAACCTCGAGCGAACGCGGCTCCCCGACAGCGCCGACCGCTTGATTATACTCGACGCGGGCCGCCCTGGCCGCCCAGAACCCGAGGGACGGCGAGAGCAGAGGCGCGCCCGGGAGGCTCGAGGCGGATGGCCCTCTTGGACGCCCACGACCAAGGAGGAGGACGAGGAGGAGGAGGAACAGGAAAAAAGGAAAAGGAGGAGGAGGAGGAATAGGAGGAATAGGGGGAGGAGGAGGAGGAGGAGGAGGAGGAGGAGGAGGACGAGGAGGAGGAGGAGGAGGAGAAGGAGGAGGAGCACAGCGTACATGAAGGATCTGTCACGCGCGGCCGGTCAGTCTACAGAAGATATGCAAGCCCTCGGATAGGGCGCTGAGAGCCGGCGGAAACCCATGTGAGTGAACCTTTTGCACGGGAAGTCCCCCGCCGCGAAGGCGGAGTACAGCAGGACTTGCGCACAGAACGCAGACATAACACCCATCAGTTGCACGACCTCCACTGCCACCAAACAGTTGTGAAGTAGCTCATCCACGTCGGGTCCAGGAGGATACCCCAACCCCCCACACCATCACGCGGAGAAGCTCTTCTTCATCGTCCTCGACAATAAAAAGCTCAATCTTGGAGTAGCCCAAAGGTGATGCACAAAGCGGAACTGTCTGCGTGCCGTCTCGCGTGACGCTGCGCCCGCGAAATGCCGATGGAGCCTTCGAGTTGCGGGGGGTATCCGCGATGAGAAAATGGAGGAATACACCATTGAGGCGATGGCATCGCCTTCCGAACTTGCACACACGATCATCAGCAGCGACGGCCAGCAAGGCACGGCTGGCAGATGGATGAGGCCGTGCGCAGGAGGAAGCCCTGACGCCAGAGAGCTTTAGAATGAAGTCTATCTCGTCAACCTTGTTCTGAAGTCCATCCACCATCGTGAATGTGTTAGCCAATTGCGCCGCGAATTTGTCCAAAGCAGCAAGGATAGGGGCGCTCGATTTCTGGATCAAGGCAGGCACGATCTTGCCCGCCACAGCTGATGAGCCCGACGCGATCATCTGCCCGAAAGACTCCTTTACTTTCTGGCAGTGTATGCCAATGCGTTCAATAAGCTGCTGCTCCCGCGCAGCATCCAAACCACAGGTAGCAGACGTAAGTTCCTCATCGAATGAAAATGTAAGCTCTCGAATATGAACGCCCGTATAGTAGCGAGCCCCCAGTTGAGCAGACGCGTCCTGGACACCAGATATACCATCTTCCAAAACAGCACATACTGAAGCAACATAAGAGCTATGATCATTCAAAGACTCTGATACGCAGACAACTGAGAATCATACATGGTTAATGATTGCTGCACAGGAGACGTCAACCAAATACGTAGCACCCCGCAAATGCGGGTAAGAGAGGGGGGGCGGCGGGAACGTCGGCAGTCTGCGAGGATTTGAAGAAGCCCACCGCAGGCGAACACTTTTTCAAACTATACAGCGAGCCCGCCGCAGGCGCAAATTTTTTGTTAAAACAGGATGGGTCGCAGGATGAGTCGCAGGTGGGTCGCGGGTGGGTCGCAAGTGGGTCGCGGGTGGGTCGACGGTGGGTCGCGGGTGGGTCGCGGGTGGGTCGCGGGCGGGTCGCGAGCGGGTCGCGGGTTGGGTCGAGGGTGGGTCGCGAGCGGGTCGCGGGGTGGGTCGCGGGTGGGTCGCGAGGCGGGTCGCGTGTGGGTCGCGGGCCAGGTCGCGGCGGGGACGATAACGACGACGACGACAACAATCACAACAACAACAACAACAACAACAACAACAACAGCAACAACAACAAGCAGAATAGCAGAATCCTCACCACGGATGCGCACTTCAGCCACGCACCCAGGGACAATGAATGACCGTTCGGCCCCCTCACTCTGATTGTGCAGGATTGAAGCACTGGTGACGATCTGCAAAGAGTCTGGCAATAACCACAGGGCCGACACACCGTTCGGGATATGCCACAGCCAGCTGTGTTTCTAAATCACCAAGGAAACTAGCGACCCACGGATCGGTAACGTGACGAAGGATTTGAAAGGGATTGTCTGGCTGTCGCAACCGACGTCGAATAGGCGAAGACAGTATAAACCGTTGCGAATGCGACGCTCAACCCTCTGAAACGCCCATCAGAAAAACCAAAAATCAACCGCAGCGCCTTGCCAGATAGTACAGAGATAGAACCAGAAACATCAAATGTCGAAGCCATCCGTTCAACACGCAGAGGGAAACTGCGGGGTGACAAAAAACAAACAATCCCGTCTTGAGCCAAAAATGGCTACGGATGAGGAGTGTGAGTGTGCGAGAGGCGCTCCCCAAAGCCGATCCCTGACTGCCCCATGAGAACGAAAGCTGGAAGCTCAGTGTGCAGGAACCTTATCCTTGCCACCGAGGTGAGACAGGAGGCGGAGGGAGAGGGCATGCAAGGTCTGGGGATCTCTGGAGCCACCAGGGTCGAACGTCTTAGCCCACCCGTTGTCCCAGCGGATCACCCTGCCCCTCGCACTACGAGTGGAAGTCTTACTGCTACGGCTGAGGAGGAGGAGGAGGAAGAGGAGGAGGAGGAGGAGGAGGAGAAGGAAAAGGAGGAGGAGGAGGAGGAGAAGGAGGAGGAGGAGGAGGAGGAGGAGGAGAAGGGGGGGGGAGGGGGAGTGGGAGGGGGGGAGGACGCCCCCCCGGCCGGCCGCTCGGCGCGAGGGACGGCGAGAGCAGGGGCGCCGCCGGCGGGGGGGCTCCCAGGTCCAGACGTGGAGCCTGCCGCGCCCGTTGGCGCCCAGCTGGCCCTCCTGAGCGGCGGCGGCGGACGACGACGACGGACGACGACGACGACGACTAGACAACGACGACGACAATGGCGACGACAGCGACGGCGGTGGCGGCGGCGACGGCGACGGCGGCGACGGCGACGGCAACGGCGGCGGTGGCGGCGGCGACGGCGACGGCGACGGCAACGGCGGCGGCGGCGGCAGCGACGACGACGACGACGACGACGACGACGACGGCGGCGGCGACGGCGGCGGCGGCGACAGCGACAGCGACAGCGGCGGCGGCGACGGCGGCGGCGGCCGCGGCGACGGCGACGGCGACGGCAACGGTGGCGGGCGACGGCAATGGCGCCGGCGACGGCGGCGGCGGTGGACCCAGCGGCGGAGGCGGCGAGGACGGCGGCCACCACGACCAGGGCGGGGTGAGGCAGGAGGTGGGAGGAGGACGGAGCAGGAGGACAAGAATCGGCAGAAGCATAAACGTTCGGGAGCTCTTGGGTCCGCCGCCCAAGGGGGGTCCAACGTCGACCCAAGAAATCCGATCGGACATCCGAAAGTTGTTGCTTAGCTCATGCCGACTTCGCCGAAACCACCACCACGACCATGGCGAGGCGAGGAAGGAGGAAAGGGAGCAAGCTGGAGAAGGAGATGGAGGAAGGAGGGTTAGTAAAGGAGCCCAGGGACACATAAATGAATACAAGCAAATCCAAGGATTCCATATGTTGTTGCACATGTTCGCAGATTTTCCAATGCTTTCATGGGAATCAACGATTAAGTGTGTCTGTGTGTTTGCCGCTCCTGAATTAGATCAGACACGCCTGCAGTGCAAGTCGAAGCAAGCAATTGAAGAGACAGCTGGACGACATGCCAGCAACTGGGAAGTTCGGACGAGCCTCTAGGATGCCAGGGATGCCTCCCACGACGAGCAAGGCGAGGAGGGCGGGCGACTCGCAGGCTGGAACCTCTGGCCAGAGGTCTCCGCGAGAAGTGCGAACGCCGGGTCAGAGGGAACACCCCGCACAATCGCGGGCTGGAGACGTTGCGCCGATCGCTCGGCGAGGCCCCCACGGAGGCATCCCAGGAGCAGTCCGCATCGAACCAAATCGGATCGCATCGGAGCTCGCATCGGACCGGGCTGCATCGGCCACGGAGTCGGAATCGAACAAGATCGTCCGCGCGAGGAGGCACGGCGGCGACGTGCGATGCGAGCGCCGACTCGGACCGCTGGGAGATCGGAATCGGAGCGGATCGGGCCGTGCAGAAGCGATGTCGAAGCTAGACGAGCGCGACTCGCAAGGCCACTCCTCGCAGCTGGTCTGGATCCGCCGCGCAGGGATTTACGATACATCACATCGAAGCAAACATGCGAGTCTGGGACGCTCGCGAGAAGGCACTTTGCGGGTGGTGGAACGCGCTCTGTGAGAATCGGACCGATCGGAGCAAAACCACCCTGGGGGTTGGAGGCGGCCGGGGGATCTGAACCGGGTGGGGCCCCAGGAAGTCGGCCAAGAGGAGGCTATGAGGCCAAAGCCGCTCAAAAGTGGGTCCCCCGCCCCCTCTCGGGGTCCATTTGGTGCAGTTTTCCACCCCGCATCCGTTTTTCGCTGTCCCGGGGCCTGACAACACCCCCTGGTGACCAATAACAAGAAACTTTCCGAACACAGAACCTTGAACCTGCCCGCCCTCCCTGCAAGAACCAGCACTGGGCCACCTCAGAGCCCCGGACGGTTCCCATCCAGGGGGGCGTGTCGGGGTGACCTTTTTGCTGCCATCTGCCCTGATTCGGGGGTTGCTAAAGGTGTCCCTGGCCCAAGGCGCCCCCAGATTTTCGTTCGATGTTGTAGCCCCTGGGGTTCTCTGGGCCTCTTGACGGGTGCTCTCGAGGCCGTGGGGGGCCTCTTTGGAAATCCTGGAGGCACCTTGGACCGAGAGCACCTTTCGCACAGCAACACCCGGCTGACGGCCACCGCTGTCGCGCCGCGGCTCCCATCTGGCGGCACGCCCTGCCTCGTCGCAGCCTTGCTCTCGCCTCATCATCCCGCTCCGCGTCGCCCAGACTGCATTCAACTCCACCGTCCCTTTCGTCGCTCTCCCCTCCTGACCCTCCTTCACCACCTCCTCCTCAGAATCCGTCATCCTTCTCATCCATCCCTTTTTCTGAAAATACCCTGTCTCTGTTGCGCACCCAGACGCGTGGATAAGGAGAGCCGGGCGTTTCGACGGAGACTTCTTCACCGTGATCATGAAGCTGGAAACTTGCAACGACTACACGGACGGAGGGGTGCGCTCTCAAAACGGGGCCCTCACCCCATCGCTCAGTGCCACGCACACCGTCTTTGAAAACACGCAACAGTCACCGGGATGGACAGACAGACGGACAGACAGAAGCCATACGCCCAAGGCGCGTCGGCAAACGCACATTCATACACTACACACACCGCTCTCTCAGTCTATGTCTCCAAACAAAAAGAACTTGAACAAAATCCTGCAATCTGTCTCCTTCCCCGCATGCCCGGTGCGCATGTGGCCCCAAGAATTTCGCCCACTCCAGCCGCGGCGCCCCCACCTTCCTCACGAAGGCGTCCGTGGCCGGCGTCGAAGTCCCAGGGATGAAAACAGAATCGCGACGAGGGTATCCTGCTGATCCACGCACTGCCTTGCCATATAAAGCGAGCTGGTGCTTCAGCAGAATGGCCGTCAACGGGGGGTGGCCCGTGCGTGCTCGTATCAAGTCGTTCGACACGCGTGAAATCATCGGGTGTCTGACGCCGCACAAAGTCCTTAGCATTCTGCAGTGCGCCCCGTCTAGTCTCCTTTTCTCCACAGCGTTCAGAACGACAGAGCACAAGCTGTACAATAGCTTCGAAATGATGACGGCGTTGAAAAGTTCGACCTTCCTTGCCTCGCCGATATTCGAGTGGCCCCACAACTGCTTCAGCTTGCGGAAACCGGCGAACGCCATCCCAAGCCTCCCGGTCAACTCGCCGCCCGCTTTCCCGTCGTTGTCCAAGGTGGTTCCGAGGTGCGATAAGGTGTCCGTGGGTGCGATGTCCTCGCCCTGTGGCGCCCTGATTTTTCCTCGGCACCGGATTCTGAGAAGCTGCAACTTGCCCCAATGCATCTCCAGCCCCGTTGTGCCAGCTGCAATTTGGACCACGTTGAGCCACTTTTCCATGTCGCCAGTGGTCCTCGTCATCAGCAGCGCGTCGCCCGCGTACACCAACTGACCGAATCTGCGTGCGTCGCTTTCCCCCAGCTCGACCTCTGCGCCCCTCATGATTACTGTCATCACCATGACAAATAAGAAAAGCGACAAAGGACAACCTTGCGATATTCCAGATGTTTGGCTGCGCTCGGCCGAAGTAACTCCGTTCTCTCTGACCTGAAACGTTCGTCCCGCGCAGACGTCGGCAATGGCGTTCCTCACGTGCTCTGGCAGCCCGAATCTCTCCAAGGCGGTCATCATGGCCTCTATATATTCACAGAGTCGAACGCTTGCTTCCAGTCCAGGGCGAGGGCGCGCGAGTTCCCATGGCGCGAAGCCCGCGCGGGCTCGACGTGGCGCCTCAGGATGCAGATCGCGTCTCGCGTGCTCCTCCCAGTGCGGAATCCGAACTGAAACTTGGACAAGCGGCCCTCTGCTCCACCGTCCACCAGACGCTGCTTGACGAGGGCCGCGAAGATTTTGTACCCGAGGCTCAACAACCTTATGGGCCGGTAGTTCTCTGGCAATTCAGCGTTGCCCTTCTTGTGGATTGCGGCCACCATTGCCTTGCGCCAGCCTCTCGGCGTCTGTTTGCGCAACCAACATGCGTTGGAGAACTCTGCGATGTAGGCTAAACAGTCTGTACTCCGGGCCAAAGCTTTCCAGCATTCAGCCGGGATACCATCTTCGCAAGCTGCCCTGTTGTTCCTCAACCTGCCGATGATTTGTCGCACCTCGTCCGCCGTGAACGCGGCTTCGTTCACCAGGAGCTGCGGCCCAAGCAGCGGGGCATCGACGGCGACAGCCGGCCGGACTCGCCATTGAACTCTCTCCAGGTACTCGGCCATCGTGTCCGCTTTCTCGCTGCTCCTGGTGAGCTCCTCGTCGACGTTTCGCAAGCTGGACTGCGTTGGCTTTCTCGGCTTTCTGAGGGCTTCGAGATCATCCCACTCCCCCGTCCGCATGCGATCCTTTAGCCATGCCGTCTGGTCGGTCTTGGCGGACCTCCTCACCAACTTGCGATATTCGTTCTGCCTCTTCGCATCTCCGGCAAGTCTTGCCTCGGCACGCCGGTCGATTCGGTCCAGCGTGCTCCGGGTGATCCAAGGCCTCCTGATGGTCGCCGCCTTGTCTGGGATGGCGCGTTCGCTTGCTGTGGAAGCTTCGATCATCGAGCGCCAAGTTTCCTCTGGAGCGCTGTCGCGCGCCTGCCCCCGGACGCGCTCGAGGAAAGAATGTGTGAATGAACCTGCCGCGGCCGGTGTTTTTAGACCTTTCCTGTTTTTCCTCGGCGCCTTGCGTTGGACGAACATGTCACAGTCGACGCAGATATCACAGGTCACGAGAAAGTGGTTCGTTTGGAGACCTGCTGCCCTGTTGCTCCTCACATTCTGAACGCTCTCTTGCATTGCGGACTCTGCCAGCGCCATATCGAGCATGCTGTGGGCGTCTTCTGCGACGGCGCTCATGTGGGCCACCCGGGCCCCAACGAAAGTAGTTTTGGTTTCTGGCGCTCCCGCCTTCAGGACGTTAGCAGCCACAAGCTCGCGTTCCACGTAAAACTGCATCAACAGGTCGCGGTTGGATATCTCACCTTTCTTGATGGCTTCTCTGCCCCAGCCGTGTTCACATAGAACATCGTCTTCTCCAGGGCGTCGCTTTCCCACGCGTGCGTTGCAATTTCCCAATAAAACCTTAGGCCCGTTCGTCGAACACTTGTCGTACACGTTTACGAGGTTTTCGTTTTCTGATATAAAAAAGCTTATCGCCAGTCAGCTTCTCATTGTGAGGGGCTTACGCCGTCACAATGCCCACCGTACAATTTCTCGCCTGCATCTTCAAGCGTGCAGTCATCCCCGCGTGCTGCAAGAAGCCACGGATGTTATGCTTGGCCCACGCTGCCACCACGAAGCCAACTCCAGCTCTCTCTGGTCCACTCCCAGACAAGATCACGATTAAACCTTTTTTCCGAATAACTGTCAGAGCATTGCTTCCACGTCTCTTGAAAGGCATAATACATCCAATTTGTAGCGTTCCATGTGCGCCTGTATGCAAATTAATTGTTCATCGGTCAGGCCCTGAACATTCCACGTTCCAGTTCGTACTGGCTGCCTGCGGACGTCCTCATATTGCCCTCTCCGATGTACCGCTCCATCATCTCTGTGCCGATCGCGGGGTGAAACTTTGTTGCCGACACGCCCTGGGCCCCCTCAGTGGGGGGGCTTCCCCTTGCCCCAGCCCTTCTGGCCCCCATCTTTCATGTTCTCGAGGCGCTCCGTGGCCTTCGCGACTAGCTCAACAAAGTCCCTGGCCGACGTGAAATCCTTCCACGTCTTCCAGTCTCCCGACAGCCACTTGATATTGCAGGCGCTGTTCTCCACCTGGGCCTCCATCACCGTCGTGCCCCACACTGTGAGGCTCAGATCGTTTTCGTCCACCTTGATCGCCCTCTTGTTGAAATCCCAACCGGCGAACATTTTCTTCACACCGAAAAAAATGAGGGGAATGCGCTCATGTAAAGGACGATCCGGAGCCCCCCACACAGGAATCCCCTTGAACTTCAACCTCTGGCTCCTGAGAATGCCGATCGCTCCTTGCATGGTTGGGCCGGTATCCCACTTTGCAAAAACGATGCCGTTGAAACCCTCCCCTTGTAGAATACCTCGGTCGGCTCGGGTACTCCCACGTTCTTTAGCTGAGAACTTATCCTCTCAGACGCTTCCTGGAAGTTCACCGCCTCCTGGAAGCCCCCCATGACGGCTATTTGCTTAGACCCCTTCTCCCCCGTCAGCTGACCGATGCTCTTCTTCATATCCTCGAACTTCTTATTCATGTCCTCCTTGACGATCTCTTCCACCTCATCCCTCATCATCTCCTTGACCTCCTCCTTCGTCACCACCTTGCCCTTGAGCGTTGTCAACTCGTCACCAACGGCTGTTGCTGCGACCGTGGCCTCGAATGCTTTCTGCTTTGCCGCATTCGCCTCAAACTTCGCCTCCTGGATAGCTGCACCGTTCTTTTTCATCAGGCCTTTTATCTCCTTCGTGTCGCCGATCATCGTCCTCATCATCTCTTCCAATCCCAGTGTCTTCTCCCCCGCCTCCTCCTCCTCCTCGTCGCCATCCATCTTGTTTAAACGCGACTCGTGTCTTGGAAACTTACGTTCGCCTCCGACGGGGGTGCCGATGCCGTGCTTCTTAGCCTTCGTGTTCTCCATCGTCTCCGCCATTGCAGGCGGCTCGGAAGTCGGATTAATCCAGGGGGCTGGATTAATCCAGGGCGGCTGGCGTAGGTGGATTGGCTGGCGTAGATGGATTGGCTGGCGTAGATTGGCGGCTTGAGCCAAAATGGCTACGGTCGCCTGAGCGCACCCCGCTTCACCCGAACAAGGACGGAGGGAGACTCCTTTTCGAGATGGAGAGAATGCCTGAGCGCCGCAAGCATTCGCCTTGAATGCCTGCACTAACTGCACAGATGGATGGCGGCTCCCCCTCAAAACGTGGCTCTCGCTGAAGACTCCCCAACACAGAACGGCCAGAAGGTTACACACATGTACTGTAACAGCTGCAGGGATGGAGGGCAGCTTCCTGTTCAAAGCAGGGCCGTCGCGTCAGACTTCCCCAAACGTAGCCACCAGAAGGGTTCATGAAACACGGGCTCTCGGCTGAACGGCAGGCACATCGAGTCCTCGTCTTTCAAGGAGGCGTTGGTGCGGTGAAAACAAGTGACTTCTGGAGAGAGAACTCGGGCGGGATAGTCTATGCATCGTTAATGCATCTTGAGTTTACCCTGGTATTCCTGCTCATCCTCACCCGACCTTACTTCTTCGTCCTGGCCCTCAACCGGGTCAGCATCGTCCTCGTCCTCGTCCTCGTCGTCGAGGTCGACATCGTCCTCCCTCTCCTCCTCCTCGTCCACCTTCTCAATCCTGACTCCCCACTCCTCACCTCTCACTTATCCTCCTCCTCCTCACACATAAATCCCCAACCCTCATTCCTGACTCCTCCTGCTCTTCCCCAACCTCGTTATTCTTCCTCTTCCCTGCGGCGTCCTTAGACACGAAGTCGTGACCGTCAGGCAGGCCAATGATGTCCAAATCCTCAGGCAAGGCGGGGAGGGGGCGACGAACAGACGTGCGCACTCCGGCACGTGCGTCAACACCTGCGCGCAGGCGCCCTTTTCCTGGGAGGACGGAGCGGCCGAAGCGCCAGCGCAGCACTTTGAGGACTGCTGCGAGAAGGCCCATACAGTCAAGGTCTTGCCACACTTGTTCGTCGGCGGCGGGGCAGAGTTGGCTGCACCAGCGAAAGAGCTAGACGTGGGCGCCGAAAATCGAATTGGCCAGCGTGCAGGAGGGGAAAGTCTTACCACACAGTCGACGCACGGACAGACTCACAGGAGTCAACAGCACGAGCCCCTGCGCCGAAGATGCCACGAGCGAAGGAAGCTGAGGCTGCCTCTTCAAAGCTGAATGTGCTCGTAACCTCCATGCAAGCTTAGAGCGGCGTGCAGCAGGGAACGAGACCTCCTCCTCCTCCTCCTCCTCCTCCTCCTCCTCCTCCTCCTCCTCCTCCTGTAGCGGCCTCCTAGATGAGGTCCGAGTAGATAGGGTCGGAGGATCGCGCCGCATCACCGATCCATCGCCGATGCATTGGCGATGCATCAACGAAGCGTCGGCGACGTCGGCGGTGCCTCCGCGACGCCGGCGTGGAGAATATCGGGCTCCACATCGAGCCGCATCGGCGATGCATCGGCGATGCGGCGCGATCCTCCGACCCCATCTGCTCGGACCCCATCTGGGAGGCCTGGATCCTCATCCTCCTCCTCATCCTTACCCTCTCCTGCCCGTGACAGCCTCACGCTCTTCCGCCTCTGGCTCACCCCTTCCTCATGTGGCTCCCGACGGCCTGCCCGCTCACGCCCTGCTCCTTCCCACGCCGCCTCCTACTGCTCCTCCTCTCCCTCCTCGAGCGCGCACGCGCATGCTTACAGGGCCCGGCAGAAGGGCCGGGTAGCCTCGAATCCAGGGTCGGTCACGACCAGCGTCACGTCGTGGGTGATGTACTGGGTGCGCAAAGGGTACCCCTTGGACCATCTTATGTCCTCGCGCGGGAGAAAGTGGGCGATGACGGAGGAGGAGATGGAATGACTTCACACACATACACTGTTGAAGCTCAGCCCGGATTTCTTGGATCGGAGCTGGACCCTCGCGCCAGGGGCGGCGCCAAGGACGCCCAGGGGGGGGATCCAGCGAAAATCCAAGAAATCTGCGCAGACCTCCAAAATAAGACGAGGAAACGGAAAAGAAAGAGAAAGAAGGAAGAGGAGACAGGAAGAAACGACACGAGGGAAGAGGGAAATGACGAGCAGCTGCAAAAGGTACCATGGTAAGGATGAGGACGGAGGGAAACGAGGAGGCCCCTTTCCTCCTCCTGGGTTCCCGCCTCCACCTCCTCCTCCTCCTCCTCCTCCTCCTCCTCCTCCTCCTCCTCCTCCTCCTCCTCCGCCACCTCCGCCACCTCCTCCTCGCTCCTCAGCCATCCTCCTTCCTTTCTCTCCCTCTCTCCCCCCAACCAATCCTGCGCACCTCCCTGCCTCCATCCATCCGTCCCTCCTCCCTCCTGCCCCCTCTTGCCCAATCCTCCTCAACCTCTCTCTCCTCCTCTCCCCATCCCCCTCTCATCATCCTCCTTCTTCTCCTCCCTCCTCCTCCTCTCCTCTCCGCCTCCTCCTCCCTCCTCCCCTCCTCCTCCCTCCTCCTTCTCCTCCTCCTCCTCTCCTCGTCCTCCTGCTCCTCCTCCTCCTTCTCCTCCTCCTCCTCCCCCGTCTCCTCCTCCTCCTCCTTCTCGTCCTCCTTCTTTTCCTCCTCCTCCTCCTTATCCTCCTCTTCCTCCTCCTCCTCCTCCTCCTCCTCCTCCTCCTCCTCCTCCTTCTCCTCCTCCTGATGATTCCCCCTCTTACTCTTCCTCCTCCCCCTCCTCCTGATTCTTCCCCCTCTCATCCCCTTCGTCCTCCTCCTCCTTCGCCTCATCCTCCTTCTGTTCCTGCTCCCTCTCCTCCTCCGCCTTGACTGACGCTGGCCATACACAAGCATCTAGGTTGTTGCGCTATTCCAGCGCACTGGGGCATCGAGATGAAACAAAATTCTGGCTAGGCCAGTGATAGCAAACTGGCTAGGCAGCGGCCCACGCAGGGGTAAGGGATTAAACTGGAAATAGATAAAATGTCCCCACTGGGAGTAAGGAGTACATCACTGAAATAATACATCAAAATTCGCCGGCCCAACGGGCCAGAGGCGTGCTAAGATCTCGAGTGACTAGTCTAGAAATTTTCTAATTTGCTTGTGTGGGGCCGCCCCTGGGGGTCCCCGAATCAAAAGTACCCGGGCTGATCCCCGGCGAACCTTTACTCGGAGATGGTGTTCCTCCTGAACGCGGCCTCGCAGGCCCCCCAGCGCGCGCCAAGAGAGCCCCAAGAGGTCCCCAAGACGGTCCAAGAGGGCTCGGAGTCACCAGACGACCAGTCCAAGACCACAAGATTGCCTCCAGACGGCACAAGAAGTCTGCAAGACACCCCAAGCACCCTCCAAGAGACCTCCCAACTGGGCCCCCAGACGCACAATTGTTTGATTTTCCATACGTTTTGAAGAAATTTGGCGTTCTCGTCTTTTCGACGTACCTGCGCTCCAAGACGGCCCAAGAGGCCCAAGATCGGCCCAACACAGCCCAAGAAGCATCCAAGAACGCCCCAAAACTGCCCCAGACCGCCCCAAGACAGCCCCAGAGGCCTCCAAGATGGCCCAAGAGGCCCCCAAGACGACTCCAAAAGCAGGCCCAGACGGGGAACCATAACGGACATTTCGAGCTGCGAGCACTGAGAGATTCCAAGCAGGCTCCTAGAGGCCCCCAAGGTGCCTCCGAGAGGCCTAAGAGACCTCCGCGAGGCCCTCAAGAGGCCCAGAAAGGTCCCTCAGAGGCTCATCTCCCAAGACCCCCAACAGGCCCCCAGAAAGCCCCAAGAGGCCCCCAAGAAGCTATCAAGAGGCCCCCGAGAGGCTTCAAAACTGCGCCCCAGAGGCTCCCGAGAGCCCCCTCGAAGAGACCCCAAGAAGCGTCCAAGAAGACTCTGACCACAACCCAGGTACGCCTCGAAACTCTGCTGGAGCTCTCTTGAGCCATCTTAGCGCCCCCTGGGGCAGTCGATCGGCCCGCTTCGATAGGGTGCGAGCCACATCTCCAGAAATCTCCTCGAGGACACTCCTGCCTGCCCCACCGTTCCCGGTGGGTACTAGCACACAACCATGCAGCCACTGTGATTCGAAATGGGCCAGCGGAATGAGCGAAGCGATTGAAGAATGCTAGACGGAGGGGGTACATCGAACAAGAACACGCACGCGCAAAGACATACCAGGGTAAACAGGCTCGCACGCTGGTGTTGATCTTGCGGTACGCTGGGCGGCCATGGTAGAGCACGAGCAGGAAGAATGATGAGAGCGCCACTCCTCCCATCCCCCGGGTTATCCTCCCGCCACCCTGAGTAGCCAAGATGCTCCAAGAAAAACGGGACAGGCGACAAGTACGGATAGCGGCAGGAAGCGATGGCAGGCGGTGTGGCCGAGGAACGTTTGTGGGCAGCAACGTAGGAATGCATGAGGAAGACAGGAGGAAGGATGATGCAATGCTGCGGTGGTGCTGAACATACTGCCTCTGACGGCGCCAGCAAGTGCAAGACGCCAGTCCACAATAACAGGGCCGGTGGCCCACCCCCTGCTAAAGGCCAGCATGGCCTTTGTAACAAAGCGTGACATTGGCAAATGGGTTATGAGAGGTTGTTGGGAATGTCCGGCGGTTGTAGTCCAGTCTCCTTGTTTCTGGGAAATCGGGCTAGCGCAAAGCAGCCTGGCGGGGAGATGCTGATGAAATAGGCTGCCCCAATGTCGGCGGGCCGGGTACTCTGATGTGGAATGACATTTGGACACGCATTCTGAAATAAAGTAGCTCAAGATTGCATATACAGGGCCAACTCCCTGCTGATCAGGGGGGCGATAAGGTCGCTGCTTCCCTCCCGTCTCCCCTTGATTGTCCCAAATCCACCCCAAACCCAATACCCTGACTCCTTAAAGGATAGTCAGGCTTGTGCCGAGGCAGGCTGGCATTAAAAATGCGGATTAAAGATAGACTTGCCCTGTATCGACTGGCCTGGTACTGGTCAATTTCCTCCCCGCAATAAACAATGTGACAGGTAATCTAATGATGTTATGCTTTCTTCTTTTTCAAACCCCCTTCTTCCTCTTCGGGGATGGGTTGATCACTGTTCCCCATTCACAAGCACCCCCTCCACCGCCCGGCCAGCAGCCAACCCGGAACCATGCGCACACCATGACGGCCCACCCCCACCATCCCTGTCAAAAATTACCCTGGCGACGTACCCAACCCCTGCGCAATGCGGGGCATGAGTAGCTTGGGAGACGTTATACGGAGGTGATGACGTGAAATGGGCGCATATACTTCTGCGAGCGGCATTCGTGAGGCTCGCAACCCGCCAAGAATGGCGAGGTCCCGCTCAGATCTGCGCGGTGCCTCATGCCGCAGGACCCACCAGCAGCCCTCGAAAGTGGCGATACTTTCGCAGATCGCAGCACCCCAGGGACGGCGAGGTCCCGCTCAGGTCCGCGCGGTGCCTCACTCCGCAGGACCCACCAACAGCCCTCGAAGGCGGCGACAGTTTCGCAAATCGCATCCCCCCAGGGACGGCGAGGTCCCGCTCAGGTCCGCGCGGTGCCTCACTCCGCAGGACCCACCAGCAGTTTTCAAAAGTGCCGACAGTTTCGCAGATCGCACCTCCCCAGGGACGGCGAGGTCCCGCTCAGGTCCGCGCGGTGCCTCACTCCGCAGGACCCACCAGCAGCCCTCGAAAGTGGCGACCGTTTCGCAGATCGCAGCCCCCCAGGGACGGCGAGGTCCCGCTCAGGTCCGCGCGGCGCCTCACTCCGCAGGACCCACCAGCAGCCCTCGAAAGTGGCGACAGTTTCGCAGATCGCAGCCCCCCAGGGACGGCGAGGGCCCGCTCATGTCCGCGCGGCCCTCACTGCGCTGGGCCCCCCAGCAGGCCTCGAAAGTGGCGATGGTTTCGCAGATCGCAGCCCAGCAAGGGACGGCGAGGTCCCGCTCAGGTCCGCGCGGTGCCTCACTCCGCTGGACCCACCAGCAGCCCTCGAAAGTGGCGACAGTTTCGCAGGTCGCAGACCCCCAGGGACGGCGACCACAGGGGGGGGTGGGAGAAGGGGCTAAATGCACACAAAAGGTACCGCATGCAAGATGCACGGCCGCTTCCTCCTGACCCGCAGCCCCTCCGGCCCAAGAATACGGAGGTCCATTGTAGATCCGCGTAGCGCGTCACTGCGTTGGGCCCCCCAGCAAGCCTCGAAAGTGGCGACAGTTTCACAGATCGCAGCCCCCCAGGGATGGCGAGGTCTAATTTGAATCTGCGTGTGGCGTCACTGTGCTGGGCCCTCCAGCAGGCCTCGAAAGTGGCGACAGTTTCACCGGCCGCAGCCCCCCAGGGATGGCGAGGTCTAATTTGAATCCGCCCGTGGCGTCACTGCGCTGGGCCCCCCAGCAGGCCCCGAAAGTGGCGACAGCTTCACAGATCGCAGCCCCCCAGGGATGGCGAGGTCTAGTTTGAATCTGCGTGTGGCGTCACTGTGCTGGGCCCCCCCAGCACGCCTCGAAAGTGGCGACAGTTTCACACATCGCAGCCCCCCAGGGATGGCGAGGTCTAATTTGAATCTGCGTGTGGCGTCACTGCGTTGGGCCCCCCAGCAAGCCTCGAAAGTGGCGACAGTTTCACAGATCACAGCCCCCCGGGCATGGCGAGGTCTAACTTGAATCTGCGTGTGGCGTCACTGTGCTAGGCCCCCCAGCAGGCCTCGAGAGTGGCAACAGTTTCACCGACCGCAGCCCCCCAGGGATGGCGAGGTCTAGTTTGAATCTGCGTGTGGCGTCACTGTGCTGGGCCCACCAGCAGCCCTCGAAAGTGGCGACAGTTTCGCAGATCGCAGCCCCCCAGGGATGGCGAGGTCTAGTTTGAATCTGCGTGTAGCGTCACTGTGGTGGGCCCCCCAGCAGGCCTCGAAAGTGGCGACAGTTTCGCAGATCGCAGCCCCCCAGGGATGGCGAGGTCTAATTTGAATCTGCGTGTGGCGTCACTGCGCTGGGCCCCCCCAGCAGGCTTCGAAAGTGGCGACAGTTTCACAGATCACAGCCCCCCAGGGATGGCGAGGTCTAATTTGAATCTGCGTGTGGCGTCACTGTGCTGGGCCCCACCAGCAGGCCTCGAAAGTGGCGACAGTTTCACAGATCGCAGCCCCCCAGGGATGGCGAGGTCTAGTTTGAATCTTCGTGTGGCGTCTCTGTGGTGGGCCCCCCAGCAGGCCTCGAAAGTGGCGACAGTTTCGCAGATCGCAGCCCCCCCCAGGGATGGCGAGGTCTAATTTGAATCTGCGTGTGGCGTCACTGTGCTGGGCCCCCCAGCAGGCCCCGAAAGTGGCGACAGTTTCACAGATCGCAGCCCCCCGCAGGCAAGACAGGAGGAGGCAAGAGGGAGGCAGGAAGGAAGGAAGGAGGGAGTGGAAACCACACTGCTCTATTCAAAACGAATACCCAACCAAGGAGGGTTGGGAAACAATTACCCTGGCGACGTACCCAACCCCTGCGCAAACGCGGGGCGCAAAGAGTTTAGAACACTGTATAAGGGGGGCGATGACGGAGCGAGGGTTACATATGTCTGCAGACGGCATTCGGGAGACTCGCAGGACACTGGCTACAGGACAAGGACTAGATAAAGCTGATTAGTTAAAACCCCTGAGCAACCCTAGCCACTTCGAAAGCGGGGATCTCAGATCGCAGCCCCCCAGGGATGGCGAGGTCTAGTTTGAATCTGCGTGTGGCGTCACTGTGGTGGGCCCCCCAGCAGGCCTCGAAAGTGGCGACAGTTTCGCAGATCGCAGCCCCCCAGGGATGGCGAGGTCTAATTTGAATCTGCGTGTGGCGTCACTGCGCTGGGCCCCCCCCAGCACGCCTCGAAAGTGGCGACAGTTTCACACATCGCAGCCCCCCAGGGATGGCGAGGTCTAATTTGAATCTGCGTGTGGCGTCACTGTGCTGGGCCCCCCCCCAGCAGGCCTCGATAGTGGCGACAGTTTCACAGATCACAGCCCCCCAGGGATGGCGAGGTCAAATTCGGGTCCGCGCCTGGCGTCACTGTGCTGGGCCCCCCAGCAAGCCTCGAAAGTGGCGACAGTTTCACAGATCGCAGCCCACCCAAGGATGGCGAGGTCAAATTTGAATCCGCCTGTGGCGTCACTGTGCTGGGCCCCCCAGCAGGCCTCGAAAGTGGCGACAGTTTCACAGATCGCAGCCCCCCAGGGATTGCGAGGTCTAATTTGAATCCGCCCGTGGCGTCACTGTGCTGGGCCCCCCAGCAGGCCTCGAAAGTGGCGACAGTTTCACGGATCGTAGCCCCCCCAAGGACGGCGAGGTCTAATTTGAATCCGCGCGTGGCCCTCACTGTGCTGGCCCCCCCAGCAAGCCTCGAAAGTGGCGACAGTTTCACAGATCGCAGCCCCCCAAAGGATGGCGAGGTCTAACTTGGGTCTGCGCGTCGCCTCACTGTGCTGGTCCCCCCAGCAGGCCTCGAAAACGGCGACAGTTTCACACATCGCAGCCCCCCAGGGATGGCGAGGTCTAATTTGAATCTGCGCATCGCCCTCACTGTGCTGAGCCCCCCAGCAGGCCTCGAAAGTGGCGACAGTTTCACAGATCGCAGCCTCCCCCAGGGATGGCGAGGTCAAATTTGAATATGCGCGTCACCCTCACTGTGCTGGGCCCCCCAGCAGGCCTCGAAAATGGCGACAGATTCACACATCGCAGCCCCCCAGGGACGGCGAGGTCTAATTTGAATCTGCGCGTCGCCCTCACTGTGCTGAGCCCCCCAGCAGGCCTCGAACATGGCGACAGTTTCACAGATCGCAGCCCCCCCAGGGATGGCGAGGTCGAATGTGAATCTGCGCGTCGCCCTCACTGTGCTGGGCCCCCCAGCAGGCCTCGAAAAAGGCTACAGTTTCACAGATCGCAGCCCCTCCAGGGATGGCGAGGTCTAAATTGAATCTGCGCGTCGCCCTCACTGTACTGGGCCCCCCAGCAGGCCTCGAACATGGCGACAGTTTCACAGATCGCAGCCCCCCGCAGGCAAGACAGGAAGAGGCAGGGAGGGAGGGAGGCGGAAGGAAGGAAGGAGTGGAGACCACACTGCTCTATTCAAAACGAATAACCAGCCAAGGAGGGTTGGGAACAAAATGCACAGTGCGGGGCCCACCGTACCAACACCCTCCACCGTGCCAACACCCTCCACAACCTTGTTTTTAGAACATTACCCTGGCGACGTACACAACCCCTGCGCAAAAGCGGGGCGCAAATAGTTTAGGATAGTTTATAAGGGGGCGATGACGGAGCGAAGGTTACATATGTCTGCAGACGGAATTCGGGAGACTCGCAGGACACTGGCTACAGGAAAAGGGCGTGATAAAGCTGATGAGTTACAATTCTTGAGCAATCCTAGCCACTCCGAAAACGGGAATCACAGCAGGCCTCGAAAATGGCGACAGTTTCACAGATCGCAGCCCCGCAGGGATGGCGAGGTCTAATTTGGGTCCGCGCGTGGCGTCACTGTGCTGGGCCCCCCAGCAGGCCTCGAAAGTGGCGACAGTTTCACAGACCGCAGCCCCCCAGGGATGGCGAGGTCTCATTTGAATCTGTCCGTGGCGTCACTGCGCTGGGCCCCCCAGCAGACCTTGAAAGTGGCGACAGTTTCACAGATCGCAGCCCCCGAGGGATGGCGAGGTCTCGTTTGAATATGCCCGTGGCGTAACTGCGCAGGGCCCCCCCAGCAGGCCTCGAAAGTGGCGACAGATTCACAGATCGCAGCCCCCCCAGAGACGGCGATGTCTAATTTGAATATGCGCGTGGCCCTCACTGCGCTGGGCCCCCAAGCAGGCCTCGAAAATGGCAGCAATTTCACAGATCGTAACCCACCAGGGATGGCGAGGTCTCATTTGAATCTGCCCGTGGCGTCATTGCGCTGGGCACCCCCGCAGGCCTCGAAAGTGGCGACAGTTTGACAGATCGCACCCCCCCAGGAATGGCGAAGTCTCATTTGAATCTGCCCGTGGCCCTCACTGCGCTGTGCCCCCCAGCAGGCCTCGAAAATGGCGACAATTTCACAACTCGCCCCCCCAGGGATGTACAACAACTACTACTACTACTACTACTACTACTACTACTACTACTACTACTACTACTACTACTACCACTACTACGACTACGACTACTACTACTACTACTACTACTACTACCACCACTACTACTACTACTACTACTACTACTACTGCTACTACGACTACTACTACTACTACTACTACTACTACTACTACTACTACTACTACTACTT
>CAUYUJ010015112.1:306058-353940 GCA_963575745.1 Prorocentrum cordatum | reverse complement strand
CCCCGGGGGGATATCTAACCTGGGGCCGCTTGGGCCCCTCAAAATGGAGGGGGGGGGCACAAGAACAGAAAAAATTAACGAATCGGCACCGGATGTGTACTAGCCGGCCGCTCTCCGGTTGATCGGGAGTTTCTGTATATAGAAGAAGGTGCGTGCGCCTGTTGGCGAGGGTGAGGATGAGGTTCCTCCTCCTCCTCCTCCTCCTCCTCCTCCTCCTCCATCCTTCTCTTGCCTCCGTCTGTCCTCCTCCACCCCGCAGCTCCATCATCTTCTCCTCCTCCTCCTCCTCCTCCTCCTCCTCCTCCTCCTCCTCCTCCTCCTCCTCCTCCTCCTCCTCATTCCTCCTCTGGGCACCTCCCCCGGGGCGCGGATCCACCGGATCTGTCCGGATCTGTCCGGAAACGGTGCCGGAGGCCGCTCTGGGCTCCTCTGGGCACCTCCCCCGGGGCCGGTTGTTGTGAGGATGTCTCAAGCGAGGGCGCCGGTTTGGGATTCTCACCGTCGGCGGATCCACCGATCCAGCGGATCTGTCCGGAAACGTGCCGGAGGCCGCTCTGGGCTCCTCTGGGCACCTCCCCCGGGGCCGGTTTTGTGAGGATGTCTCAAGCGAGGGCGCCGGTTTGGGATTCGTCGACGGATCCACCGGATCCAGCGGATCTGTCCGGAAACGGTGCCGGAGGCCGCTCTGGGCTCCTTGGGCACCTCCCCCGGGGCCGGTTTTGTGAGGACCCTGAGGTCCTTAAGATCGGAAGCTTTCGATCTTAGACAAGAGGATCGATATAATGATCCTTTTGGTGTGTTAGGATCAATAATTCGATCCTGTAGTTAAGTTGTCGTGCGTTGCGGTGTGATCGTTTGAAAAAAAAAAGAAAATCCTCCTCTCTCTCTCTCTCTCTCCTCCTTTACTCACATATTGCACCAGTAATTAGCACAACATACAAACACCACGAAGACACATAGCGCATCCGTGCATCGTGGTTGAACATTGGCACTCGGCCTGCCCCGACTGGTGATCCGATTGCATCGCACGGGCTGTCCCTGATCTGCTTGTGCTTCGTGTCCTTTGGATATTCGAGGGCAGACCACCCCCGCCACCCTTGCCCCAACCTATCTGGTCCACCGTTGCCATTTGGGCTGTTCAGCGTGGGTCAAGCCAGCGATTGCATTCGCTTGTGGACTTTCAGTCGGCGGGCGATGTCGACAGACGCGGAGAAGCTCGGTCGCTGCTTGGTTGACTTCGCGAAGGCGCCCTCCTTTTTCAAGGGCTCGGGTAAATCGGGGGGTTTCGGCAAGTCCTCCAACATCCTGAGTCAGCATCGCATGTGGTCCGAGATATCTAAGGTGAGGCCTTCGCTGAGTTGGAGCAAGCCCGAGGCGACGGAGGCGATGGGGGTCGTGCTCAAGGAGTGCAAGGAAAATTGGAAGGAGTTCAATAAGGATGACGAGACGGATTGGCTCAGCAAGATGCCGAATCGTTTCAAGTTCGTTTGCAGGGCCATCAACCAGGCGAGGCTCAAGAAGACGAGCAAGTGGGTCCACAAGCTCGGTCTCGCCGCCGCTTCCAAGGAGGGCGCCGCGGCGCAGGCTACAGACGTTGACGGGGATGCGCAAGCCGAGGATGGCGAGGATGAGCCCGTCGAGGACGAAGGAGAGGAAGAGGACGAGGCCGAGAAGAACGACGAGGACGACCTACCGCTTTTGCAGCTCTCCGAGGCTGCTGTCAAGGAGCCCGACTCCGACAAGCAGCAGGGCGTCGACGGCGCCGTTGGCGCGTCCGAGGTGGGGGCCCAAAACGTACTCAGAACAGTGGAGCGGTTGAGTAGGGCTTCGAGCGTGGGTGGTGGTGAATGTGGTAGGTGTTGAGGGAATGCCTCCCCCGCTCACCACCACCCGCGCTCGAAGCCCGACTGTGTCGCCACTGGCATGCGTGCGTTTTGGGCCCAGTAAGGGCGCTGGCGCGCCAGCTTCGTCCGCCGACGGCCAACATTACGCCCAGAAGGACAGCCTCAAGCATGAGGGCAAGTACGTATTGGGCTTCTGCCGCGAGCACATGAAGGCGTGGAGGTGCATGCCAGGTCAGAAAAAGGAGTTCACGAAGGACGTCAAGAAGCCAGAGGGGTCCACGCCAGAGGACCCAACCTTGGCAACGTGGTCCGATGGTTTCAAAGCTCGCATCTTCCAGTTGAGTTGCGCCGAGTTCGACGCGATCGAGGACACCGAAAAGGTTAGCACCTCCAGGGGTACGTATGTCTGGGAGACTCGCCCGACGGAGAACTCGCGCATCTGGGTGAGCAGGCCTACCTCGAAGAACAACGTGTTCTGCGTCCACTCCAAGGTCGACGGGTCTCAGAGCCAGATGTGCCAGGTCAAGGCGACGGCGTTCGGGGATGACGAGGAGCAGATCAAGGAAGCCGAGAAGCTCGCAGTGAAGCTCGCTCAGAAGTTGGCGTCCACGGAGGACACAACCAAGGATATGCTCAAGGAGCTCAGGGACAAGGCGCTGCCCACGCCCACGAAGGTCAAGAGGCTGGCGAGCCAGACCGACGGCAAGCAACCAGCACCGAAGAAGGCCAAGAGCAAGGCGAAGGCCATTCCACCCTGTCAGGCGGAGGCCGCGCAGCCCGTCGTGCCAGCCGAGCCCGTCACGCCAACGCCCGACGAGGGGAAGATCACGGATTTGCCAGGGAGCGCCTCGGCCAACGAGTCCGAGTCCGAGAAGGCGGCCATCTCACGCAAGTGCGGGTTCTGCGGCGAGGAGCCCACGTGCCTGGACATCTTCAAGAAGTACAACTTGTGCACGGCGTGCTACAATGAAAATATATTTGGTTGAGGCCTCGAGCGAACGTCGCCGTTCGTAGTAGCTCGGATCGGCGCGAGCGCCGATGCTGCTGGCGGCTCAGCCAGCTACGCGCCCAGAGGCATCTACAGTCATCCCCCTTTCTCGCCACCTCTCCCTCCGTGTCCGAATCCCGTCCAGAGTTATCATCCCTTCTCCTCCTCCTCCTTCCTCCTGCTCGCCTTCCTCGTCTGCTCTAGGGTTCAAGCTTCCTGGATCCTCAACACGGTCCTTATGCAATACGTGATTTCGACGTTCCTGAGGGGCTCTTGAGGGTTCCAGAGGCCCCGAGGAGCTTCGTAGGAATTCCAATGGTCTCGAGGGGCTTCGGGGTGATCTAAATGACCCCAGCTCCTGGCTCGCTCCATCCTCCTCCTCCTTCTGGCCCCTGGCGGTCCCGACAGGACGTGGGAAAGGAACGATTTTCCATGGCGCGATTGCCCATGCCAGCCGCGCCCCAGCGGAGAATCACAAGGGGCAGGGGTGCGGGGGTATATTATTGGCTATGGCCTGCCACTCCGCAACGCCCCAGAAAATGAATGGAAGCAGGAGGAGGGAGGAGGAGAAGGACGAGGAGGAGGAGGGGGAGGCGGAGGGAGAAGGAGGTGGAGGGTAACTAGGAAGAAGAGGTGGAGGAGTACGTCGAAGAGAACTGATCTGCCGTGGTCTATGATGACAGAACGTCTCAGCAGTCGTCAGCCTCGTCTCACCCTCGGCCGTAGCCGTTTTGGCTCGAGATTCGTGTGCGATCACGTCTGGCTTCAGTTCGGTCCGTTTCCAAAGATGACCGACTGCGTCGGCGCATCAGAGGGCCCGCCGTCATGGGCGAACCAATTGATGAGCATTCAAGTCACGGACTCGGTGCAAGGTGCGACCTCGGCAGCCGAAGCACTGCTCAGAGCCGCGGCGATGGACGCTTCGAACATGATTCCAGAGGAGAAGTACAGGAAGGAGGACGAGTCGGCACCGCCGACGCCCATCGAGGAAATGCTGGCCAAAGCGTCCGAGGAGAAGAAATTGCCGACGGAAGCGAACAGCGAATTCAACCGGTGGTGGGCGAAGGAGCTGGCGGCGAACACGAAGCTCAAGCAAGATTACAAGCTCGTCGGCAGGGGTTACGAGGCGCAGCGGAAATTCAAAATTGATTGGGCGGGCCAGCGATCTGTGCAGATGAAGGAGGAGCGCACGAAGACCTCCGAGTACAGGCAGGTCGATGGCATGAGGGGTGAGTACTTGCCGCTCTCGATACACGTCAAGAAGGAGGGCAACGATGCGATGGCATTCATTGCGGTGCAGAACTACGTGAAGAATATTGCGACCTTTGTTGCCCAAGGCAAGACCTACAAAGGACGGCCCTGGATTGTCTTCGACAAGCTGTACAACCGCGTCAAGTTTTTGAGGATCCAGGAGTACTTTGACGATTCGAACCAGGAGTCCTGGTCTAAGACCACTCATTTGCTAGATGAAGGTTCCCGCATGCACTCGGAGGCGCCGTCTCGGAGCCAGGCCACGGTAGCTTCGTCGGCATCTGCGGGTCGGGCACCAGCAGGCCCAGCTGCACCTCCAGCTCTCCCAGCGCCTCCAGCGCCTGAAGCAGCTGCAACCGGCCCCCCAGAGGTTCCCGAGCAGAAGAGGAGGAGGGTCGGGACGGCCACCGCGGCGAAGTCCGAAGCCAAGGGCCTCGGCAAGGTCAAAGCGCAGCCCGAGGACGACTCTCGTGCAGCAGCAAAGTCCTTCAAGACGGTCGTTGCGGAGGCGATGAAGATCAAGCAGAAGATGGAGAAGGTCAGCACGGCGGCGTCGGACCTCCTTCAGGCCATCACCACGCAAAAGGAGTGGCATTGGGCTAACAACGACGCCAACCTGAAGGACCTGACCACGCAGCAACTCCTTCTCGGCAAACTCAAGACGAAGGACAAGTTCTGGTGCGCGTGGACCGTGCAGTCTGACTGGGCCAAGAATGTCAAATTGACATACTCCGAGCCGACCATCGAGTCGAACTTGCAGGAGGGCCTCCCAGCGATGCAGACAGCCATCAACGATCTGAACGCCCAGATCACACTGTTGAAGGACATGCACCAGGCCAGGCAGAATATGATGATCAAGCGCTCCGCGGACTAGCGGCAATGCCAGGACTACGTCGAGGGCTTCTTGTACTGATCGGGGGATGCAGTACTCATGACGGTCCAAGCTATCCTTCAGCGGCTCGCGGTGCCACCGCATGCCTGCCCAAGCTCCTCTGTGCGTATCTGTCTGGCTTGAGGGGCGAATGATGAGGAGGAGGAGTAGGAGGAAGAATGGGGGAGGAAGGGAGGGAAGGGAGGGAGGGCGAGGGAGAGAGGATCCCCAAGAGAGAACGCACGCCAGTTCCTGCATCCGCTGCTGAGAATCACCCTCGGCAGGGAGGGCGCCGCCAAAGTACCAGAGATATCGGCGTCGCTGCAAAGCGAGTTTGATAAATGCAACGTTGGATGCTGCCGTTTGGTGTTCCCGCCTATATCTACAAGAATTTTTCAGAAACAAAGCGTTTGACAACTTCTGAAAACTCCTGAAAACTCAACGCGCTGAAAACTCCTGAAAACTCGTGAAAACTTAGTTTTCACTGTGACTGTCGCTAAAAACAATAGTTTTCATGAGTTTTCAAGGTCACCCTGAAAACTCCTGAAAACTTGAAAACTCCTGAAAACTCTTGAAAACTACCGAGTGCTCGTCGCCGTCTCGCTCTTACTATAGATCAGGATGTCTGCTCTCAACGAAGTAACATTGGATGCGTCATGAGTATCTGAACGCCTGCTGCGGTGTGTCACGCGCCCGTTTCGCTGATGCACCTTCTCTTCAGCCCCCTCGCCTCACGGTAGCAATGACAGAAGTCGAAGAGCGGGCGCTGGAAATCAATGGGGGGTACGAGAACACAAGGGGCATGCGAGACAGAAGGGGCCAGGGGAATTCAACGGGGGTACGAAAACGGAGGTTTGGCTATTCGAGGTCGCTCTTCAGGGGGCGCTATTTCTGATCGCTCTTCTGGGATTGCTATTTCTGGTCGTTCACCCTTGGAAGCTGTTCGTGGTCCGCCTTTCTGGGGTACGTGGCTCGCCTATCTGGAGCGTGCCCCCTCCCCTCCTCGTCCTCTGGCCCACCCCCCTGGTAGAAACCAAGCCTAACACGTCGCGCAACTCGGGCATGCTGTTTTGGAGGGGTAGGCCGAGAAATACCCGCTACGCCCAAAAAGAAACGCACGCCCACCCAGAGAAAAAAAGAAAACATAACAAACGACAACATCAACATCCAACGCAATACCCCTAGCCGTTTTGGCTCTGGCTCAAGCCCTTCGCTCAAGCTATCAGCTGGTGGCACGCCTGGTTGGGACGACGACGTCCCGCAGTGGGACAATTTCGATGATCTGACCAATGATGCTTCCGACGCTGAGGATGATGGCGACAAAGTAGATTGGGACGCGATCTCGCAAACAGAGGCTGGCCAGTCTCTCGCAGACTTGCTGCTCCAACTCAAGCACGAAGGGCACATTAGCTCCAAGCAGTGCTGCGTCATTGCGTTTTGGGCGGAAAAGAGTGGATCAATTGGGCCAGTGTCATCTTTCTCGTTGCGCCCCGACGCTCAGAGCGGGCACTACCAAAGAAAAATCGACAAGGTACTGTCAGATAACCTCGCAGAAGATGGATCTTTATATCAGCTATGGCTTCCGATGAACAGACGGTCCGACGCGAGTCGAGTTGTGGAGCCGCAACCAGTGATACCTGTGCACGAGCGGTTGTGGGATGAAATGTCGGGCTCACCTGAAATTGAACAGCAGCTTCGAGAAATGGTTGATCAGAATTTGCTACCTCCATCGTACTGGTCGCACCCCGTGGTGGTCTCTCATGCGGGCCCCAACCCTGTGCATCCAGTGGCGTTGTACCTCGATGGTGTACCTACCCATCGCCACGATGGGGTCGTCGCGGTCTATGCCTTCTCACTCGTTTCGAAAGTTCGCCATTTGGTGGCCTGCCTACGGAAGCAGGACATCTGCAAATGTGGATGTCGAGGCTGGTGTTCTGTGTACGTGCTGCAGCTCTGGCTACTTTGGTGCGCCAACGCTATGGCGTGTGGGCACTGGCCTGATCGGCGGCACGACCAGAAAGCATTCTTGGATGACAGCGACTCCGTCCGTGCGGCCTTTGCTGGATCAGCTGCCCCTGCCATTTGTGCTATCATGTTTCTAAAGGGCGACCTGATGGAGTATTGCACGACTTGGGGATTACCATCGACAGGTACCTACCTATTTGGCTGTCCTTTCTGTCATTGGCCTGGCGACGACAGTCTCGATGATGGAGCCGGCTTGTCTGCAGTAGGAGTTGGGTGGTTGGAACGAACTTTCGACGACTACCTTCAGGCATGTGACCAGTGCGAAATCAGAGTTAACTTATCTCACGAACAGCTGATGTTGGTTCGGGGGGCGCTCCGATATGAAAGGAGTTCCACGGGCCCGCGCGGCCGAGCACTCCGACGAGACTTGCCGTCGCTGGGACTCAATAAAGGTGACAGGTTAGAGACGACGCCAGACCGCCCAGATATAACGTGGATCGACGACATCAGCGGGCCAGTCGACGACGTCGTATTCTGGAGGAGGTCTCGTGAGACGATCGCCAGGAGGCGATGTCCTCTGTTTAGCGCCCAGCTGGGCATAACGCCTCAACGATGTTTCGGCTTAGACTGGTTGCACGTCTGCAGCTTGGGCGTGTTCAAATTCTTCTGTGCATTCTTTGTTCGAAGCTTGTTCCAAGCAAATGCTTGGGGGTCACCTCATACAACACAAGATGCCCGAATCAAATTCAGTGTGCAAATTATGCGTGATGAGCTCTTCAGGTGGTACAAGAAGGAGCGCGACGATGGCCGTGAGCATACACAAGTACAGAATCTCACAGCTTCGATGTTCGGCAAAAAGAAAGCGGAGCTCAATCTGCATGGGAGTGAAACGAATAGTTTTTTGTTGTTCTGCCATACGTACCTTATGCCAAAATATGGGGCCAGCCTCGAAAAATCAGGAGCATGGGCTCGCGGGCTTCATTCATTGGTAACCTTGTTAGCTATCATACGCGAGTTCCACGACACGATGCCAACATCTGAAGTGCAGCGGTTCATTGACAATGTCATTGTTCATATCAGACAATGTAAGGTGCTCGAGCTTCGTGGCATTCAGAAGCACCATTTTTTGATGGAGATGGCTGCAGCCCTTCTTCAGCTTGGCCCGCCAGCATGGTATGCGTGCTGGCGAGACGAAGGGCTCAATGCAATTGTCAAGCGGATCGTGGGGTCATCGCATCGTGTGACATGGGCATTGCGAACGTTACAATCATTCGCAGAACTCCCTCCCGAGAGGAGGTCTTGATTTACCATCGATCACACGATGGTCTTGATCCGTGCTCGTGCCTGGACTGCGCCGCACACTCGGCGACGCCTTGCAAAACACAAAAGAAGACATCACCATTGTGCAATTCGAGAGCTCTCGCTTCAAACATAGATGTGATTTGTTTTACATATGCGACCGCTTCGCGCTGCACCCCACGCGCCGTCTTGGAAAGGTCTTGGGTAGTCTTGGAGCCAGTCTTGGAGCCAATCTTGGAAGCATCTTGGCTTCATTGGGCCCTCTTGGCGGCAATCTTGGGGTCTTGGGAGGCCTTGTAGGCATTACTCGGGCCGTCTTGGAGATTAATTGGGGCAATCCTGGGCTGTCGCGGCGTGACTTCTTGGGGCCTTCAGGCTAAACAGGAGGGTGGGGGGGCGAGGGTAAATTCCCGAAGTATAAGTAGCCCAATCTGCGCCCTCCCAAGGGGCCTCGTGGGAGGTCTTTTTGTGGCGGGAAATGGTATACTTTCATACGAATTGTACAATTTTTAGACCCCCCCTGTTTACGTAAACAGGGGGGGTCTAAAATTCGAGTGCCGGGCTAATTTTCTAGCCCAGCTTGTGGTCCCATCTATGCTGAGTAATATCTCGGCGGCGGGTTGGGTGACGTTTTCATCGCTTCGCGATAAGTCCAGTCCAGTCTCACCCACCCAACGCTCATCCCTTGCACCGTTGTCCGCATGGGTTTCGGAAAGGGGCCGACAAAAGGAGCAACCCGCCCGCTCGCGCAAGGGGCCCCACCAACCCGTCACCAACAGGACAGACTACGAATGACATGTTTGTGGGGCCGGTTTTTTGGGGCGGGGGCAACTGTGGCGAGCCCTCCCCCTTCACCCCCCCTAAGAGAAAATGTTCAAACGAAAAACCTCCAGAGTCGCAAACGCATAGTCAATCTGCCCGCACGAGGCCCCAACAAGCACCATCACGGCAGCCAAGAGGACTCATCATTACCCCCAAGAGGCCCCCGACAGGCTCCACACGGAAACCTAGCAAGCCTCCAAGAGGTCTCACACCCACAACCCAGGCACGGTGGCGTGATGGGCAGACGGCCATTCGAAATTTCATCCTCCTCCTTCTCCTGCTCCTCCTGCTCCCCCCCTTCCTCCTGCGCGATTGGGAGAAGAGGAGCGAAGGGATGTTTCAGGGGCGGCCGCTGAAACATCCCCAGGAAGAGGGAAACAGGAAAGGGGAGCGATTGGGAGAAGAGGAGCGAAGGGATGTTTCAGGGGCGGCCCCTGAAACATCCCCAGGAGGAGGGAAAAAGGAAAGGGGAGCGATTGGGAGAAGAGGAGCGAAGGGATGTTCAGGGGCGGCCCCTGAAACATCCCCAGGAAAAAGGGAAACAGGAAAGGGGAGCGATTGGAGGAGCGAAGGGATGTTTCAGGGGCGGCCCCTGAAACATCCCCAGGAGGAGGGAAAAAGGAAAGGGGAGCGATTGGGAGAAGAGGAGCGAAGGGATGTTTCAGGGGCGGCCCCTGAAACATCCCCAGGAGGAGGGAAAAAGGAAAGGGGAGCGATTGGGAGAAGAGGAGCGAAGGGATGTTTCAGGGGCGGCCCCTGAAACATCCCCAGGAGGAGGGGAAAAGGAAAGGGGAGCGATTGGGAGAAGAGGAGCGAAGGGATGTTTCAGGGGCGGCCCTGTGCGCCGTTGTAGGTTTAAGTATAGCGTGTTCGGCTTGACTAAGGTGTAAACACGCGTATCTCAAGGCGCGGCGCGGGTTGTCGGCGCGCGAAGACGTCGCGCGGCATACGCAGCGCGCAAGTCACACGCGAATGTACAACGTGAATAATCGCACAAAAAAACATCAATTTTGCACGCGTGCTAAACATCATATGGGAAGACGAATAGCCAAGATCGAAATAAACTGATCCTGAGGACCTCAGGGGATGTCTCAAGCGAGGGCGCCGGTTTGGGATTCGTCGGCGGATCCACCGGATCCAGCCCAGATGGTCTGGTACCGGAAATTTTCGGTAGTGATTTCGACGCACCCCGAATTTCGGTAGCGACCGGATCTTCGTTTGAGGGCGTTGAAATAGCGGATTTCAGAACGCTCTGATACCGGTATTGGGCGCTACATTTCGGTATTTCGGTAGCGACCGATCTCTGCGGAGCGCTACCGGAAATTTTCGGTAGCGGACCATCAGGGAGCGGATCTGTCCGGAAACGGTGCCGGAGGCCGCTCTGGGCTCCTCTGGGCACCTCCCCCGGGGCCGGTTTTGTGAGGATGTCTCAAGCGAGGGCGCCGGTTTGGGATTCGTCGTCACCGGATCCACCGGATCTGTCCGGAAACGGTGCCGGAGGCCGCTCTGGGCTCCTCTGGGCACCTCCCCCGGGGCCGGTTTTGTGAGGATGTCTCAAGCGAGGGCGCCGGTTTGGGATTCGTCCACCGGATCCACCGGATCTGTCCGGAAACGGTGCCGGAGGCCGCTCTGGGCTCCTCTGGGCACCTCCCCCGGGGCCGGTTTTGTGAGGATGTCTCAAGCGAGGGCGCCGGTTGGGATTCGTCGGCGGATCCACCGGATCCAGCGGATCTGTCCGGAAACGGTGCCGGAGGCCGCTCTGGGCTCCTCTGGGCACCTCCCCCGGGGCCGGTTTTGTGAGGATGTCTCAAGCGAGGGCGCCGGTTTGGGATTCGTCGGCGGATCCACCAGATCCACCGGATCTGTCCGGAAACGGTGCCGGAGGCCGCTCTGGGCTCCTCTGGGCACCTCCCCCGGGGCCGGTTTTGTGAGGATGTCTCAAGCGAGGGCGCCGGTTTGGGATTCGTCACCGGATCCGGATCCCGGATCTGTCCGGAAACGGTGCCGGAGGCCGCTCTGGGCTCCTCTGGGCACCTCCCCCGGGGCCGGTTTTGTGAGGATGTCTCAAGCGAGGGCGCCGGTTTGGGATTCGTCACCGGATCCACCGGATCTGTCCGGAAACGGTGCCGGAGGCCGCTCTGGGCTCCTCTGGGCACCTCCCCCGGGGCCGGTTTTGTGAGGATGTCTCAAGCGAGGGCGCCGGTTTGGGATTCGTCACCGGATCCAGCGGATTCACCGGATCTGTCCGGAAACGGTGCCGGAGGCCGCTGTGGCCTCCTCGTTTTTGTGAGGATGTCTCAAGCGAGGGCGCCGGTTTGGGATTTCGCACCGGATCCACCGGATCTGTCCGGAAACGGTGCCGGAGGCCGCTCTGGGCTCCTCTGGGCACCTCCCCCGGGGCCGGTTTTGTGAGGATGTCTCAAGCGAGGGCGCCGGTTTGGGATTCGTCACCGGATCCAGCGGATCCACCGGATCTGTCCGGAAACGGTGCCGGAGGCCGCTCTGGGCTCCTCTGGGCACCTCCCCCGGGGCCGGTTTTGTGAGGATGTCTCAAGCGAGGGCGCCGGTTTGGGATTCGTCGGCGGATCCACCGGATCCACCGGATCCACCGGATCTGTCCGGAAACGGTGCCGGAGGCCGCTCTGGGCCCCTGTGCTCCCCGCGCCGGGGGTGAGGATGACGGTAGTTCCACAGAAACTCCTTCAAATTAACTTGACACGTTCTGATAGCGGGCCTCCTGGGGCCTCCTGGGAGCCTCCTGGGAATATCCTGGGGGCCCCTCGGGCCTGTCCTGGGCGTCCTGCGGCCTCCTGGAGCTCTCTGGGGCCTCCTGGGGCTCCCAGGGTCTCAGGGAGGATATGTAACATGTGGTCTTCTGGGCCCCCAGGCTGGACCACCTCTTGCGTGGCATCTGGGAGCTCAGAAAGCGAATGTATTGTGCGAAACAAGCCGGACCACCTTGCGCACGGCATCTCAGAGCTCAGAGTTGCGAGGATGTCTCAGGCGAGACGGGCCGGACCACCTCGCGCAGGGCATCTCAAAGCTCACAAGTTCGAGGATGTCTCAGGCGAAACGGCCCGGACCACCTCTCGCGCGGCATCTCCGAGGTCTGAGTTTCGAGGATGTCTCAGGCGATACGGGCCGGACCACCTCGCGCAAGGCATCTCATAGCTCAGAGTTTCGAAGATGTCTCAAGCGAAACGGCCCAGACCACCTCTCGCACGGCACCTCGGGGCTCTGAGTGTCGAGAATGTCTCAAGCGAAACGGCCCGGACCACCTCTCGCGCGGCGTCCCGGAGCGCAATTTTTCGAGGATGTCTCAAGCGAAACGGCCAATCCCGGCCAACTCAGAAACGAGAGTTGTGAGGATGTCTCAAGCGAAACGTCCCGGACCATCAGATTTTTGTGAGGATGTTTCTGATTCCCCTTCCCTCGGCCGGAGTTAGCTTTTATCACAACAGCACCCCGTTCAGCAAGCTGCTTGGGGAATAACCGCACAGCAGCAAACTATAGCCGGAGTGCAATATCCCCAAACAGGGTTTTTAGACCCACTGCGGTTTCCAAGGTCGATTGCGTGCCCGTCCAGTGCGGACTGGCATGGCATGTCAGAACATGATTGCATGATGTTTGCACATGAGATGTTTGCCCGAAAACTTGTGTGACGCATACCTATCAGGAAGCTAACGCTAGAGAGTGTCGTACTCTCTCGCACCTGGTCGACGAGTAAGCTGTCAGGTCGGCACTGTGAGAGGCTCCACCGCAATGCTGTGAACTCGGAAGCAACTGTAAGAGGAAGCCGGGGGAGGGCGCGGAAGCGGGGGGGCATGTCGTGATGGATCCCCCTGGGATGATATCGAGAGATCGCTGCGCACGTCTCAAAAGAAAAATCGTGACGTCGGTGTCTGGAGAAGGCGGAAGGCAGTGCGCGCATGACGGATGCTGAGGCGGCAGAAACGACGACGACAAGGACGGGCAAGCGGAGGCAGAGGCGCAGCAGCGGGAGGCGGGAGGCGGGAGGAGGGAGGAGGGAAGAGGAGCCACGCAGGAAGTGGGAAGAGGGAGGCGGGAGAAGGAATGAGAGAGGTTGTGATTGGAGCCCCTGTGCTACGAAACGTCTCAGGCAGAACGGGCCAGACCATCTCGCGCGCAACATCTTCGAGCCTCGCATTGCGAGGATGGCTCAATCGAAACGGGCCAGACCACCTCGCGAGCGACATCTTGCAGCTCAGTATTGGAAGGATGTCTCAAGCGAAACGGGCAGGACAACATCTCGCACACGTTCTGACAAGTCCACGTCACACTCGCTTCCCGTTAGGTCCTCTCCTGCAACTCCCTTCCTTCTCCCTCCTCCTCCTCCTCCTCCTCCTCCTCCTCCTGCTCCTCCTCCCCCTCCTCCTGCCTGCTCCCTCATCCACATCATCCGCCTCCTCCTTCTCCCTTCCATCTCCTTCTCCTTCTCCTCTTCCTCCTCCTCCACCTCCTCTTCATCCCGAACGGCATCTCGGAACCTAGAGTTGCGAGGATGTCTCCAGCGTAACGGGCTGGACCACCTCGCGCGCGGCATCTCGGACCCCAGAGTTGCGACGATGTCTCGGGCGAAACGTGCTGCGAGGAAGTCTCAGGCGAAACGGGCCGGACCACCTCGAGCGCGGCGTCTCAGAGCTCCGAGTTGCGGGGGCCTCCTGGTGGGGCCTCCTGGGGACCTCCTGGGGCTTCCTCCTGGGCCTCCTGTGGCCTCCTGAACTCCACCTGGGGTTTCCTGAAGCCTCTTGGGGCTCCCAGGGGGGATATCTAACCTGTGGCCGCTTGGGCCCCTCAAAATGGAGGGGGGCACAAGAGCAGGAAAAATCAACGAATCGACACCGGATGTGTATTAACTTGACACGTTCTGATAGAGGGCCTCCTGGGGCCTCCTGGGAGCCTCCTGGGAATCTCCTGGGGACCCCTGGGGCCTGTCCTGGGCGTCCTGCGGCCTCCTGGAGCTCTCTGGGGCCTCCTGGGGCTCCCAGGGTCCCAAGGAGGATATGTAACATGTGGTCTTCTGGGCCCCCAGGCTGGACCACCTCTTGCGCGGCATCTGGGAGCTCAGACAGCGAGAATGTCTTGTGCGAAACAGGCCGGACCACCTTACGCACGGCATCTCAGAGCTCAGAGTTGCGAGGATGTCTCAGGCGAGACGGGCTGGACCACCTCGCGCAGGGCATCTCAGAGCTCACAAGTTCGAGGATGTCTCAGGCGAAACGGCCCGGACCACCTCTCGCACGGCACCTCGGGGCTCAGAGTGTCGAGGATGTCTCAAGCGAAACGGCCCGGACCACCTCTCGCGCGGCGTCCCGGAGCGCAACTGTTCGAGGATGTCTCAGGCGAATCGGCCAATCCCGGGCAACTCAGAAACGAGTTGTGAGGATGTCTCAAGCGAAACGGCCCGGACCATCAGATTTCTGTGAGGATGTCTCTGCTCCCCTTTCCCTCGGCCGGAGTTAGCTTCTATCACAACAGCACCCCGTTCAGCAAGCTGCTTGGGGAAAAATCGTGACGTCGGATGTCTGGGGAGGGCGGGAGGCAGTGCGCGCATGACGGATGCTGAGGCGGCAGAAACGACGACGGCGGGGACGGGGAGGCGGAGGCAGAGGCGCGGCAGCGGGAGGCGGGAGGCGGGAGGAGGGAGGAGGGAAGAGAAGCCAGGCGGGAAGTGGGAAGAGGGAGGCGGGAGAAGGAATGAGAGAGGTTGTGATTGGAGCCCCTGTGCTACGAAACGTCTCAGGCAGAACAGGCCAGACCATCTCGCGCGCAACATCTTCGAGCCTCGCATTGCGAGGATGGCTCAATCGAAACGGGCCGGACCACCTCGCGAGCGACATCTTGGAGCTTAGGTCCTCTCCTGCAACTCCCTTCCTTCTCCCTCCTCCTCCTCCTTCTCCCCCTCCTCCTGCCTGCTCCCTCATGCACATCATCCGCCTCCTTCTTCTCCCTTCCATCTCCTTTTCCTTCTCCTCCTCCTCCTCCTCCTCCTCCTCCTCCTCCTCCTCCTCCTGCTCCTCCTGCTCCTCCTGCTCCTCCTCCACCTCCTCTTCATCCCGAACGGCATCCCGGAGCCTAGAGTTGCGAGGATGTCTCCAGCGTAACAGGCTGGACCACCTCGCGCGCGGCATCTTGGGCCCCAGAATTGCGACGATGTCTCGGGCGAAACGTGCTGCGAGGAAGTCTCAGGCGAAACGGGCCGGACCACCTCGAGCGCGGCGTCTCAGAGCTCGAATTGCGGGGGCCTCCTGGTGGCCTTCGCGCCCATCCGCCCCGACCCTTTTATTTCGGCACGGCACACCCTCCCGCCCTCGACACCTTATTTCGGCACGGCGCACCCCCTCCGCCCCCGCCCCCCCCCCCGCCCGCCCGCCCAGCGCCCCTCCGCCGCCGACCCTTTTATATTGCGCACGGGCAACGCCCCTCCGCCCCGATCCTTTTATTTCGGCACTCCACCCCTTACGCCCCCCACCTCCGCACCACCAGGCAGTGAGTCCCTCCGCCCCGATGCCTTATTTCGGCGGGCTACAACCTCTCGCCCCGACCTGCCTTATTTCGGCGGGCAACAGCCCCCTCCGCCCCCCCCCCCCCAGCCGCGCGCCCCTCCGCCCCGGCGCATTTTTTCGCGCGGCGAACCCCCCTCCGGCCCGACACCTTTATTTTGGCACGGCACATCCCCCTTAGCCCCCACCCCCCCCCACCCGCACACCATTGCACCCCTCCGCCCCGCCCCTTTTATTTCGCAATCGGGCGAACCCCTCCGCCCCCGACCCCTTTATTTCGGCACGGCCCACCACCCCCCTCCGCCGGCTCACTCTTTCCGCCCCCCCACCACCCCCCCCCCCCCCCCCCCTCTCGCCCTCGTCCCGCACCCGCCACCCAACCGCCCCTTCCGCCCCCACTGCTTTATTCCCGCATCCAACCCCCCCCTCGCCCCCTCCCCCCCCAGCGTCCCCAGCGGGGGGCTCCGCCCCGCGCTCCCCTCCGCCCCGACAATTTTATTCTCGCGTCGCGACGCGGCGCCACCTCCCCCCCCCCTCCCCTCCCCCAGCGCCCCAATTGACTTCCGCCCCGTGGCCCTTTGCCCCGCCCATGCGCCCCCCCCCCCCCCCCTCCGCACCGACAGTGTATTCCGCGTGGCGGCGCACACCGCCCCCCCCTCCTCTCCGCGCCCCCAGCGCCCCAGTGGGACCTCCGCCCCGTGCTCCCTCCACTCCGAGCGCTTTATTCCTCGTGTTGGCTGCTTGGGGCCTCGTGGGGGTCTCGTGCGCCCTCTTGGGGCGTGGGGCTGGCAATTCCAGTTGGATTGCCCTATCTTGTGCTCCTCTAGGAGCCCTCTGAGAAGCTGTTGGGGCCGTTTTGGGTGCCTCTGGGACCGGCCTGGGACCCTCTTGGGCCGTCTTGGCGCCCTCTGGGGGGCCTCTTGGGCCGTGTAGGGGCAATCTTAGGGACCCCTGAGGTCGTCAAGGATGGCGCGAAGACGAAAATCACGAGTACGGTAACCATATACGTTTTACGGAAGGAATGGATATATTTTTGCTTCTCGGGGCCCTCGTGGGGCAAATTGCACGGGTTACGAGGCGTCTTCGAAGCCTCTGGGGCCGATGGAAACGTCCCGTGATCCGATCCGTCAAAGCCGTCTTCAGGGTGGTGGGCGGCTGGCTGGGGCCGCCGTGACGCTCATCGAACCGCCCTCCGATGCGATTTTGGGCCCCTCAAGGTCTGGCCGGGCCCCCGGGCCACACATTTGTGGTAGAGGTCGTGGCCCCTGGGCCCCCGGGCCCCCGGGCCCCCGGGCCTGGTTGCGGCCCGGTCTGGTCTGCAACCGAACGACCCTCCTTTCCGCCTCCGATGCGCTCTTCGTGGCCAAGGCTGGCTTTGTCTTGAAATGATTGTCCAAACGCAACCCTGGGCATCGCAGTTTTTTGGTTGCATCTGGGGCTGTCTGGGAAACGCAGTTCCCCAATCAGAGCTTGCTTCTGTAGGGGTCTTAGCGAATATAAAGCTGAGGTGAAAAAAGCGGCCGATTTCGGTGGCCGGGGCCGGGTGCCCGGGTGCCCGGGGGTGCCCGGGTGGCCGATTTCGGTGGCCGGGCCAGGGTGCCCGGGTGCCCGGGTGCCTGGGGGTGCCCGGGTGCCCGGGGGTGCCCGGGTGCCCGGGGGTGCCCAATAGCCCAATAGCCCAGTAGCCCTATAGCCCTATAGCCGTATAGCCCTGTAGCCCTATAGCCTTATACTATAGCCCTATAGCCTTATATCCCTATAGCCCTAATAGCCTTATATCCCTATAGCCCCATAGCCCATATAGCTCTATAGCCCCATAGCCCTATAGCCCTATGGCCCTATAGGTCACAGTCCTATAGCCCTATAGCCCGATAGCCCTACAGCCCGATAGCCGTATAGCCCTATAGCCCAATAGCCCTATAGCCCTAACAAAAATCTGATTGGGTTTTTTCTCCGGTATCATTTTTGTTGTTGCATCTGGGGCTGTCTGGGAAACCTTTTGGGCGTCTCGGGAGGCGTCGGGGGGTGGGGTCTTGCGAGTTACGTGGGGGTTCCTGTTGGGCTTCTGGGAGCCCAGGGCTGGAAATGTTCGTTCGGCCCCCTCCTGGACCGCTGGGCTCTTGTGTGCCTCTTTCCGGCCTCCTGGATGCTGCTTGAGGTCGCTTGGGGGCCTCTTGGAGACCTCTTGGGCTCTCTTGGGGGTCTCTTGGGGCCTCCTCGGAGCATCCTGGACTCCTGCTTGAAATCGTCATGGGACCTTCTTGGCACGTCTTCGGGGGCCTCTTAGAGTTTTGAAGCCTTTTGGGTGCCGTCTTGGGGCCTCTTGGAGCCTCTTTTGGGTTTCTTGGGGCCTCTCGGGCCTCTTGGGGGCCTCTTGGGGCCTCTTGGGGGCTTCCTGGGGGCATCTTGGGGCCTCTTGGGGGCATCTCGGGGCGGAGAGCTTGATTTTTCGGTTCGCGTTCCCTCTCTTGGGCCCCTTTTGGGACCTTCTTGGGACCTTCTTGGGCCGTCTTGGGCGGCTCTAGGGCCGTCTCGGGGCTCTCTCGGGCCGTCTTGGGGTTCTTTTGGCAGCCTCTTGGGCCGTCTTGGAGCGGTTTTGGGAGCCTCTTGGGCGGTGCGCCAGAAACACGAAACAGCGAGAATGCAAAAAACATAGCAAAAAAGCCTTCCGAGCGCTTCTTGGGGGCTTCTCGGCGCCTCCTGGAGCCACTTGGGGTCGAAAGCTTGGAATTCGATTGTGACTTTCCTCCTCTGGGGCCCTCTCGGGCCCGTCTTGGGGACTCTCTTGGGCAGTCTTGGGCCCTTCGTGGGCCGTCCTGGAGCTTTCTGGGGCTGTATTGGGGCCCTCTGGAGCGCGTCCTGGGCCGTATTGGGGCGGTCTCGGGAGCTTCTGAGGTCGTCAAGCACGGACCGACAGCGAAAACAAGCAATATGTTAAACATATACGTTTTACGAAGAGAATGGGGTTATTTTGGCCCCTTGGGGCTCTCTTTGGGGCCCTATTGGGGGTCGCTTGGGGTGTCTTGGGGGCTTCTGAAGCCACCTTGGAGGCCATGTTGGGCGTCTGGGAGCGACCTTCGGGCGTCCCGGTTCTGTTCTGGAGCCTCTTGGGGCCGCCTTGGCGCCTTCTGGCGGCCTTCTGTGAGGCCCCGGGGCTCCCCGAGGGCCCCGGGGCCCACATTTGCGGTCGTCTTGGGCCCTTCGTGGGCCGTCCTGGAGCTCTCTGGGGCTGTATTGGGGCCCTCTGGGGCGCGTCCTCGGCCGGACCGACAACGAAAACAAGCAATATGTTAAACATATACGTTTTACGAAGGGAATGGGGTTACTTTGGCCCCTTGGGGCTCTCTTTGGGGCCCTATTGGGGGTCGCTTGGGGTGTGTTGGGGGCGTCTGAAGCCGCCTTGGAGGCCATGTTGGGCGTCTGGGAGCGACCTTCGGGCGTCCCGGTTCTGTTCTGGAGCCTTTCGGGCCTCCTTGGTGCCTTCTGGCGGTCTTCTGTGAGGCCCGGGGCTCCCCGAGGGCCCCGGAGCCCGGCCCCGGGCGCACGGACCTGGTGCGCCGTCATATGAATAAATGCGTACGATGTTTTACCATGCGTATACATACACATACGTGAAATGTTACACCATGCATATGCATACACATACGTAGATGTGATACCATGCATATGCATACACATACGTAAGCATTGACACACTGCATGTACATGCACGTACGTAAGATGCTGTACCATGCATGTAGACACATGTACGTACGATATGAGGTCACAAATGTTCATAGATATACGTGTGCTGTGGTCTCGGATATACAGATATACAACCATGCCCCCCTAGCTGAATCTGATACCTATGTGTGAATCATACGGGGCGCGCATGGGTTAACATCACACATGCATAGGGCGGTGTGTCCCGACAGGCGGCTCCACAGCCGGACAATTGTTTCAAGGGTTTTGTTTCAAGTTGTGTTTCAAGTTTTGTTTCTGGGGCGTTTCGGATTTTGTCTCTGGGCCCTGGCCTGGTTTTGTTTCTGGGCCCTGGCCAAGAGTGCCCAAGAGGCCCCCCGGAGGCCCCAAGAGGTCAGAGTTGTGAGGATGCCTCAGGCGGTAGTGGCCAGACCACCTGCTCAGGGCATCTCGCAACTCAGAGTGGCGAGGGTCTCAGGCGGAAGTGGCCAGACCACCTTGGGGCAATGTATCTCCGAGGTCAGAGCTCAGTGCATCTCGGAACCCAGAGTTGCGAGGATGTCTCAGGCGAACGTGCCCGGACCACCATGGGGCAGGGCACCTCCGAGGTCAGAGATCGCAGGATGTCTCAGGCGAGATCGGAGTGAACACCTCACCTCAGGGCGTCTCGGAACCCAGAACTGCGAGCGTGTCTCAAGCGAAAGTGCCCGGACCACCGTGGGGCAGGGCACCTCCGAGGTCAGAGTTTCGAGGACGTCTCAGGCGAAAGTGGTCTGACCAACTCAGGTCAGGACGTCTCGGAACCCAGAGTTTTGAGGATGTCTCAGGCGAACCGGGCCTCCTCCTGCGCTTCCTCCTCATCCTCCTCCTCCTCCTCCTCCTCCTGCTCTTCCTCCTCCTGCTCCTCCTCCTCCTCCTCCTCTTCTGCCTGGATGCTGCGCCGGTTGCGAACGCCTGCTCCTCCACGAAATTAGTCCTCATCCGCCTCCCCTTGCCCATGTCCCTCCCCGCCTCCTCGCTCTTTCTCCCCCTCCTCCTCCTCCTCCTCCTCCTCCTCCTCCTCCTCCTCCTCCTCCTCCTCCTCCTCCTCCTCGTCGTCCTACTCCCCCCCTGTCCTGTCTTCATCCTCCCACTCCTCCTCCCTCCTCCTCCTCCGCTGGCCGAGCCGGGCCGGGCCGGGCCGAGCCGAGCCGGCGGAGGAATAGTCTGATTATGGATGGGAGGGGGAAGAGAACGAGCAGGAGGAGGAGGAGGAGGAGGAGGACATGGATGAGGTGCTTTTTCGAACGGCCGAAACGATCCTCCCGGTCCCCCCCACCTCCTACTCCTTCTGGCTCTACCCTCGGCTCGGATTGCGCTGGACGCCTGCCCGACGTTCACTCCTCCTCCTTCTCCTCCTCCTCATCCTCCCTCCTCCTTCCTGGGTGCCCGGGGGATGCCCGGATGCCCCGGTGCCGGGGTGCCTGCAGTGCCCGGGTGCCCGGGTGCCCTGGTGCCCGGGTGCCCGACAGGGGGTCTTCCGTGCGGGTCTTCCGTGCGGCGACAGTGCTCTCGCTGTTGAAGGATGCGAATCCAAGGGCGCAGTTGTACGACCGAGTGTGCTGCATGAAGTGGTCGTGGGAAGGACCCGGACGAAGGAGCTGAGCCATTTCGGCCGGAGCAGGAGGCAGTAGGGGGATGCCAGCCAGGGCTCCATACATGCAGCACGCGCCGAAGTCCTTTCTGCGTGCTGCCGGGCAACGCGCGCGTTCGGCGAAGAAAAACAGAGCCCCGCACGTTGCGCAGGCTCCTTGAAAGTGGCCGGTCGGAGAGAGCGACGTTTTCGGAACGCGGTTGCTGCACCATTCGTCTGTCGACCACCAGCTGGCGCGGTGGCCGGTGCGTACGCCAAGAGAAGTCCCAGGCACGGGTTCTGCGAACCAGTTCCGATGCGCTGCGCAGGCGGGCGGACAGCTGGACGAGTTCGGAAGTGCTACGCGGGTGGACTTGAGGCGACACCACGGCACGGAACATTTCGGCGAGTCACGTGCTCGGAGATACATGCGGACGGCTGCCGCCACCTGCTTGCGGAGTGCTTGCAACGGATCGCTACGTGGATGGGCGTGTGTGACACCAGAAGACCCCGACGTCGGAGGATGATGGGGCCCGGCGGCGGCGGTGGCTACCGCGGCATGTCGGACGTGGTCGGGGCAGTATCGGGTGGCGTACATTGCTTTCGTCAACTTTCTGTCGCACAGTGGGAAGGAACATGTGGGTTTAAAGCAACGTTCGCACACGCCGCTGTTGTACGGCACTGCGCGTCGCACGCCATGGCGGGCGGGGGCGCGGCAGCCGGCCCTTCCGGGCCCTTGGCAAGGGGGCCCCGCGAGGCAACAGTGCCTACATTCCACCACGGTGCCGAGAGGGCCCACGCGAAAAGCGCACCCAATGGCGCGATTGCTACATGGCTTCCCTTTCCGAATGCACGCGATGCAGAGGCCGTCGGACGACTTCCGTTGAGCTACACCGTTGCACCCAGACGAGCTACAAGGGCGTTCGGCTTGCTCGTAGGATCGTTTGGAGAGGGATGGTAGTGGTTGTGGTGTGGACAGCCCACACGTTCGACACGGGCCTGCTGAACCAGGGGTGGAACGGCCGTCGCACCTACGCGTCGCGCATGGGAAACAGGACGAAGTGCAAAGACAACACAAAGTGTCCTCTGGCGACTCGACTACGTTCGTACACGCGGGCGTGCGGCAGAAGTGGAGCAGGGCGGGCGGTTGGCAGACGAGGCAATGCTGTCCGTGTTGTCGAGGGACGCGGAAGGTGCAGGTGGCCGTAGCGCAAGGAAAGACCCCGACGATGCACATGGGGCATTGCGCGCCCGTTCGAGATGTGCTTTCTTGCGCCGCTGGCGCCCCGCACTTCGGAGTGCTACATCGCGAGGGCGTAGATGCAAGCGCCGTCGAAGACTGCGCTGGAGCGGCTAGGGAAGGGCTGGCGGCTGGGCTGGCTCCGCCACAGTGAGCGCACAGATCTGGAGTTCCGGGCGCTCCTCGGCGCGAGAAGCACACTGTGCACGGTCGACGTCCAGCTTGGCATGGGACGCAAGTGCTGCGGGCTGCATCGCTCCGTTCCTCCTGGCAGCCAGGCGAATTCGCAGGCGAATTGCCGACCAGGGTTGTAGGGGCAAGAATGGTTGTTGTGATGGTCAACGCATTGCGAAAGCCGGCCTGATGCATGTTTGACCTTTTGCCGGACGTGGGCACCGCGAAGCGACAGGGCAGGGCGCCTTCAGAGCACGGAAAGCACGGGCCAGATGATTTGCTGGTTGCCAGAAGGCGGCCGCCGACGCGGGCGTTCCTACACAAGTTCCACTCGCGCGTGGTATTGCGGCATGGGTCGGAATAGTGCGTTGTGCAGAAAGTAGGCGTGACATGTGTTTTTGGCCGTCGGAAGGGTGGAGCTACAGGGGCCTCGCACTGGGGGTGGGCACACCGTGCATCTGCCGAAAAGGCACCGCTTGCAAAATCTTTGACGTTCTCGTTTTTTGGTGCCTTCGACTGGGATCTGAGCTTGGAATCCACTGCAAATTGGATAGTTATGACACGTGTGTCGCGGCCTCTCAGTAACAGCTGGAGCCATGACCACGAATGCGGAGGTGCAGGGAGCGGCGGCTCGACCCGCGATATGGATGGCAGCCTGCAATGCCGTAAAAGTAAGCAGGAGAATACTGACTGGTGACTGCGGAGGCAGCAGCATCATGTCTTCAGCCGATATGGGGTACGGGGTCGGTGGAGCAGGACGCGGAAGTGCAACTCGGAGACCTTGTTGGAAGCACCGGGAACAGCCTCGGCGCTGACCTGGGCCCCGTCATGGCTCCATGGATGGGCCAATGGTTGTGCACGGAAACGGAAAGAGCGCTAAAGGAACTTGCCCGAGACGGCTCATGGCACCCTTCGCTCTTGGGAGCGTAACTGTTAAGGGCTGGTTACGTCACTGCTCCCCGTCCTCCTCTCCTCCTCGTCCTCCTCCTCCTCCTCATCACCATCAACCTCCTCCATGTCCTCCCCGCTCTCTTCAATCTGCCGCTCCTTCTCTTCCTACACCTCGTTCTCGTCCTTCCTCACCTCTAGTCACTCCCCAGTCCTCCTCATCCTTCGCTCCCCTTCCATCCTTGTCATCAGCATCCCTCGCCACCATGACTTACGCCTCCTCATCATCATAATGTATGGTGTGGCTCTCGCGTGGCCATCATTGGGCTGTCTTGGGGCCTCGCATGACCCTCTCGGGGTCAATTTTTGGAGGCATGCTGGAAGTCTCTGGGGCGTATTGGGAGGAGTTGTTGGGCCTCTTGGGAGCCTCCGGGGAGCCTTTTGGGGGGCGCTTGGGTGGCCTCGCAGTGCCCTCTTGGGGTCCGCTGGGCTCGCTTAGGCAATCTTGAGGCCATGTCGGGGCCCTCCTGGGGCCGTCTTGGGCGACTCCTGCGCCGTCCTGGGGCGCTCTTGGGCCGTCTTGGGACGCGCCTTTGGGGGCGTCTTGGGCCGTCTTGGGTCTCTTGGGCCGTCCTGGGGCTCTTTTGGGGGCATCTTGGGCCGTCTTGGAGCGTCGGAAAGCCAAAAAAACAAGAACGCGAAAAACATCGGAAGAACCAATGACAAATCAGCGTTTGTGGCCTCTTGGGGTTCTCTTGGGAGGCCTCTTGGAGGCCGCTTGGGGCGTGTTGGTGGCCTGTGGGCTCGTCTGGAGGCCATGCTGGCGCGTGTTGGAGGCTCGCTGGCCTTTTAGGCAGTCGTCAGGCCATGTCGGGGCCCTCCTGGGGCTGTCTTGGGCGGCTGGCTCCTGGGTTGTCTTGGGGCTCACTTGGGCCATCTTGGGACGCCTTTGGGGGCCTCTTGGGCTGTCTTGGGGCCGGGTCAGGGGCCTCTGGGGCCGTCCTGGGGCTGTCTTGGGTGCCTCTTGGGCCGTCTGGCAGCGTCGGAAAACAGAAAAAGCGAGAAGGCAAACACAATCGAAAAAAACAATGAAAAATCAACGTTTGTGGCCTCTTGGGGCTCCTTGGGAGGCCTCTTGGAGGCCGCTTGGGGCGTGTTGGTGGCTTCTGGCCTCGCTTGGAGGCCATGCTGGCGCGTGTTGGAGGTCCGCTGGGCTCGCTTAGGCAGTCTTCAGGCCATGGCGGGGCCCTCCTGGAGCTGTCTTGGGCGGCTCCTGGGCCGTCCTGGGGGCCTTTTGGGCCGTCTCGGGACGCCTTTGGGGGTTTCTTGGGCCGTCTTGGGGCCGGCTTAGGGGCCTCTTGGGCCGTCCTGGGGCTCTCTTGGGGGCCTCTTGGGCCGTCTTGGAGCGTCGGAAAGCAGGAAAAGCGAGAAGACAAAACACATTGAAAAACACAAAAAAAACAACGTTGTTTGCCTCTTGGGGCTCTCTTGGGAGGCGTCTTGGAGGCCGCTTGGGGCGTGTTGGTGGCCGCTGGGCTCGTCTGGAAGCCATGCTGGCGCGTGTTGGAGCGCTCGCGGGCTGTCTTGGCTGGGCTGGAGCCCGCCCTGGCGGTCTCTGGAGCCGAACGGGAACCCTTCCGAGCGGCCCCGGGGGCCCTGCACCCCCATGCGCCCCCGAGGTCCTTGGGCTCGGCCGGGGGACCTCGTCCCCCGGGATATATATATATATATATATATATATTATATATATATATATATATATACACTAGAACCACGCGCGCGCTGCGCGCGCGCTTAGGTTCTAGTCCAGCCCATGGCGCTGCGATGAAACGGAGGTCGGGGTTCCTGGGCGACTCGCAGTCGGAGACGGGTGGTGTCCGTCTTTGGCCAGTTATGGGATGTCGCAGCGCTTCCTTGGACTGGCTTTTGGGCTGTTCAGGCGCTCTTGTGGGGGGGACAGGTGTCTGTGGCCCCGATGGCGCCGTCCAGGGTGGCCTCCTCGTTGTCACCACGCGCAGGTCTTGGCTTGCGGTGTCGTCGGGGAGATCGCTGAACAGGCTTGGGACATTGACTGGCTTTCTGATGAAATGTCTAGGCCGCAATTTGCTGGTCTTTGGATGTCGTCACGTGTTTTCGGCTTGTCGTGCCAAACATGTGCGGGAGGGACGAGGAATGACGGAGGACGGGACGAAAACTGTTCTGAAATATATGTAATGCACGCGCTGCCACGCCAGCTGGCGGAGCACGTGCAGAAGAAACGAGAAATGCCTGAGGACGGAAAGCAACCTGCCTTACAACGTAATGCACGCGCTGTCACGCTGGGAGGCGAAGCACTTGCAAGAAGATCGAAGAAAGACGGACGAAGCAGGGAACACAGCCGTGATACTAAATGCACGCGCTGACACGCCAGCTGGCGGAGCAGGTGCAGGACGAAGGAGTGGTAACGGAGCACGGAGAGAAAGCTGCCTTGAAACGGCATGTACGCGCTGTCACGTCGGCTGACGGAGCACGTGCGAGAGGGACGAGGAAGGACAGAGACAGGAGGCATATACATATTTATATATACATATATACATATATACAAGACTGCAGTGGCGCTTCGCGCCATGCACCTTGGTCCTTGAAGTTTGGTGTGCAGGCGGAATAGCAGGAAGGTCAAGCCGACAATTTAGCGATAACTCCTTGTTGCCTTTTCCGGCATCGCCGCTATAATCATGTCATTCTTTATCCTTCCTCGATGCTTCTTTTTCCTCAATTTCGCCATACCCTGCGAATTCTCCCCATCCTCCTCAGCTCTTTTTTGCGGAGGCTCCTCCTTGGAGAGCCTCTGGGGGCCTCACAAAAATTGTTCCAGGCTTTCTTAAAGCCTTCTGGAGGCCTCCTGGGCGTATTCTGGGGGCCTCTGGTGGCTTCCTCGGGCCACCCTGCCTCCAACCGCGGTCTCCCTGAACGACCGGGTCACGATTTGGAATGCTTCGGAGGGTGTCTTGGGGCCATCTTGGGCCGCCACGGGGCTCTCTGAGGGCCATCTTGGACCCGTGTTGTGCCGTTTTTGGGCTCTCTTGGACTGCCTGGAAGCCCTTTCGGATTGTTGTGGGCCGATTTTGGAGCCTCCCAGGCGGCTTCGGACGCCCAGAAGACCGCCGTCTTGGAGCGTCGGGAAGCCGAAAAGAGGAGAACCCCAAAATTCACCAAAAAACAAAAGAAAATCAATGAGTTGTGCCTCTTGGGGCCTTCTTGGGAGTGCTCTTGGAGGCCTCTTTGGGGCCGTCCTGGAGGCCTCTTGGGCCATCTTGAGGTCACGTCGGTCACTCTTCAAGCGCTCTTGTGCTGTCTTGGGGGTCTTTGGGACGTCTCCGATGACCCCCCTGATCGCCCTAGGTGTGCTGGGAAGGCTTGGCAAAACGCCCTGCGAGGCCCGGGGGGTCGCTTCGAGGCCCGTCCGGAGGGTCCCAAAGCCCCAGATCCCGGGAGTCCGGTTTTTTTTTTGGGGGGGGGACGGGTTTTCCCCCCGCCCGGGCTTATAAAAATATAGGAAGAGGAATAGATGGAAGAAGCAGGAACTCTCTTGAGCCGTCTCGGGTCCTGCTGGGACGTGCCCGGACCGTTTTCGTGTTGTCTCCTCACGCTGTGATAGCATACCAACCATGTTGGGGCATCTTGGGGCCTGGGTCTCTTTCGAAGTCTCTCGGAGCCCGGTTGGGGGCCTCTTTTCTCCTGGAGGCTTCCTGGAGTCCTCCAGGGGTCTATTGGGGGCCTCTTTGTGTTTTCTTTTGGGCCTCCCAGGGGCCTCTTTCGGCTTGCCCTGTTGGGCATCTATAAGCGGCCTCGGGGGTCATTTTTGGGCAGAGGGCTCCAAATAGCAACTCGTATTACCTCTCCATCCTGGGGCCCTCTTGGGCCGTCGTCGGGGTTTCTTGGTCCACCTTGGGGCCCTCTTGGGCCGTCTAGGGGCACTCTTGAGAGCCTCTTGGGCAGTCTGTGGGCGTTTTTGGAGACCTCTGGGGTTGTCTTTGATTGTGTTACAGCCAAAAAACGAATGTACAAAAAAATAAAACAGGTTGCCGTGGGCCTGCAGAAGGTGGGTCTCTTTTCTGCGGTCCAGGCGGCGCCAGAGCACCGCTCCCCTCGGATCCTGCCCAATGCCTGCCCACGAACCCCCAGGCCTGTCCAAGGTCAGCCCGACGGCCTATTCAATGCCTGCCTCAGGCTTACCTGGCGGCCTTTCAAGAGCTGATACATGGCCTACCCAGAACCCAGTGAAGGCCCGCACACGACCTAGCCAAGGCTCATCACAGATTTGTCACGTCCAAGATCTTTGCAAATTTTACGTCCAGCGAACCACATGCGAGCGCCATAACGAATGTGAACACCCAAATGCGCGCGATCACCGTGCCCGCGCTCGTCTTACAACCGCGACGAAAATCTTTACAACGATGGGCTGTCGTGAAGGGTTCTATGGTGCGCCCACCTTCGTCGTGCAACCACCGCGCAAAATTTGCCAACACTGGGCCACCCTGAAGGTTTGAACGGTACGCGCCAAAAAAAATCGACAACGAAATAATCGATCCGACGGTCTTCCCAATACCGCGGCGACTGCCGGGACTGATCCGAGTATTCGCTTCCTTCGTGGCGGCCCTGAAAAAAAGCACACCCACCTCAAAAAGCCAACGTCTCGCGTGAGATATCCCCGAATGCTGACCGCAAGTGGGCAAATGTCCCACCCCGTGGTCGCTCCCCATTGTGGCGCCCAGCAACGTTTGTTGCGACATCGCGAACACCACGCGGCCCTGAAAAAGACGCGCCTACATCCGTGAAACAAGCGAACCGCTGGAGACATCCCCACAATCTGGGCACGAACCGGTAAGTGTCCTAATTATCCCCTGGCGGCACCCCCTTGTGTTGCCCAAGTGCGAGGCCTGTCACATCGCGATAATTCTGATCGTGATATGGAAAAGGAGGGAGGAGGAGGAGGAGGGAGTGAGTAGACGGAGGCGCGGCACGGATAACAAGAATTCACGACGCAAAACACGGAAATAAACGCCGCAACATATTCCACGAGACGTGCAACTGCCTGCACAATGATCCGTTATCACCGTCGCACCCTTGATCCGCACGCGTTCGACGGAAACTGGCGGCAATCAAACTGGCCCAATCTGCCAGGGCATCGCTCGTGGGGGGAGGGCCTCCTCGCCTCGGGCTGCTCTCCCGCAGCCGCGCCCCGCCGTCGACGGCGAGCGCGCGCCTTGTGGGTGCCCTGACCGTCCTGGGCGGCCGCCGCAGGCCCGAACGTGCGTTTGATTCGCCCATGTCGTCCAGCCCGCCCATCTGAACCAAGAAAGCCGGTTTCTGCTGAGACATCCTCACGATTCGCTCTTAAACTTAAGCTGGCCACGGCGTGCAGGTGACGCTGGCGGTGTGCTGCCCGCGCCGAGGCGAGAGCGCCGTTTGGACGGACTTTCGGCCATTGTACGGTTCGGTCCGCATAGTACGCTATGTTATCAATGCGAGGCTAAGCTATGCGGTGTGATGCGATGCGATACTATGCTGTGCGATGCGATGCTATGCTATGCTACGCCATACTGTGCCATGCGATGATATGCTAGTATATGCGACGCGATGCGATGCGATGCTATGGCATGCTATGCGATGCTATGTTATGCTATGCTATGCTACGCGGTGCTCGTCTATGCTGTGTTGTGCGATGCTATGCGATGCTATGCTATGCTCTGCTGTGCGATGCAATGCAATGTTGTAGCTCCAGTTGGTTCCCCTTCCTCACCCCCACCACCACACGCACAACCTCTTTATCACCCGAAGGGTGGTCGTACATGTAGGTATACACTGGCAGGATCTCGCAGCCAGAGATACAACCGCCTCGCGCACGCTTGCCTGGAGCGGGGAGGGATGGGGAGGAATCTGGGAGGAGCGGGGAGGGGTGCAGAGTGAGGTGTCTTGTGGGCCTCTTGGACTGTCTCAGAGCGCTCTGGGATCCACAGGCGCCTACGGAGGTCGTCTTGGAGGGCTCTGTGGGACGTTTTGGGGCGATCCTGGGAGCTTCTTGGACCGTCTTGGAGGCCTTGTTGGGATGTCTTGCGGCGCTCTTGGGGTTCTCTGAGGCCGTCGTGGACGCTATTAATACAAAGCGCATATGCCCAACATAGACGCTTCCCAAAGGAATTAGGGCGATGTGTGTTCCTTGCGGCCCTCATAAGTGTCCTCTTGAAGCCCTCTTCAAGCGCTTGGGGGGCCTCTCGGGCCGTCTTGAAGCCATCATGGGCGTCTTGACGAACTCTTGGACCGTCTCGGAAGCCTCCTGGACCGTCTGGGGAGCGCCTTCGGGCCCTCCGAAAGCCCCCCGAAGGACCCCGAGGGACACAGTGGGCACCGCGGGGGGAGGGGGGAGTTTGGGAAAAGTGGGCAGCCTCGGGCCCCAGGCGTCTAGTCGCGGGGTCCGCACGGTGATGGGCAACTATGATGAGCGCTTGCGCGCTGCAGTCAGATCCACCTTGAGCCAAAATGGCTACGGATGCTCGTGGGGCGTCTTTGGGGGCTCCTGTGGGGCCTCGTGGAGCCTCTAGGAGGCCTCTAGGGGGCCTCTTGGGCTCTCTTGGGGCCTCTTGGGGCCTCCTGGAGGCCTACTGGGGCGGAAGGCTCGAATTGTCGGTTCGTGTTCCCCCTCTTGAGCCCCTCTTGGGGCCCTCTTGAGGCGATCTTGGGCGCCTCTAGGGCCGCCTTGGGGCACTTTTTGGGCCATCTTGGGGGCTCTCTCTATTGCGCCGTCGTGGCGCCCTCTTTGGGTGCCTCTTGGGCCGTCTTGAGCTGGTTTCTGGGGCCTCATGGGCTGTCTTGAACCGTTGGAAGCACGAAACAGCGAGAACACGAACAACCTTCAAAAACCATTGAGGAAACCTACTTGCTTCGCCTCCTGAGTGCCTCGTGGGAGCACTTTTGAGGGCATCTTGGCCATCTTGAAGCTCTCTTGGGCTGTCTTCAAAGCCATGTTGGACCAATTTTGGAACGCTCTTGTGCGGTCTTGGGCTCTCTCGGACCGGTCGTGGGCCATCAAGGCGCCCTCTTGGACGTCTCTCGGCCCCTTTTGACGTTTTTTGGCGCCCCCCCGCTGGGCCCGAAACGGTCAGACGAAAAATCCGTGCACTTCGGAGGGCCCGGGACCCCCTACCCATTATACGTATATATATACATATATATATAATTGTATGTATATACATACTTACACATATATATATATAAATATAAGTATATGTATACTATACATTATGCATACATAAACCAACACAACATATATGTGTATATATGTGTATATGTGTAATGATGTGCATATATATATGTTCATATTTATATACATACATACATACATGCATACATACATACATACATAGCCATATATATATATATATACATGTATACATGTATACATATATACATATATACATATATACATAGATACATACATACATACATACATACATACATACATACATACATACATACATACATGCACATACATACATACATACATTTTGGAGGGCTCTTGGGCTGTGTATTGGCCGTGTTGGGCCCATCTGGGGCCACGTTCGGGCCATCAGGGCCGCCTTGGGGCCTCCCGCTCCCGCTGTGGGGCCCAGCATGGGCCTGTCCTCGGGCTCTCTTGGGCCGTCTGAGGCTCGTCCCAGGCAATTTTCGGGCTCCCTTGGGCAATCTTGGGGCTCTGTTGGAGGTCTTTTCGGCGGTTTGGGGGCGTCGTCGGCTGTCGTAGAGCGCCGGGAGGTCGAAAACGCGAGACACCGAAAAACATTTCAAAAACCAACGGAAATCAAGGATTTGAGCCTCTTCGGGCTCTCGGGATGCTTCTCGGAGCTCTCTTGAGGCCTCTTGGAGGCCTCTTGGGCTGTGTATTTGCGGTCTCGAACCCATCCTGGACCACGTTAAGGCTATCTGGGCTGTCTTGGAAGGGCTTGTCGAAGTCCCCGAGGGCTTCTGAGAGCTCTCTGGGACAGTCTGGGAGCTCCAGGGCCGCTCCGGGGTGCTCTGGGAGCGGTCTGGGGAACCCTGGTCCTCCCATGCCCTGTCGTGGTCGCGGCCCCGGTCGCCCGGGCCTCGTGCACGGGGATATCTACATCTCTCTCTCTCTTTCTCTCTCTCTCTCTATTTTTATATATATATATATACACATCGACATATACATATACGTCTGCATATACATATACATCTCCACATGCATCTACATCAGCATCTACATCTACATTTACATCTACATCTACATCTACATCTACATCTACGTATGACATACATGTAAATATAGATGTACATACATATACATCTACATACACATATACGTATACGTATACAAAAGCATAACCATGTCCATGCGCAAATACCTATACACATGCAGATACATCTACGATACATATACGTATACATACACATCTACATAAGCATAAGCATATGCACATACGCATACCTAAACCTATGCATATACATACACGTATACATATACTTATGCATACGCATATGCAGACAGCTATAGTTGAACATGAAATCATACCTATACAAATGCATATGCCTATATACATATGCACCTATACACAACATGTTGCATACATATACACACAATCACGTGCATTACATGTACATGCACATGTATATACATATACCTATACAAATACATTTACATCAACATGCGCATACACATATACTTGTACATATACATGTATATATACATGTACATATACATATTCATCTATATATATATACAAACACGCATATGAACACGCATATGCAAATGCATATACATTTACATATACATGTACATACGCATGCACATATACATTTGCATATACATATACATAGACATACACATACACATATACACATACATATACATATGCATATACATATACATATCCATCCCCATCCGTATCCATCCATCAATCCATCCATCCGTTCATCCACCCATCCATCCATACATACAGACATGCATACATAAATACATACATTGGAAGCCCCTTGGGGTCTGCTTGGGGGCCTCTTGGGGACAAGCTCGGTGCGAAGACGAAAAACACGAATGCGGTTGACATGTACGTTTTCCGAAGAGAACGGGGCCAATTTTGCCTCTCGGGGCCCTCTGGGAGGTCAAATTGCACGGGTTATGAGGCGTCTTGGAGGCCTCGTGTTGGCTGCTTGGGGCCTCGTGGGGGTCTGGGGCGCCCTCTTGGGGCGTGGGGCTGGCAATTCCAGTTGGATTGCCCTATCTTGTGCTCCTCTAGGAGCCCTCTGGGAAGCTGTTGGGGCCGTTTTGGGTGCCTCTGGGACCGGCCTGGGACCCTCTAGGGCCGTCTTGGCGCCCTCTGGGGGGCCTCTTGGGCCGTGTAGGGGCAATCTTAGGGACCCCTGAGGTCGTCAAGGATGGCGCGAAGACGAAAATCACGAGTACGGTAAACATATACGTTTCACGGAAGGAATGGATATATTTTGCTTCTCGGTGCCCTCGTGGGACAAACTGCACGGGTTACGAGGCGTCTTCGAAGCCTCTGGGGCCGATGGAAACGTCCCGTGATCCGATCCGTCAAAGCGCTGGCTGGGGCCGCCGTGACGCTCATCGAACCGCCCTCCGATGCGATTTTGGGCCCCTCAAGGTCTGGCCGGGCCCCCGGGCCACACATTTGTGGTAGAGGTCGTGGCCCCTGGGCCCCCGGGCCCCCGGGCCCCTGGGCCTGGTTGCGGCCCGGTCTGGTCTGCGACCGGACGACCCTCCTTTCCGCCTCCGATGCGCTCTTCGTGGCCAAGGCTGGCTTTGTCTTGAAATGATTGTCCAAACGCAACCCTGGGCATCGTAGTTTTTTGGTTGCATCTGGGGCTGTCTGGGAAACGCAGTTCCCCAATCAGAGCTTGCTTCTGTAGGGGTCCTAGCGGATATAAAGCTGAGGTGAAGTGAGCGGCCGATTTCGGTGGCCGGGGCCGGGTGCCCGAGTGCCCGGGGGTGACCGGGTGGCCGATTTCGGTGGCCGGGCCAGGGTGCCCGGGTGCCCGGGTGCCCGGGGGTGCCCGGGTGCCCGGGGGTGCCCAATAGCCCAATAGCCCAGTAGCCCTATAGCCCTATAGCCGTATAGCCCTATAGCCTTATATCCCTATAGCCCTAATAGCCTTATATCCCTATAGCCCCATAGCCCATATAGCTCTATATCCCAATAGCCCTATGGCCCTGTAGGTCACAGTCCTATAGCCCTATAGCCCGATAGCCCTACAGCCCGATAGCCGTATAGCCCTATAGCCCAATAGCCCTATAGCCCTAACAAAAATCTGATTGGGTTTTTTCTCCGGTATCATTTTTGTTGTTGCATCTGGGGCTGTCTGGGAAACCTTTTGGGCGTCTCGGGAGGCGTCGGGGGGTGGGGTCTTGCGAGTTACGTGGGGGTTCCTGTTGGGCTTCTGGGAGCCCAGGGCTGGAAATGTTCGTTCGGCCCCCTCCTGGACCGCTGGGCTCTTGTGTGCCTCTTTCCGGCCTCCTGGATGCTGCTTGAGGTCGCTTGGGGGCCTCTTGGAGACCTCTTGGGCTCTCTTGGGGGTCTCTTGGGGCCTCCTCGGAGCATCCTGGACTCCTTCTTGAAATCGTCATGGGACCTTCTTGGCACGTCTTCGGGGGCCTCTTAGAGTTTTGAAGCCTTTTGGGTGCCGTCTTGGGGCCTCTTGGAGCCTCTTTTGGGTTTCTTGGGGGCCTCTCGGGCCTCTTGGGGGCCTCTTGGGGCCTCTTGGGGGCTTCCTGGGGGCATCTTGGGGCCTCTTGGGGGCATCTCGGGGCGGAGAGCTTGATTTTTCGGTTCGCGTTCCCTCTCTTGGGCCCCTTTTGGGACCTTCTTGGGACCTTCTTGGGCCGTCTTGGGCGGCTCTAGGGCCGTCTCGGGGCTCTCTCGGGCCGTCTTGGGGTTCTTTTGGCAGCCTCTTGGGCCGTCTTGGAGCGGTTTTGGGAGCCTATTGGGCGGTGCGCCAGAAACACGAAACAGCGAGAATGCAAAAAACATAACAAAAAAGCCTTCCGAGCGCTTCTTGGGGGCTTCTCGGCGCCTCCTGGAGCCACTTGGGGTCGAAAGCTTGGAATTCGATGGTGGCTTTCCTCCTCTGGGGCCCTCTCGGGCCCGTCTTGGGGACTCTCTTGGGCCGTCTTGGGCCCTTCGTGGGCCGTCCTGGAGCTTTCTGGGGCTGTATTGGGGCCCTCTGGAGCGCGTCCTGGGCCGTATTGGGGCGGTCTCGTGAGCTTCTGAGGTCGTCAAGCACGGACCGACAGCGAAAACAAGCAATATGTTAAACATATACGTTTTACGAAAAGAATGGGGTTATTTTGGCCCCTTGGGGCTCTCTTTGGGGCCCTATTGGGGGTCGCTTGGGGTGTCTTGGGGGCTTCTGAAGCCACCTTGGAGGCCATGTTGGGCGTCTGGGAGCGACCTTCGGGCGTCCCGGGTCTGTTCTGGAGCCTCTTGGGGCCTCCTTGGCGCCTTCTGGCGGCCTTCTGTGAGGCCCCGGGGCTCCCCGAGGGCCCCGGGGCCCACATTTGCGGTCGTCTTGGGCCCTTCGTGGGCCGTCCTGGAGCTCTCTGGGGCTGTATTGGGGCCCTCTGGGGCGCGTCCTCGGCCGGACCGACAGCGAAAACAAGCAATATGTTAAACATATACGTTTTACGAAGGGAATGGGGTTATTTTGGCCCCTTGGGGCTCTCTTTGGGGCCCTATTGGGGGTCGCTTGGGGTGTCTTGGGGGCTTCTGAAGCCGCCTTGGAGGCCATGTTGGGCGTCTGGGAGCGACCTTCGGGCGTCCCGGGTCTGTTCTGGAGCCTTTCGGGCCTCCTTGGTGCCTTCTGGCGGTCTTCTGTGAGGCCCCGGGGCTCCCCGAGGGCCCCGGAGCCCACATTTGTGGTAGCGGCGCCGGCCCCGGGCGCACGGACCTGGTGCGCCGTCATATGAATAAATACGTACGATGTTTTACCATGCGTATACATACACATACGTGACATGTTACACCATGCATATGCATACACATACGTAGATGTGATACCATGCATATGCATATACATACGTAAACATTGGCACACTGCATGTACATGCACGCACGTAAGATGCTGTACCATGCATGTATATACATGTACGTATGATATGAGGCCACAAATGTTCATAGATATACGTGTGCTGTGGTCTCGGATATACAGATATACAACCATGCACCCCTAGCTGAATATGATACCTATGTGTGAATCATACGGGGCGCGCATGGGTTAACATCACACATGCATAGGGCGGTGTGTCCCGACAGGCGGCTCCACAGCCGGACAATTGTTTCAAGGGTTTTGTTTCAAGTTGTGTTTCAAGTTTTGTTTCTGGGGCGTTTCGGATTTTGTCTCTGGGCCCTGGCCTGGTTTTGTTTCTGGGCCCTGGCCAAGAGTGCCCAAGAGGCCCCCCAGGAGGCCCCAAGAGGTCAGAGTTGTGAGGATGCCTCAGGCGGTAGTGGCCAGACCACCTGCTCAGGGCATCTCGCAACTCAGAGTGGCGAGGGTCTCAGGCGGAAGTGGCCAGACCACCTTGGGGCAATGTATCTCCGAGGTCAGAGCTCAGTGCATCTCGGAACCCAGAGTTGCGAGGATGTCTCAGGCGAACGTGCCCGGACCACCATGGGGCAGGGCACCTCCGAGGTCAGAGATCGCAGGATGTCTCAGGCGAGATCGGAGTGAACACCTCACCTCAGGGCGTCTCGGAACCCAGAAATGCGAGCGTGTCTCAAGCGAAAGTGCCCGGACCACCGTGGGGCAGGGCACCTCCGAGGTCAGAGTTTCGAGGACGTCTCAGGCGAAAGTGGTCTGACCAACTCAGGTCAGGACGTCTCGGAACCCAGAGTTTTGAGGATGTCTCAGGCGAACCGGGCCTCCTCCTGCGCTTCCTCCTCTTCCTCCTCCTCCTCCTCCTCCTCCTCCTCCTCCTCCTGCTCTCCTCCTCCTCCCTCCTCCTCTTCTGCCTGGATGCTGCGCCGGTTGCGAACGCCTGCTCCTCCACGAAATTAGTCCTCATCCGCCTCCCCTTGCCCATGTCCCTCCCCGCCTCCTCGCTCTTCCTCCTCCTCCTCCTCCTCCTCCTCCTCCTCCTCCTCCTCCTCCTCCTCGTCGTCCTACTCCCCCCCTGTCCTGTCTTCATCCTCCCACTCCTCCTCCCTCCTCCTCCTCCGCTGGCCGAGCCGGGCCGGGCCGGGCCGAGCCGAGCCGGCGGAGGAATAGTCTGATTATGGATGGGAGGGGGAAGAAAACGAGCAGGAGGAGGAGGAGGAGGAGGAGGAGGACATGGATGAGGTGCTTTTTCGAACGGCCGAAACGATCCTCCCGGTCCCCTCCACCTCCTACTCCTTCTGGCTCTACCCTCGGCTCGGATTGCGCTGGACGCCTGCCCGACGTTCACTCCTCCTCCTTCTCCTCCTCCTCATCCTCCCTCCTCCTTCCCGGGTGCCCGGGGGATGCCCGGATGCCCCGGTGCCGGGGTGCCTGCAGTGCCCGGGTGCCCGGGTGCCCTGGTGCCCGGGTGCCCGACAGGGGGTCTTCCGTGCGGGTCTTCCGCGCGGCGACAGTGCTCTCGCTGTTGAAGGATGCGAATCCAAAGGCGCAGTTGTACGACCGAGTGTGCTGCATGAAGTGGTCGTGGGAAGGACCCGGACGAAGGAGCTGAGCCATTTCGGCCTGAGCGGGAGGCAATAGGGGGATGCCAGCCAGGGCTCCGTACCTGCAACACGCGCCGAAGTCCTTTTCTGCGTGCTGCTGGCCAACGCGCGCGTTCGGCGAAGAAAAACAGAGCCCCGCACGTTGCGCAGGCTCCTTGAAAGTGGCCGTTCGGAGAGAGCGACGCTTTCGGAACGCGGTTGCTGCACCATTCGTCTGTCGACCACCAGCCGGCGCGGTGGCCGGTGCGTACGCCAAGAGAAGTCCCAGGCACGGGTTCTGCGAACCAGTTCCGATGCGCTGCGCAGGCGGGCGGACAGCTGGACGAGTTCGGAAGTGCTACGCGGGTGGACTTGAGGCGACACCACGGCACGGAACATTTCGGCGAGTCACGTGCTCGGAGGTTACATGCGGACGGCTGCCGCCACCTGCTTGCGGAGTGCTTGCAACGGATCGCTACGTGGATGGGCGTGTGTGACACCAGAAGACCCCGACGTCGGAGGATGATGGGGCCCAGCGGCGGCGGTGGCTACCGCGGCATGTCGGACGTGGTCGGGGCAGTATCGGGTGGCGTACATTGCTTTCGTCAACTTTCTGTCGCACAGTGGGAAGGAACATGTGGGTTTAAAGCAACGTTCGCACATGCCGTTGTTGTACGGCACTGCGCGTCGCACGCCATGGCGGGCGGGGGCGCGGCAACCGGCCTTTCCGGGCCCTTGGCAAGGGGGCCCCGCGAGGCAACAGTGCCTACATTCCACCACGGTGCCGAGAGGGCCCACGCGAAAAGCGCACCCAATGGCACGATTGCTACATGGCTTCCCTTTCCGAATGCACGCGATGCAGAGGCCGTCGGACGACTTCCGTTGAGCTACACCGTTGCACCCAGACGAGCTACAAGGGCGTTCGGCTTGCTCGTAGGATCGTTTGGAGAGGGATGGTAGTGGTTGTGGTGTGGACAGCCCACACGTTCGACACAGGCCTGCTGAACCAGGGGTGGAACGGCCGTCGCACCTACGCGTCGCGCGTGGGAAACAGGACGAAGTGCAAAGACAACACAAAGTGTCCTCTGGCGACTCGACTACGTTCGTACACGCGGGCGTGCGGCAGAAGTGGAGCAGGGCGGGCGGTTGGCAGACGAGGCAATGCTGTCCGTGTTGTCGAGGGGCGCGGAAGTTGCAGGTGGCCGTAGCGCAAGGAAAGACCCCGACGATGCACATGGGGCATTGCGCGCCCGTTCGAGATGCGCTTTCTTGCACCGCTGGCGCCCCGCACTTCGGAGTGCTACATCGCGAAGGCGTAGATGCAAGCGCCGTCGAAGACTGCGCTGGAGCGGCTAGAGAAGGGCTGGCGGCTGGGCTGGCTCCGCCACAATGAGCGCACAGATCTGGAGTTCCGGGCGCTCCTCGGCGCGAGAAGCACACTGTGCACGGTCGACGTCCGGCTTGGTATGGGACGCAAGTGCTGTGGGCTGCATCGCTCCGCTCCTCCTGGCAGCCAGGCGATGCGCAGGCGAATTGCCGACCAGGGTTGTAGGAGAAAGAATGGTTGTTGCGATGGTTAACGCATTGCGGAAACCGGCCCGATGCATTTTTGACCTTTTGCCGGACGTGGGAAGGACACCCCAGCACCGCGAAACGACAGGGCAGGAAGCCTTCAGAGCACGGAAAGCACGGGCCAGATGATTTGTTGGTTGCCAGAAGGCGGCAGCCGACGCGGGCGTTCCTACACAAGTTCCACTCACGCGCGGTATTGTGGCATGGGTCGGAATAGTGCGTTGTGCAGAAAGTAGGCGTGACATGTGTTTTTGGCCGTCGGAAGGGTGGAGCTACAGGAGCCTCGCACTGGGGATGGGCACACCGTGCATCTGCCGAAAGGCACCGCTTGCAAAATCTTTGACGTTCTCGTTTGTTGGTGCCTTCGACTGGGATCTGAGCTCGGAGTCCACTGCAAATTGGATAGCTATGACACGTGTGTCGCGGCCTCTCAGTAACAGCTGGAGCCATGACCACGAATACGGAGGTGCAGGGAGCGGCGGCTCGACCCGCGATATGGATGGCAGCCTGCAGTGCCGTAGAAGTAAGCAGGAGAATACTGACTGGTGACTGCGGAGGCAGCAGCATCATGTCTTCAGCCGATATGGGGTACGGGGTCGGTGGAGCAGGACGCGGAAGTGCAACTCGGAGACCTTGTTGGAAGCTCCGGGAACAGCCTCGGCGCTGACCAGGGCCCCGTCATGGCTCCATGGATGGGCCAATGGTTGTGCACGGAAACGGAAAGAGCGCTGAAGGAACTTGCCCGAGACGGCTCATGGCACCCTTCGCTCTTGGGAGCGTAAATGTTAAGGGCTGGTTACGTCACTGCTCCCCGTCCTCCTCTCCTCCTCGTCCTCCTCCTCCTCCTCATCATCATGAACCTCCTCCATGTCCTCCCCGCTCTCTTCAATCTGCCGCTCCTTCTCTTCCTACACCTCGTTCTCGTCCTTCCTCACCTCTAGTCACTCCCCAGTCCTCCTCATCCTTCGCTCCCCTTCCATCCTTGTCATCAGCATCCCTCGCCACCATGACTTACGCCTCCTCATCATCATAATGTATGGTGTGGCTCTCGCGTGGCCATCATTGGGCTGTCTTGGGGCCTCGCATGACCCTCTCGGGGTCAATTTTTGGAGGCATGCTGGAAGTCTCTGGGGCGTATTGGGAGGAGTTGTTGGGCCTCTTGGGAGCCTCCGGGGAGCCTTTTGGGGGGCGCTTGGGTGGCCTCGGGGGGCTTCTTGCGGCCTCGTGGTGCCCTCTTGGGGTCCGCTGGGCTCGCTTAGGCAATCTTGAGGTCATGTCGGGGCCCTCCTGGGGCCGTCTTGGGCGACTCCTGCGCCGTCCTGGGGCGCTCTTGGGCCGTCTTGGGACGCGCCTTTGGGGGCGTCTTGGGCCGTCTTGGGCCCGGCTTAAGGGTCTCTTGGGCCGTCCTGGGGCTCTCTTGGGGGCCTCTTGGGCCGTCTTGGAGCGTCGGAAAGCAAAAAAAACAAGAACGCGAAAAACATCGAAAGAACCAATGACAAATCAGCGTTTGTGGCCTCTTGGGGTTCTCTTGGGAGGCCTCTTGGAGGCCGCTTGGGGCGTGTTGGTGGCCTGTGGGCTCGTCTGGAGGCCATGCTGGCGCGTGTTGGAGGCTCGCTGGCCTTTTAGGCAGTCGTCAGGCCATGTCGGGGCCCTCCTGGGGCTGTCTTGGCGGCTCCTGGGTTGTCTTGGGGCTCACTTGGGCCATCTTGGGACGCCTTTGGGGGCCTCTTGGGCTGTCTTGGGGCCGGCTCAGGGGCCTCTGGGGCCGTCCTGGGGCTGTCTTGGGTGCCTCTTGGGCCGTCTGGCAGCGTCGGAAAACAGAAAAAGCGAGAAGGCAAACACAATCGAAAAAAACAATGAAAAATCAACGTTTGTGGCCTCTTGGGGCTCCTTGGGAGGCCTCTTGGAGGCCGCTTGGGGCGTGTTGGTGGCTTCTGGCCTCGTTTGGAGGCCATGCTGGCGCGTGTTGGAGGTCCGCTGGGCTCGCTTAGGCAGTCTTCAGGCCATGGCGGGGCCCTCCTGGAGCTGTCTTGGGCGGCTCCTGGGCCGTCCTGGGGGCCTTTTGGGCCGTCTCGGGACGCCTTTGGGGGCTTCTTGGGCCGTCTTGGGGCCGGCTTAGGGGCCTCTTGGACCGTCCTGGGGTTCTCTTGGGGGCCTCTTGGGCCGTCTTGGAGCGTCGGAAAGCAGGAAAAGCGAGAAGACAAAACACATTGAAAAACACAACGAACAAAAACAACGTGTTTTGCCTCTTGGGCTCTCTTTGGAGGCGTCTTGGAGGCCGCTTGGGGCGTGTTGGTGGCCGCTGGGCTCGTCTGGAAGCCATGCTGGCGCGTGTTGGAGCGCTCGCGGGCTGTCTTGGCTGGGCTGGAGCCCGCCTTGGCGGTCTCTGGAGCCGAACGGGAACCCTTCCGAGCGGCCCCGGGGGCCCTGCACCCCCATGCGCCCCCGAGGTCCTTGGGCTCGGCCGGGGGACCTCGTCCCCCGGGATATATATATATATATATATATATATATATATATATATATATATCAGAGTGAGGGGGCCGAGCGGTCATTCACTGTCCCTGGGTGCGTGGCTGAAGTGGAATTCCGCGGTGCGGATTCTTGTTGTTGTTGTTGTTGTTTGTTGTTGTTGTTGTTGTTTGTTGTCGTCGTCCCACCCGCAACCCGCCCCGCGACCCACCCGCGACCCACCCCGCGACCCACCCCGCGACCCACCCGCGACCCACCCGCGACCCACCCGCGACCCACCCCGCGACCCACCCCGCGACCCACCCCGCGACCCACCCCGCGACCCACCCCGCGACCCACCCCGCGACCCACCCGCGACCCACCCACGACCCACCCGCGACCCACCCGCGACGCACTCGCGACCCACCCCGCGACCCACCCGCGACCCACCATCGACCCAAACCACGTTCAAGGTACAAACCAGAATTTCCGGCGCCTGCGGCGAGCTGTTTTTGCATTCCTTCCAGGTGGAGAGCCCGCGACCCACCCCGTGACCAATTCGCGACCAACCCGCGACCCAAACCAAGTTCAGGGTACAAATCACATTTTTCGGCGCCTGCGGCGGGCATCTTTTGCATTCGTTTCAGGTGGAGAGCCCGCGGCCCACCCGCGACCACGTTCAGGGTACAAACCAAATTTGTCGGCGCCTGCGGCGGGCATCTTTTGCATTCGTTCCCGGTGGAGAACCCGCGGCCCACCCGCGACCCAAACCACGTTCAGTGTACAAGCCAATTTTGGTTGGCGCCTGCGGCGGGCATCTTTTGCATTCCTTCTAGGTGGAGGTGGAGAGCCCGCGACCCACCCGCGACCCAAACCACGTTCACTGAACAAACCAATGCCGCGCAAGCGCAGCGGCGGATTTTTGCGTGCCGTCTGAACCCGCAAGGACCTCTTCAAGCCCCGCGCATCCACACCAGCCCGTCCAGTAACTTTGCCCTGGCGAGTTGCCTTGATCAGAGAAGTCGGGGAGCATAAAGTGGGAAAAAGGATTGCGTTGCAGTTATCTTGGGAAAGGAGGGGGAGGCAGGAGGAGTAAACAGGGGACGAGGAGGACGCGGAAGAAGAGAGGATGTAAGGATAATGTGGAGAAAGAAGAGGAGGAGGAGGAGCAGGAGGACGAGGAGGGGAAGGAGGGGGAGGAGGGGGAGGAGGGGGGCGAGGAGGGGGAGGAGGGGGAGGAGGATGATGATGGACGACAATGGGAGGACGATGATGGAGGCCGATGAGGGGGAGGACGACAATGGGAGGACGATGATGAAAAGACGAGGGGGGGAGACGGAGGACGAGGAAGAAGAGGAGGAGGAGGACGAAGTGGAAGAGGAGGAGGATGACGATGACGATGAGGACGAGGACGAGGACGAGGAAGAGGAGGAAGAGGAGGAGGAGGAGGAGGAGAAGAAAGAGGAGCGCTCCATCGACAGGGAAGGTGGGGGCCACGAGGTCCGCCGGCTCGACGACGCCCGCGTCGCCCGCGCCCGCTCCCTCACTCTTATCCGCAACTGCGGGGTGCTACGAGTATATATATGTCCTTCGTGGCCCCCGCTCGTTCGCGCCCGTCGTGGTCCTATATGCCTGCCCTTCGTGGCCCCGCTGTCGCCATTCGTGGCCCCCTCTCTGCCCTTCGTGGCCCCGTTTCTGCCCTCAGCGGCTCCGTCGCTGCCCTCTGCGGCCCCCTATACGCATGCCCTTCGGCCCCCCCGCTCGTTTGCGCCCGTCGTGGCCCGCGCCAGCAACGGCTCCCGCCTGAGAATCTACTCTTGTCCACTCCATCCCAAATCCACTCCACATCCCCGCGCTCCTCTCGACGCGGTTGCAATTCTCAACATCCTTCCGCCCCGCTCTCCCAACATCCCGCTTCTTTTCAGGGTTCCACGCAGTTTGTTTCTGACACCAATTCGTAGCTGTACGTCCCCCCGTGGGGTTCTCCACCATATGTTCTGTCAAGGGGGTGGTGCGTGGCGCTATTTATGGCGCGACCAATGGCGAAACTCACCGTTAACCTGTGTTGGAGTGGCTGGCGCGAACCATGGCGCAAGCTGAATCGCCACTCGCAGCGCAAATACTCGTCCTCCCTCCTTCTTGCCCCTCCTCTCCCTTCCTCCGATCCTTTCGTCCTCATTATCCCCCGTGATCTGTTGCCCTTCGGTTTCAAGGGCTTCGCCAACCACGCGTGGCAAGGAATGAATAGACCCCCCAACAAGGGGTGCGATCGTAGACGAAGAGGGCGGGTATCCACGGTTCGGGATATGCATATTGAATGACACGGGAGCAGATAAGAACGAACAATCTTAACATGATTGCTGTTGTTGTTGTTGACCCGGCCCGCGACCCATCCGCGACCCACCCCGCGCCCCGCTCGCGACCCACCCGCGACCCACCAGCGACCCGCCCGCGACCTGGCCCGCGACCCACCGTCAACCCACCCGCGACCCACCTGCGACCCAACCCGCGGCCCACCTACGTAGCACCCCGCAATTGCGGATAAGAGTGAGGGGGCGGGCGCGGGCGACGCGGGCGTCGAGCCAACGGACCGCCGCAGGCGCCGAATTCGTTGGTTTTGTTCGGTGAACGTAGTTTGGGTCGCGGAATGGTCGCGGGCTCTCCACCTCCACCTGTATATAAAATATAATACAATTATCCCGGCAAAGCAACCTAACAGCGATGTGCAGAAGCATACCTGGAAGCATTCCCCTTAAGATTTAAGTGAGAATCCAGTTGTAGAATTCTGCTGTTCTCGCAGTCGCAGCCTCAGCCTGCCTCGGCTTGCCTCGGCCTCAGCCTCAGCCTGCCCCAGCCTCAGCCTCAGCCTGCCTCAGCCTCAGACTCAGCCTGCCTCAGCCTCAGCCTGCATCAGCCTCTGCCTCAGCCTGCCTCAGCCTCAGCCTGCCTCAGCGTCAGCCACAGCCTCAGCCTCAGCCTGCTTCAGCTTCAGCCTCAGCCTCAGCCTGCCTCGGCTTGCCTCGGCCTCAGCCTCAGCCTGCCTCGGCCTCAGCCTCAGCCTGCCTCAGCCTCAGCCTCAGCCTCAGCCTGCCTCAGCCTCAGCCTGCATCAGCCTCAGCCCCAGCCTGCCTTAGCCGCAGCTTGCCTCAGCCTGCCTCAGCCTCAGCCTCAGTCTGCCTCTGCTTCAGCCTCAGCCTCAGCCTGCCTCGGCTTGCCTCAGCCTCAGCCTCAGCCTGCCTCGGCCGCAGCCTCAGCCTCAGTCTGCCTCAGCCTCAGCGTCAGCCTCTCAGCCTCAGCCTGCATCAGCCTCAGCCTCAGCCTGCCTCAGCCTCAGCCTCAGCCTCAGCCGCAACTTGCCTCAGCCTCAGCAGCAGCCTCAGCCTCAGCCTGCCTCAGCTTCAGCCTCAGCCTCAGCCTGCCTGGGCTTGCCTCGGCCTCAGCCTCAGCCTGCCTCGGCCTCAGCCTCAGCCTCAGCCTGCCTCAGCCTCAGCCTCAGCCTCAGCCTGCATCAGCCTCAGCCTGCATCAGCCTCTGCCTCAGCCTGCCTCAGCCGCAGCTTGCCTCAGCCTCAGCCACAGCCACAGCCTCAGCCTGCCTGACTTCAGCCTGAGCCTCAGCCTGCCTCGGCTTGCCTCAGCCTCAGCCTCAGCGTGCCTCGGCCTCAGCCTCAGCCTCAGCCTGCCTCAGCCTCAGTGTCAGCCTCTCAGCCACAGCCAGCATCAGCATCAGCCTCAGCCTCAGCCTGCCTCAGGCTCAGTCTCAGCCTGCCTAAGCCTCAGCCTGCCTCAGCCTCAACCTCAGAGTTGGCTCGGGGCAATCAAAATGTAGCCTGGGAGTGGTGTTCTGGGAACACGAAGAACACGAAGTGGCCTACAGTTGGCTCCGGGCATTCAAAATGTGGCCCAGGAATTGTGTTCTGGGAACATGAAGAACACGAAGTGGCCTACAGTTGGCTCCGGGCATTCAAAATGTGGCCCAGGAATTGTGTTCTGGGAACACGAAGAACACGAAGTGGCCTACAGTTGGCTCCGGGCATTCGAAACGTGGCCCGGGAATGGTGTTCTGGGAACACGAAGAACACGAAGTGGCCTACAGTTGGCTCCGGGCATTCAAAATCATGCCCAGGAATGGAGTTCTGGAAACTCGAAGACCACGAAGTGCGTTACTGTTTGCTTTAAATGAGTTCCCCGGCATCCCCCCGGCATCCTCCCCCGGATCGCGCCCAGACCCCCCTGGGGTGTCATGATGCTCTCTCAGTCTTTGCTGTTAGGTAAAAAAGCAGCCCGCCGCAGGCGCCGACAATTTTGATTTGTACACTGGAAGCGGTTTAAGTCGCAGGTTCTCCACCTGGAACGAATGCGCAAGAAACCCGCCGCGGGCGCCGAAATTTTGGTTTGCTCAATGAACGTAGTTTGGGTCGCGGGTGGGTCGCGGGCTCCCCACCTCCACCTGGAAGGAATTCAAAAACGGCCCGCCGCAGGCGCCGAACATTGTGATTTGTACACTGAACGCGGTTTGGGTCGCGGGTGGGTCGCAAGTTCTCCACCAGGAACGAATGCACAAGAAACCCGCCGCAGGCGCCGAAACTTTTGGGTGGGTCGCGGGGTGGGTCGCGGGTGGGTCGCGGTATGTCGCGGGTGGGTCGCGGGCGGGTCGCGGGTGGGTCGCGGGTGGATCGCGGGTGGGTCGCGGGTGGGTCGCGGGTGGGTCGCGGGTGGGTCGCCGGAGGGGTCTCGGGGTGGGTCGCGGGCGGGTCGCGGGGTGGGTCGCGGGTGGGTCGCGAGTGGGTCGCGGGTGGGTCGCGGGGTGCGTCGCGGGTGGGTCGCGGGGTGGGTCGCGGGCAGGTCGCGGGTGGGTCGCGGGGTGGGTCGCGGGTGGGTCGCGGGGCGGGTTGCGGGTGGGACGACGACAAAAAGAAAACAACAAGCAACAAGCAACAAGCAACAAGCAACAAACAACAAGCAACACGCAACAACAACAACAACAACAACAACAACAACAACAACAACAACAACAACAACAACAACAACAATTACTAGCACGTGGGGACACTCCGTTCTCACCAGTGCCAGGGTTTTCATAGGAGGCGGGCAATACCCCCACTTTGTGGGGGGGCCGGTTCAAGCTCTACCAAATTTCCAAACGACTCTTCGCCACCACCCACACCCAGCTTCCCGCCCTATGACGTTCGGACACTTCACTTCGTGGCATGCGGACGACCGTGGCTACTATTCAGGGCCCCGCGGCCGACGACGACGGCGTGCGCGCGCGAAGAAAAAACGAATGTGTCCCGCATGGTATTATTTGACAGGGATGATGGCCCTGGCAGGTGCGCAACCGTTGTCGCAGAAGTTCGAAAAAGTTGCTCGCAAAAGCCCGTTTGACAGAAATGTTTAAAAAGTGTTGGGTTTCCTACGAATCCGCAAGAGCGCGCGGGATGAGATTTTGACATTTTTTTGTTGAAAAACCATTGGTTTTTTGATGTTTTTATGTTAAAATCGCTCCGAACACTAAGCTTTTGGAAGGATTTCGTCTTGCGCGCGCGAATGTCCACTTTACCTTATTTTTTGCAAGGGATTCTTGAAATTTGATTATATTAGAACAAGAAATGTCATTTTATAGTGTTTTTTGCAAGGGAAAACGGATTACAACAAAACAACCGGATCTGGATCACATCGTTTTACCTGAGGCTTCCTCACGAAAATGATGAAAATGTAGCTGCGGCCTAGGCGGCGCAGGGGGGGCGTGCACCAGGGGGCCCAACAATAATTATTCTTTAGAATAAATAATGTTCAACAACAACACCAACAACAACAACAACAACAACACCAACAACAACAACAACCGCAACAACCGCAGCAACAACAACAACCACAACGACAACGACAAGAATCCGCATCGCGGAATTCCACTTCAGCCACGCACCCAGGGACAGTGAAGGACCGTTCGGTTCAGCCCCCTCACTCTGACATTGTTTTAACAAAAAATCGGCGCCTACGGCGGGTTCGTTGTATAGTTTGAAATTTTCGCGCCCTCGGCGGGCTTCTTCAGAGCCTCGCAGACTGCAGACGTCCCCGCCACCCACTCACTCTTATCCGCAACTGCGGGGCGCTACGTGTAAACATGAAAACTCAGGGGCCCGCGCGGATTCCTCGAATCGGCGCTGGGCCCCCCTCTTGGCGGCGCCTGCGGCGTCGCCCCTGGCGCTCCGCGCGCAAGGGAGGGGGGTCCAGGGTCGACCCGAGAAATCCGCGCGGACCTCCGAATTTTTGTATTTTTCATAATAATCATCATCATCATCATCATCATAATCATCATCATCATCATCATCATCATCATCATCATCATCATCCTCATCCTCATCCTCATCCTCATCCTCATCCTCATCCTCATCCTCATCCTCATCCTCATCCTCATCCTCATCCTCATCCTCATCCTCCTCCTCATCATCATCATCATCATCATCATCATCATAATCAGTATCATCATCAGCAGCATCATCATCAGCATCATCATATTCATCATCAGCAGCAGCATCATCAGCATCATCATCATCATCAGATTCATCCTCATCATCAGCAGCATCAGCATCATCATCAGCAGCATCATCATCGTCGACATCATCATCATCATCATCATCATCATCAGCAGCATCATAATCATCATCAGCATCATCATCATCATCGTCATCATAATCATCATTATCAGCATCATCAGCAGCATCATCAGCATCAGCATCAGCATCAGCATCATCATCAGCATCACCATCATCAGCATCATCATCAGCATCACCATCATCCGCATCATCCTCATCGTCATCATAATCATCATAATCATCATCATCATCATCATCATCGTCATTATCATCGGCAGCATCAGCATCAACATCATTATCAGAATCAGCACCAACATCATCAGCATCATCGTCATCATCATGCGCAGCATCATCATTAGTATCAGCATCATCAGCACCATCACCATCAACATCATCAACAACATCATCATCATCGTC
>CAUYUJ010015112.1:243558-301058 GCA_963575745.1 Prorocentrum cordatum | reverse complement strand
TTAGCGGTAGCGGTATTTGCTTCTCCTCTGACATCCTGGCGTCTGCCACATCCAGGTCCATGGAGGCCATCCACGTCTGCACGTCTGGCTCCTGCATGATCGCCTAGAACGAGGAGGTTGCGTGCGTGCTCTTGGAAGCCGCAGTTGAATTCAAAAGGCACCCAAACTTCAAAATATTAGTTTCTTGAATTCGAACTCGGCTTCCAATAGACACGCAGATCTCAGTGCCTTGAACTCGTCCGCGTCCAGCAGCCCGTCCCCCGTGTCGTCCGCGGCCTGGAACAGCCGCTCCATCTTGCGCGCGTGCGTCTTAACTATCTGCTCACGTTGCCTGATCATGAGCAAATCGTCCGTTGTGGCGACCTTGAACGTTTCTTGGATCCGCCACCGTGCCTGTACGATGTGGCCGACGCATGTGGCTCGTTCAACTCTGAATCCAATTATCCCGGCAAAGCAACCTAACAGCGATGTGTAGGAGCATATCTGGAAGCATTCCCCTTAGGATTCAGATGAGAATCCAGTTGTAGAATTCTGCTGTTCTCGCAGTCGTAGTCGCATTCGCGATGACAGTCGCAGTGGCAACGGCAGTCACAGTCACAGTCACAGCCTCAGCCTCAGCCTCAGCCTGCCTCAGCCTCAGCCTGCCTCAGCCTCAGCCTCAGCCTGCTTCAGCCTCAGCCTCAGTCTGCCTTCAGCCTCGGCGTCAGCCTCAGCCTGCCTCAGCCTCAGCCTGCATCAGCCTCAGCCTCAGCCTCAGCCTGCCTCAGCATCAGCCTGCCTCAGCCTCAGCCTCAGCCTGCCTCAGCCTCAGCCTCAGCCTGCTTCAGCCTCAGCCTCAGTCTGCCTTCAGCCTCGGCCTCAGCCTCAGCCTGCCTCATCCTCAGCCTGCCTCAGCCTCAGCATTGCCAAGCAATGTGGCCCGGAATGGAGTTCTGGGAACTCGAAGAACACGAAGTGGCCTACAGTTGGCTCCGGGCATTCAAAATCATGCCCAGGAATGGAGTTCTGGGAACTCGAAGACCACGAAGTGGCCTACAGTTGGCTCGGGCATCCAAAATGTGGCCCGGGAATGGAGTTCTGGGAACTCGAAGACCACGAAGTGGCCTACAGTTGGCCCGGGCATCCAAAATGTGGCCCGGGAATGGAGTTCTGGGAAGTCGAAGATCACGAAGTGGCCTACAGTTGGCTCCGGGCATTCAAAATGTGGCCCGGGAATGGAGTTCTGGGAGCGCCAAGAGCGACTTTGCGAGGATGTCCCGAGCGATCTCGGCTCCGGCGGCAGCCGCCCCGGGTCCCGCCCCGACCCCCCTGAGGAGTCATGATGCTCTCTTTTGACCCCACTAGAAACCTATCAGTCTTCGCTGTTAGGTAACAAAACAGATATCTACTGGGGGGATGTTTTGTTTCCGCCGGCGTCATCCAGCGGAGCAGCCCTCGTTTTGTTTCCGCCGCCTTCCGCTGGCCTTCCGCCGCCTTCTGCCGAAAATATGCCAAGTCCTCGATGCCTCGAAGGTGAAGCCCTTTCTAGAGCGCCCCTGGTGGGCGTGTTAGAACCTGCTTAGCACGGGGACGGAAAGAGCACGAGAGGTCGCTTGCGTATCAATTATTCCTCCGCTTCTTTCCCATCTTTCCCTCGCCCTTCTCTCATCATATCATGTGTTCCCTTAACCCTGCTCTCTTGACTGGAATGTCGCGTTGTGACCCTTGTTGCCGTGTTCTGGGCTTCCGAGTGAGCCTCTTGGGGCACTCTGGGGCCCTCCTTGGGCAGTCAACTGGAGCTCTCTTTGGCCTTCTTGGGACCCTCTTTGGCCTTCTTGGGGCCCTCTTGGGCCGTCTTGAGGCCCTCTTGGGAGCCTCTTGGGCCGTCTTGACGTAATCTCGGGGACTTCCAAAGCTGTCTCGGGGCGTTCTTGGCCCGAATCTGCGAGAAGCTAAAAAACGATCAACCACCTGAAGCAATTCAGCCTCTTCAGGGTCTCTTGGGGGCCTCTTGGGGGGCCTCTTGGGGGGCCTCTTGGGGCGTCTTCGATGCCTCTTTGGCCGCCTTGAGGCGATCGTGGACCGTCTTGGAGCGCTCTTTGTACGTCTCAGCCTTCCTCTCGTCTCCCTCCCTCCTCCTCGCCCCCTGGCGCGCCGCGCAGCTATCCCTCGCACTACGTTGGAGCAAAGGGTACAACGATAGCCCCCGAGGCACCGCGCAGGCTTAGCGGTCGCAATGTGTCACATCTTCGTGCATGCAGGTTCGCATATGTTTTCAGTCAGATCTCGCCAATGCGCCGTCAGGGCGCGACTTTGTGTGTGTGTGTGTGAATGTGTGTGTGTATGTGTGTGTGTGTGTTAGCGTCTTGGAGCGCTCTTGGACTATCTTGGAGCGCCCCTGGGCCATCTTGGATAGTCTAGGAGCGCTCGTGGGCCGTCTCGGAGCGTTCTGGAGCGCTCTTGGACCATCGTGGACCGTCTTGGAGCGCTCTCTATGTATGCAGCCTCCTCAAGCCTTCTTGAGCTGTTTTGCCTTCCCAGGCCCTCTTGGGGAGCCCCTTGGGGCATCTTGGCGGCCCGTCTTGCGGCCATCTTAAGCCTCTCTTAGAGGAGCTTACGCGCTTACGCGGGGCTTTTAAGCGAGCTTGCGCAAAGCTTACGCGGGGCTCACGCAGAGCTCACGCGTTGGAGCACCCGAGGCCCCTAGGACAGCCCAAGACGCCTCCAAATTACGAGGGGTTCACGCGCTTGCGCGGAGCTTACACGAGCTTACGCGACCTTACGCGAGCTTACGCGGAGCTTACGCAGAGCTTACGCGAGCTTACGACACGAGGATGAATTTTCAACCTGAAACTGGAAATGCCACCCCTCTCAAACTCCCCCTAGTTTGATTTCTTCCGGGTAACGGATCGCGCGACAGCGCACTACAGCGCCTGTGTACACCACGGCGCCTGTGTGCACCACAGCAATCGTGTACAAGAGAGCACCACTGCTGCATATAGAATTGAATGAAGAATCCTTATAACAAAATGGAGCGCCTGTACATTCGAGAACAAAAGTTGCTTTGAGGAATCCTGATGGAAAAAGGAGCGCCGCTGGAACCTACGAGTCAGCCCGAATCATCCTAACTTCTCCCGTCCGCGTTCAGGAGGCTGCAGCAAAATTGGCCGTCCGAGAACCAAGCGGACTGATCAAATAGACCATTCTGCGGTGCACGCTGAAATGAGCACGTACGCTTCAGTGCCGACCGGCACGACAGGGGGGAAGGGTAAGGGAGGAGGAGGAGGAGGAGGAGGAGAAGGAATAGGAGGAGGAGGAGGAGGAATAGGTGGAGGTGGAGGAGGGAGCAGGGAAGAACGTCGCATTGTATCATCAGCACTTCCCTGGCGTGGCGTTTAGCTGTCCCCAGCAGATCCTCGCATACATGCTCCTTCTACCTGTCCTGTGCACGCAGGCACTGTGGTGTACACCAGCGCTGCGTTGCATTCGGATGCTGCGGTGTACACATTCGCTGTGGTGTACACCGGCGCTGTGGTGCACGCAAGCACTGTGGTGTACGCAGGCGCTGCGTTGCACACGGCTGTTGCGGTGTAAGCAGGCGCTCTGGTGTACACGCGCGCTGTGCACCCGAGCACTGTGGTGTACACAGGCGCTGTGGGGCAGATCGACACCTACATGCTGCTTGCGTCGTCGTCGTCGTCGCCGTCGTCGTCGTCGTCGTCATCGTCGTCGTCGTCGTCATCGTCGTCGCTCGTCGCTCGTCGCTCGTCGCTCATCGTCGTTGTGCGCGCGGGCGCGGCTGTGGTGCTGGAACCACTCCGCTGGACCTCCCAGGAGCCCGCGAAAGTGGCGACTGTTGCGCAGTTCGCAATCCCCCCCCCCTCTCCAGGGAGCCGCGAGGTCTCGGCGGGATCTGTTTACAAATCCACTCCGCTGGACCTCCCAGGAACCCACGAAACTGGCGACAGTTGCGCAGTTCGCAGCCACCGCCCCCCCAGGGAGCCGCGAGGTCTCGGTGGGATCTGTTTACACATCCACTCCGCTGGACCTCCAGGGAGCCCACGTAACTGGCGGCAGTTTCTCAGTTCGCAGCCCCCCACGGAGCAAGAGGGAGGAGGAGGAAGAGGAGGAGGAGAAGGGGGGGAGGAGGAAGAGGAGTAGAAGGAAGGCAGAGGAGAAAGAGGAGGAGAAGGAAGGAAGGAGGAAGGAGGAACGGACCAGACAGCGCTCTGTTCAAAACGAGAACCCAACACAGGAGGGTTGGGAACAGGGAGTCCCTCAGGAGTTCGCAGACTGTTGCTTTCCGCGCCTCTCGACTCAAGATGGTTCGAATAGGACCTCAGAGGAGCTACAGAGAGAGCCCAAAATAGCCCCGTGATGGTCCCCAGAGCCGCCTCCAGACGGTCTAAGACCGCCCGGTAAGACCTCAAGAAGGCCCCAATACGGGCCAAGAGAGCCCCAGGATGTCTCACGAGGGCCTCAAGATGGCTCACGAGGGCCCACGATTCCCTCAAGAGACTCCCCAAACGGCCGAGAGGGACACAAGACGGCTCTAATACGGCCCAAGACGGCCCCAAGGCGGCCCACAGGAGCCCAAGACACCCCCGAGACGGTCCAGGTAAGCCACAGGATGTCCCATCAACCTCAAGAGACGAGAGGCGTCACATACTTTGGCCATATTGGCGGTGCCCGAAAACTCGCCACACAGTGTGCTGCGCTAGCATGGTGGCGGAATTGCCGCAGGCAGCTGTATAAAGACGCCATTGATCACACCGATCACGGCGAAACCGATGGTGAGCTTGTGCGTAAGAAAGAAGACCACAAACCACTCACTGACATTTTCGGACAGCATCCTGCAGGGTTCGGGAAAGTCTGCCAAGGTAATCTCGAAGGTGGTCAGAAACGCCCTGGAAAACGAGCCCCAATACTCGAACACCTGCAGGCGGTCCTCCTCGGGGTAGGAATCATTCTCGAGATACCAGGTGGTCAAAACCCAATTGACAGCGAGCGCAACAGCGACCTGGAATAAACTAAGTAAGCAGCAAGACCACGCAAGCGACGCAGCACTGCCACGAATTGCAGTAGTCATCAGGTACAACGAGTCGAAGCCTTGGATCTGCTTCGCCAGCTTGAGCAGGCGGAAAAGCCGCACTAGTCGCCCCATGCGAAGCATCGACGGGTCTATTGGTACGATGGTCTCGCCAATGACCTCAATATACCAACAACACGTGACGATGAGGTCCATGAAGTTCCAACAATCTTGAAACACATCGCTACGAAGGGCAATCCCTTTCAGCAACAGCTCGATAGTGAGCGCGCCCCCACAGGCATAATCCATGACCAAGAACAAGGTCTCCGCGAAAGGCCACCTCTCCTGGGGGGTCATGCTATACCAACGATAACCGAGGTCCAAGCCAATTTGAAAACCGTGGTACTGAACCTCCAGCGCCACGCACAATATGGTCACGACTATGACCACGGCCGAGGCGAGCTCCATCCTGCTGCTCGTCACGACCTGGCGAAACTTCCCCACCTCTTGACTCGAGGGCTGCCTCAGAATAAGAAAGAGCGGCATGGCATGCATGAAAAATGAACTTTCGGAGGTCCGCGCGGAGTTCTGGGATCGGCACTGACCACCCTCCCTGGCGCGCAGAGCGCGCCAGAGGCAGCGCCGGAGGCGCTGCAAAGGAGGGGGGGGTCCAGCGCCGATCCAAGGAACCCGCAGGGACCTCTGAAAGGTTATGCTTATTATGTGTGCCGATCTTGCTTCTTCGGCTCCTCAGTTGGTGGAAGAGGCGGTGTGCTTTGCGAACCACCTCTGAAGGCCTTCCAAATGGAGTCCGAGCAGGTGAGGTCAGACGATCGTGCCGCATCGCCGACACGTCGCCGATGTATCGGCGATGCGTCGGCGACGTCGGCGTGGAAAAATGGGGTTCAACATGGAGCCGCGTCGCCGATGCATCGGCGACGCGGCGAGACCATCCGACCCCATCTTCTCCGGCTCCATTTGGGAGGCCTGGAGCCTTCTGATTCGCGGTATCCAGCACATTGCTCCAGCGAATCGAGCCGCGGCCAGATGCCTCAGAGGCTCTCGCCGACCTGTTGTGGGCGCGCTGCTCCGACGAGCCGGCGGTGCTCCGCAGCGCCCTGCCGCGATGCCGAGATGCTGGCCAGAAGACCCAAAAGGAGATACGGGCATCAGCTTTATCGGGGTTCGCGCGGACTTCTTAGGTCCGCGCTGGAACCCTCTCCCAGCACCCGGAGGCGCCCTGGCGCGATCCCTTCGCGCCGGGGAGGGGAGTCCAACGCCGCTGGGCTAGGACCCGGACATCTGGCGTCTCGATTTTTTTCGAGACACGGGCCCCCGACCTCTCGACCACTTCCCGGGGCTGGTGCTTCATCCTGAGTCGTTGTTTGACGGTCCTGGGACCGGCAAGGGCCCACAGAGGCAGAAAATTGCCAAAAACCTCTCGCCGTGATTTTTTCATGACCCGAGGGGGTCTGGGTTCGCGCCAGGGAAGGGAGTACATCGCCGCTGGCGCAAGAAGTCCGCGCGGGCACATCGCCGCCTGCGCGGGAAGTCCGCACGGGCATCCGAAAATCGGCAGCCGACTATATGACGAAGAAAACTATCATGTTAGAAACCTGGGCTGGCTTCCCAGAAGTTTCTTAAACCAAGGCTGGGCCAATCGCTGTTGAAAGGCTGGAGGGGCGAACGTGCTCAACGAACTGGGCCAGCTCTCTGGCAAGCTGGTTACGAAACGCTGACCCAGCTCTTCGGGAGGAGGCTTCTGAATCGGGGGCGGCCAAGAGGGAGGCGTCCAAGGGGGGGGGGCGCAAATCATGGCCGGCAGCACGTGCGCTGCCCAGGGGGGGGCCTGGGGACGTATTGAAATAAGAAGAGGCGCCATGAGATCTGGGGAGATATCATGGTTCCCGCCATGATATCCACCCCACCCCCCCAGTCATCACCCCCCTCTTTGCCGTCCCCGACTCAATCAAATGCTCGACTGTACTACATGTTCTCCCTTTGCCGGTCTTCTGCTGGCGGCAGCGCCCCCTCTGGGCTCTCCGGCCAGGCGAGGGTCTGCCCCGCCTCGCCTGCATAGACGCTCGAAATACACACCACGCCGTGTGATCGGCCAACGACTTAGATCAAATGATGTCAAAAACACTGGGGGGGGGGTCGTTTTCAAGATCGACGCTGCTGTTCCTTTCAGGGCAACGTTTGTCATCTGTGTGTAACCGTTGCTCGGTCCCGTTGTGTTTTGCAGCTTTAGTTTCCGTTTTGGGCTGTAGCTGTTGTTTCCATTTTGGCTGGACGAACACATTAGCGTAGTATTCAAAACACGCACCCACAAACAAACAAACAAACGAACAAACAAGCAAGCAAGCAACACCAATAACAACACCACCACCACCAACAACAACAACAATCAGCTTAGGACTGTCCGCTCTTATCTGCTCGCGTGCCATTCAACACGTATATCCCACACCCTCGATACCCGCCCTCTTCGTCTTCGATCGCACCCCCTTAGGGGTATACCTTTCTTGCATGCAACGTGCATAGCAGCGACAATAGCAGCGCCCTCGCCAACGTCGAGAAGAAAGAAGTGGGACGCATGCGACACATCGAGCTGAAGGATCTGTGGGTTAGGGACCTGGTAGCCAGGAAGGAGGAGACCAGGGTCAGCACGAGGAAGATCCATACCGACGTCAACACGGCGGACATCGGGACCAAGTACCTGACTAGAGTTGGTGTCATGCGACTGTTCGAGATCATGGGAGTCAAACTTGGAGGCAAAGGAGAAGTCGATGCAGTATCAGGCCGGAGGTCGAGATCACACCTGCATAAGGAGCCAGATTGGCAAGCCAATTGCCGACCTACTCGAGGCACTAACTCGTTGTCTCGTGGGAGTCGGCGGTGCGCTACAACTAGGACGGGCTGACGCCGCGGGTGAAATTGTGGACCACACAATTGGACCGATGGCAGTTCTGGAGCAGACTACGATCAACCGCTTTGGCTACGTATCATCTACAACAACATGATCATGGTGGTGGGCACCGTCCGTGTCATCATCATGACGACCAGCACTTACAAGACGCGGAGATGGACGATTACGACAACCCAGCGTGATACCTTGCCTCGGTACAGCCTGGAGGACATTTGCAGGAACAAGGAGACTGCAGAGATCATCGAGAAGTAGTTGACAATGGTGTTCAATGCTATCACGGTCGAGGAGGCCAGGAAGTACCTTCGCGAGAGAGACGTGAGCCCTGGACACAACATGGACACGAAGCTTGTGGTTGTCAAGACGTGCGTCTACACAGCCATGATGGATACCAGAAATGACAAAACCAGGAAGCTGTACGGATTTCTGGAGGATTGGCTGCTTCGATCGGCGGTTCATGGGAGGTAACTCAGAATCAAGGGGAGATCGAGATGTTTCCAGATGCGAATATTTCCTTGGATAAGATACGCAGTCGGACTCGAGAAGTCCAAGAAACATTGTAAATGAGATGACAAGATGGGAGAAGTGAGTAGGACAAGTAAGTTTCATGGGTTGTTGATAAGGTGGTGATGGCCAGCAGTGATATGTACTGTATCTGAGCCGTTTTGGCTCGCGAGTTGATTGATGAGGAAAAGAAGTGATTGACACCCCTCTCGGGGAAAGGTCCGCGGATCCCCAGCTCCGCACCACAATATATCCAGATACGTACTGTACCCACCCACCCCACGCCACTATTTTCATAACGTCTGATGAGATTTGTTCATAACATCGACCCCCAAAAATTTCGACCCATCCCACCGGGACCGGCTTCTCGTCCTGAATCGTTTTCTGACGGCCCCGAGACCCGGTGAGGGCCCCCAGAGGCTCAAGATAATAAAAAACCGCCCGTCGTGATTTTTTAAACCTCGAGGGGGTATGGGCACTCCAGATTTCACAATAAAAGGGTGGTGGTCTGATCTGGGGGGAGGGGTCTGATTTGAACCGTTTTGGAGGGCTCCAGCGGATTCTGGGCATCAGGCCACCCTTTCACGGCTGGTCTGGGTGGGCTCTAAAACTGCTCGTCTGGGACGGTTGTGACCCCGAGCACCTGGGGTAGAGGAGGAGGAGGAGAAGGAGGAGGAGGAGGAGGAGGAGGAGGAAAGGACGTGCCTGGACCAGGTGGTGACCCTCAGGACGTGTCTTGGCCCAGTGCTCGTCCGAGCTCTTATTACAAACCATTGGGGTATACATCGAGCCCCTCCGGCCACCTCCCCCGACCACGTGCGCGCAGCCGGGCGTGCCGCCGCCGCCCTGCTCCGGGTCCCACGACGCGGCCCGCGCCCCCCCGAGGTGCGCGCGCGAGGTGGCGCCGCCCTGGGCGGCCTGAGGGGAACGAAGGATGACAACAGCTGGCTGCTGTCCCTATCAAACCACCCCAACCCAACCTGAAGTCATCGTCGGGCTCATCAGTGTCCGGTAGGGGGGGCACTCCATAGCAGTGACGTAACACGATTGAGCCCTTACACCCCCTAGCCCGAAGTTTGGAGTGGTCCAGGGCCTTCGGGTTGGGCGGGGGTGGCTTAGTAAGTAGTGATGAGCATACACTTTATGAGGTCTGCGCGGATTTACTGGATCGGCGCTGGACCACCCCTCCCTGGCGCGCGGAACGCGCTGGGTGTTGCGCTGGAAGCACCGCCAGAGGGGTCCAGCACCGATCCAAGAAACCGGAGCGGACCTCCCAATGATTGAGAGAGCGTGATCCACCGCCGCTTTACTGTGGAAAATTGCCCCCCTCTTCCTCCGGAACCCAGGGTTCCCCCCTCCCCCCTCCGAATCCCCCCCCCCCCGCTGGATCCCTCCCCCCCCCCTCCCCTAACCCCTCCCCCCCCCCTCCCCTAACCCCTCCCCCCCCCCCCCCCTCGAAAGCCGGGGGGGTTCACTACTGGTTCGAACCTCCCCCCCCCCTCGAAAACCGGAGGGGGGTCACTACCGGTTCGAACCCCTCCCCACCTCACCGCCAGCAAACGACTCCCGGTCCCTACCACCGTCCGCGCCACATCCCCCACTGTTGTTCCCAGCACCACTGTCCTCACCACCACTGTCCCCACTGGTTCCACCACCGTCCCTACTGTCCCCACCAGTGCTCCCACCACTGTCGCACTGTCCCCACTGTCCCCACCACTGTTCCCACCACGGTTCCACTCTCCCCACTTTCTCCACGGCCCCAACCACTGCCCGACTATCCCCACTGTCCCCACTGTCCCACTGACTCCTCCGCTGTCCCACTGAGCTGTCCCACTGTTCCCACCACTGTCCCCACTGTCCCCACCACTGTCCCCACTGTACCTCTGTCCCATTGTCCCACCGCCGTCCTCGCCACCGCCTTCACCACTGTCCCCACCACCACTGTACCCTCCACTGTCCCACTGTTTCCACCTCCCCCTGTCCCCACACCACTGTCCCCACCACCACCGTCCCCACCACTGTCCACTGTCCCCACTGTTCCCACCATTGTCCTCACCACTGTCCCCACCACTACAGTCCCCACCACTGTCCCACTGTCCCCACCACTGTCCCGCTGTCCCCTCACCACTGTCCCCACCACCACCGTTCTCACCACTGTCCGCCACCCCCTCGGTTTTCGACGGGGGGGGGGGGTTCGAACCGGTAGTGACACCCCGGTTTTCGACGGGGGGGGGGGTCGAACCGGTAGTGACGCCCCCCCCTTTTCATGATGAACTGGGGGGGGGGGGAAGGGTTCGAACCGGTAGTGACGACCCCCCCGGTTTTGCGGAGGGGGAGGGGAGGGGTTCGAACCGGTAGTGACCCCCCCCGGTTTTCCGCCAGTAGCGGTAGAACACACTCTTTCCAATGATTATGTCATTATTGGCGGCGCGCACAAGAGGGGGGGATTAGAAGGCGGCTGCCACTTAGAAGGCGGCGGCCTTCCATCGAAGGATTAGGCCCACGCCTCCTAAGAAGCAGGAGTGCCCCTAAGAAGCCCCCCCCCCCTCTCCCCCCTCCCCCCCTTCTGCGCGTGGCTGACATATCACTTGTTCCCCGAGGCCTCGGCCACGGACCAGGCCAGCCCGGGAGGCCCGCCGGCTGCCGGCGCGCACAGCCTTGCCTCTCGGGTCGGGCGAAAGGGGGGGATAGCAAAGGGGGGGTTTGAGAATCAGCTCACGTAGCTGATTTTCCCGGCGCCTCCCGGCGCCCAAAGCGGCTATGTATCGAGGAATGGGCCCCTCGGTGAGGCCGAAACCAGCTGCATGCAGCAGATTTCGTAATCCCCCCTTCCCCAATCCCCCCCTTTCGCCCGGCCCGAGCCTCCAGCCCGGCCACAAGCGCGGCGTGCCTGGCGAGCAGATCCCTGGCCACGGCGGCCCGCTCCTCCAGCAGCGACTGGCGCAGCCACCCGCACAGGGCGGTGGCCCCTGCGTGGGGGCCGTTCTCGACGGGCAAGGGGTCGCTCCAGGACCTTGACGCTCCTTACGAGTGGCGAACATGTATCCATGTCCGCGCCCTCGCGGTCTCGATTCCGGGGCGCGATCCCGCGGATACGCGGTCGCACGGGGCACCCGCGAAAGAACGCCCCGTGTCCACAGGGTCGCGGCCCAGAGGCCCGGCCCGCGAGGCCGCGGATGCGGATATACTTTTCGCTCACGAGCTCCAGTGAGCGGCCCTGGGTCGCTCAGCGGCCGCGGCGAGCTCAGCTTGGCGGGCTCCACGCTCTCCAAGCACGGGGTGTTGAAGGACGGCCACCTCGGACCAGCCCCTTCGGGACAACAGACCGCCACGCTCTCGGCTTTCTCCATCGCAAATCGCCCAGGCCGCGCGGGGCCCCGCCCCTCGAGGGCGTAGAGGCGGCGGCGCTGCGTCCTGAGCTGGACCTGAGCCAGACTTGATACAGAGGGGTGGAGGTGGAGATAAAGTGAGGGAGGAGGAGGAAGAGGAGGACGAGGAGGAGGAGGAGGAGGCGGAAGAGGAGGAGGAGGAGGAGGAGGAGGAGGCGGCCCCTGCGAGTCGGGCCCGTCGGGCCAAAGCGGGCAAGCGGCGCCACGCGCGGGCCCATGCAGAGGTAGGTACCGTAGTTTTGAGCGCGCAATGAAGCAACAGCCAACTCGAAATTACCGTCGCACTTTCGCCGCACTTCAGATGTTGGCCCGCTGCAAGAAACGCGTCTTCTTGTGCAACGCCGCCTCAGTTATCTTCCACACATGCGTGCCGTCGGCAGGGGGACGGGGGAGGAACAGGAGTCGAGGAGGAGGAGGAGGAGGAGAAGACTGGGAACTTTCACCTCTTCCCTCCGTCTCTCTGCAATGCCGTACCGGCCCTGACGCGAGGTGCCGCGCTGCCAAGAATTATCCGCTACGGGGCACATGATAGTTGCGTTTGTAGTAGGGGTCTCCCGCTCCAGCCACGCAGGTGAGCAGCGGCGGTTTCGCTCTGAGTGGCCAGAAGAGGAGGAGGCGAAGAAGAGGAGGACGAGAGGACATGGGCCATGGACTTGATCTGTCTGGGGAGATCAGTGGTTGGTTAGGCCGCGAGGCGTGCAATAGGAATGACAATGAAAGGCTGGCACGAGATAGAAAGAGATGTGGGATTGGGTATGTTTCAGTACGCAGCGCGAGTAACTACAGGCGGAATTCATTGGACAGGACACGCGAGAGGACAAAAGACCCCTCCGAGGGCCACACTGCCGTAGGAATGCAGAAGGCACGGGTCGCGAGACACAGGACACAATGATACCCTTGATCTGGCAGGGTCGACGTACTAATCCTGGCCGAGAAGTATGACAGATGTCTGTACCGCGCGGCTGCAGCCCTACCCTGCTACTCCCTGCGTCCCTTCCATACTCGGGCCTGGTTGCATACACGTTTGTGACAAGAATTCATCATTGGTGTTCTTGCAGTGGTGTGTCTGCTGTAGCAGTAGCAGGTACACACGCGACACGTCACATCATCTAGGCTCTCGTGGCGTTCATCTTCTTGTCCTACCGATTTGAACCACACCAACCAAGGTTTGAAGTCATTCATTTTCTGCCGTACGGACTTACAATACGTACGATTGTTAACTATGAATATGTCCATGTTAACTGTCTTGATCGGACCCTGGAAAACTGCATGTACATTGTGCTGTAACCACGCTCGTCGGTAAACAACCAAATGGACCCTCCATGGGCGTTCGCGGCAGCAGCAGTTGGCAGTGCTCGCGAAAGCTTTTCGCATGGCTCTGGCACGCAGCACGAATCAGACGAAATGCTAGGAAAACTGGGAGGAGGCGGTGTGTATATAGTTGCAAGATTGGGAGGACACCGAGGAAGTGAGGGGGACGGGTCTCCCATTTACCCCCTGAACGCAAGACAGCGCAGGACCCGTCATCATGCGCATGACAGCGCTCATGGCTCAAAGTGTGCGTCTGCGCGCATAACGGAAGTGGATGTTGATCTTGTCTCGATCCACCAACAAAGGTTTGGGATTCTCGCTTGTCCATTTGTCGCGCTAAAGAAGATTGATACGAATGTTGCGCAATCTTTGTTGTTGATGGTATCCGGCTAAAACCATCACACAAAAAAAACCAATTCTCGAGCTGGTGAGCCCTACTGGAAAAAGGGCTCAATCTTTACCGGTCCCAAAAAAAGTTTCTGGCGACTGGGCCTACAATCCAAAACGCTATCCTGGCGCTCCAAAGTCTTCAAACCTAAAGGTCCTGGCAATGGCGAGTTAGGAACGCAGGGGGCGGCGTATGTGCTGTGATTCGAATCCGCGTCCATGCAAACTGGCGCCTCGACTGCATTAGCTACTGTTTGTGCCCCTTTTCCTACCCCTTCGACCCCAATTGACCGTGATAGGGGGTAGAAGCGCTCCTTCAAGCCAAATGTTGAAACAATGTTGATCCGTGTCTTGACCCAGTCATCCCAGCACAACTTGTCATACGCACCTGGACCCACAAGATGACCGACCCTCCCCGAGGTCAAACGGGTTCGGAAATGCACGTTGTATGCTGCTTGTTCGGTGTCTTCGCTGTCTACCAACATCCATGGGAAATGTCTCTGGACGTCTGGGTTCCTGGGTGGTGCGCTCTCCGGGGCTCTCGGGATGTTGCTGCGTACGTTTGCTGACAATGTTCGGATCCACTCGTTGATCTCCCTACTGGGCGCGGTTACTGCGCCGGCGTTGGAAGAACTCCTAAGCGTCGGCATTGTGGAGGTGCCCTCTGGGCGTAATGCTTCACTCATGCCCGACTCGACACCATCGCACAATGAATACATTTGCGCTTGCGCGTGCGTGTGCTGTGTGCTGCGAAATCAGCTGATGACGTCGCAACGTACGTGGCATTATCTATTGTCTGGACAAACATCCTTCCAGCTGGTGCCGAAGGCGTGCCTCTGTTTCGATGCTCATGGTTATTGGGGCAGTTCCGCCGGAAATGGCTCTCGCTCTCGCACTGTGAGCATTTCAAGATTTTGCCGTCGGGCCCGATGTGGTTTTGTCCTTTGGGAAGTTCTTGCGCCAACTCTGCTTGTTGGGACTCCTGAAAGCTACAAGTTGTTCTTCAATGCTGCCATCTTCACAACTACAACAAAGAGTTGCAAACAAATCGCGCTCCAAAAGCTGTGCCCCGATGTTTTTGGAATGCTCGGCGTGCCCCGAAACGAGTGTTCCTACTACGTTTACCAATGAACGTAAGGAACCTGCGACGATGATATATGTAAGCTGCTGCTAAATCCTCTGCTACGTTTCCATGCCCGTACTGTGGCACTAGACCTAAAAATTCCTCCGCAAACTCGCTTTCGTCGTCAGATTCGGTGTCTGTGTCGAAATGGGGGTCATCAAAATACAAACATGCAGACGTAGAACCGCATTTGTTCACACGACCCGGGATTGCCCGACTGGGTTCCCATCTCACTTGACGGTATCCCAAATGCCAACATGACCGGGGGGTCAAAGGTGATTGGTCCTACCTGTCCTAGTGGTTGTCCGCACTCCCTTGTGGCAGCGTGGGGTACTGCGAGAATATCGTGCATCTATGTCGCACCTTGTGCGGTCACAGGATTTTGCTGCATTATCATGGAAACGTTGTTGGGGCAAGTGTCTACGAAGTGTGCTGTTTGCTTTAGGGTCTGTCGTAGACGCTTGTACGCATCATCATATTGTAGAGGCTCCCCCCAGTCTGAGCTTGCATGAACAGCTGGGGCCACAAGTGCGCAGGAACTCGCAGAGCTAGCAACAACCGCCAACTCTTCCCAGGGGGGGGTCATGTCAAAACCAAACCCGGCCGCCCTATACGCCAAGATGTCGAAACGAAGAATTGCCTCATCCACAGTCTCCCAATTCAAGCGTGTGAACGACATTATTTCGCTGATTGCTCGGATGCTATGTTCGAGATCGCTTCCGCGGGCTTTTCTGACAACCTGTGGAGAAGAAAAAAAGACCAGAAACGCTTTGAGGGCCTGCGCCGTCCCCAAGATCTATGACGGCGCCGTCGGTCAGGAAATCCTGGTGCAGCTCTTGGGCCATAGCTCGGGGGGGTACCCGTGAGAGACAATACTACTTGGTGTGCTTGCTTGTGCCCTAAGCTGGGGCCACCTTGAGCATGCTTGGACCAAACCATGGGGAAGGATGCTGCGGGGTTACTCCGAAAGCTCGTGGGTAAGGCGAGGGAGGTGCCACTCCGGGTGGTGTCCCGTAACCTTTGCCCTTCGGTCCGTACTGAAATCCCTTGTGGCTCATGACTGTGCTGGTGAAAGGGGGTGCCACGGATGGCAGAGCCCGCTCCGCTACCAACTTGATCTGGGGAGGTCAGTGGTTGGTTATGCCGTGAGGCGTGCAATAGCAATGACAATGAATGGATAGCAAGAGGTAGAAAGATATGTGGAATTGGATATGCTTCAGTATGCAGTGCAAGTAAGTATACAGAAGTATGACAGATGTCTGTACCGCGCGGCTGCGGCCCTACCCTGCTACTCCCTGCGTCCCTTCCTAACTCATGGGGTCGGGCAAGAGGGAGAAATATTGGAAAGGAGGAGGAGGAGGAGCAGGAGCAGGAGGAGGAGCCACAGCAGGAGCTGGCGTGTGTGTGCGCGTGCGTGCGTGCGTGCGTGCGTGCGTGCGTGCGTGCGTGCGTATGCGTATGTGTGTGTGTGTGTGTGTGTGTGTGTGTGTGTGCGTGTGCGTGTGCGTGTGCGTGTGCATGTGCGCGTGCGCGTGCGTGCGTGGGTGCGTGTGTTGTGTGGTTTGTGTGTGTGTGTGTGTTTGTGTGTGGGTGCCTGTGTGTGTTTGAGTGTTTTCGTCTGTACACGGTGGTGGGAGGTCACGGCAGCATAACAGTGCGAGCGCGACGGCCATGCAGAGAGAGAGAGAGAGAAAGAGAAAAAGAGACAACTAGACAGAGAAAGAGAGAAAGAGAGAGAGAGAGAGAGAGAGAGACAGAGAAAGACAGAGAGGCGCGCGCGTGCGTGTGTGTGTATGCTTGCGTGCGTGCGTGCGTGCGTGTGTGTGTGTGTGTGTGAGTGTGTGAGTGTGTGCGTGCGTGCGTGCGTGCGTGCGTGTGTGTGTGTGTGTGTGTGTGTTCGTGTGTTTGTGTGTGTGTGTGTGTGTTTGTCTGTCTGTGTGCGGCGGTCACTTTGGGCTCGGGCCTTCCTGGTCCTAGACGCGCGCGCGCGATTGCTGTCCCAAGACTCTCTCCGCCCTGTCGCTGCGCGCACGCTGCGACGCCCAAACAAGTAAGTGTGTGTGCGTCTGTGCATGGAGTTGAGAGGTCACGCAGCACAGCGATTCGAGCATGACGGCCATGCAGAGAGAGAGAGAGAGAGATCGAGGCGGGTGAGATCGATCGGGGGATGATGTCTGGGAGCTGATGCTGTGCGCGCGAGGTGGGCATCAAGAGGTTGAAGGCAGAGACGGCGAGTCGCCAAAACACATCATACAAGAACAATAGGTGTAGACGTTTGTCCTCCAGTGTGCTATAAAAGAACACATTGGACGAACGACAAAGTAGATCGTTCAAGTCGGAGCTGTCAATACAGAGAGGCAAGCTGGAAGTAAAGCGCATCAAGCATACACAAAAATTCATTGATCGCATGCTCAACAGAGGGCAACAAAACAACACAATGATTCGCGCGCCTGTAGACGAATGCAACGATCTTCCCGAGATCGACCTCGCTTCCGCTTCCGCCACTTCCATCAGAAATGCGTCTACCCCCTGAGATAAATCACTGCCGCCAATGAGGCCCGACATCGTTCGCCGAAAGCTTCCACACGCACACACACTCACTCACACTCCCGTACACTACCTGCTGCAGCTGCTGCATCACACTCACACTCCCACCCCAGTGCGCTCCCGCTGCAGCTGCTGCTCGTCTCTGGAGGAACACGAAGCGGCATAAACATAAACCCTCGGAGGTCCACCGGGGTTCTTTGGATCGGCACTGCACCCCCCTCCCCGGCGCGCGGAGCGAGCCAGGGGCGCCGCCGGGTGCCTGTTTTTCTTTGGATTCGGGCAAGTTTACTTGCATGGACGGGGGGGGGGGGCTGAGTCTGAAGCAAGCCGAGAACAATTCGACGTGCGGAAATCACGCAAGTCGAAAGGCACTTGCACGCTCGTGTTCGATTGAAGAGGGGCGAGGGGAGGAGGGGGGGGGCGAACGCCATGCAAGTAGGCTTGCCTGGATAAAAAGAAAAACAGGCTCCGAGCCAGGGGCGCCGCCGGAGGCGACCTGGGGGGCCCCAGCACCGATCCCAGGAATCCGCGCGGACCTCCCCTGTCGGCGGGGTCAGCGTGCCGCGAAGCTCCGCGGGGCCTGGCGGCTGGGATGGGCTCGGGACGCTGGCACTCGGGGGCTGGGGCGTGGACACTCCAGATTTCATCATAAAGGGAGGGGGGTCTCATTTCGGGGGGGTCTCTTCCAGGCTATCTTGGAGGGCCTGGGGGGGTCTGGGGACGATGTTTTGGAGGGTTCTCCCACGGGGGGGGTCTGAAATGGCTTGTCTTGGAGGGTCCAGACCCCCTCCATTTTGATACGAAATCTGGAGTAGCGTGTCAAACCAAAGCGTGGTGGGCAAGAACTGGCAGGCGAGAGTCGAATCAAGAAGTCGGATCGGCGATCGAAGTGGATCGGATGGGACCCAGGGAGCCCCTCTTCTGCAGTCCTCGCTGACCCATTAATCGCTCCGCCCCCCCCCATTACGCGACGCCCAAGCGGCATAACCGTACCCGCCAGTCAGAAGAAGTAGGCAAAAACATGCAGTAGGCAGGCGGATCAAATAGACTGGGTTCGGGCCCGCCCAGATAATGAGAACAAGCAACAAAACATAGAATTTCTTCGGGTAGGAAGGCGCTTGACACAGACTGGGGTCTGGGAATCCATAGATACTTACTTTCAACGCCCGGCGTGTAATTTCTCAGAGGTCCGCGCAGACTTTCTGGACCGGCGCTGGAACCCCCTTCCCTGGTGTGTGGAATGCGCCAGGGGCGGCACCTCAGGCGCGGCCGGGATGCCCAGCGTCGATCCAAGACACCCGCGCGGACCTCCAACCAAAAAAATCATACGCCGTCTTGCGCTTCTTCGAGAATTGGAGGCCTGGAAATGGGCACCAACACCAACACAGGGCGGTGCCTCCACAGGGGGGAGATGATCCTAGATTTCGGTGTTGGTGGTAATATTTCGGGCACCTTTGAAGCCAGAGTATTACCACCATCACCGAGAGCGGGATCTTGTTCCCTGGGTGGAGGCACGCCCCCGATATTGGTGTTGGTGTTGGCCGAGGCTCGAGTGGCACCAGAGTCCCAATCAGACGGTGCGCCGCTGGATCTCCCCAAGGGGGGGGGGGGTTGGACCCCCCCCCTTCCCCGATCCGTCGTCCACCCCCTCCCCCCCTTCCCCGATCCGTCGTCGGGGAACCCCTCCCCCCCCCCTCCCCCGCTTTCCCCGATCCGTCGTCGGGGACCCCAACCTCGAGGCCTGCGAGAGAACTCCTGCACGCAGGCCTGCAGAGCAGCCCTCCCCTGCCGTTCTCTCGAGCTCACCGCCCGGACCGGACATCCGCCCCCTCCCTGCGCCCGCGAAGCGCCTTTTTGCCATCACGTCCCCGCTCCGTCCTCCCTCCTCCTCCTCCTCCTCCTCCTCCTCCTCCTCCCCCTCCTCCTCTCCTCCTCCCCTCCTCCTCCTCCCTCCCCTCCCTCCCTTCCCTCCTCCCTCCTCCTCCTCCTCCTCCTCCTCCTCCTCCTCCTCCTCCTCCTCCCTACCTCCCTCCCTCCCTCCTTCCTTCCCTCCCTCCCTCTGTCCCTCCCTCCCTCCCCCGTGATCGGACGTCGCCAAACAATTGCGACATTGCCGATAATCGCAACCAGAGAGACCCAGACCCCACCCTTCTGCGGTACTCTGCGAACCCGATCAGTCTGTGGTGGTCCCAGGGCCCGACGCCATGAGGAAGCGCCCAGCGTCAACAGAATCGCAACGGCTGGATCTCGGGAAACGTGGCGTGCAGTGGAGGCCTGTCCACAAGAGACCTTCCACAAAAAACCCAACCTTGAGACCCCAGCACGTCCATTGATCTTTGGTGTGGGAACGTCACGTTTTCCATGGCAAAGCCATCACAACCCAAGAAACCCAGGGCACCCTGGAGGCGAGCAGGGTGTTTCGTGGCATGGGCCTCCACTGCGCACATCCCTTAGACCCCCGACGCCATGATTTCGAACAAAGTGGACCCCCGAAGGCCTCGACCCCTTCTCCGGGATCGGCTCTTCATCCCAGGTCGTCTCTCGACGGTCCCTGGGCCGGGCGGGGGCCCCGCAAGAGGCCGATATGTTTCTTTTTTGTTCCCAACGCATCCTTTGAAGAAGGGGTGAAGGAAAGGGGCGGGACGATGCGGACGGGCGACGAACAACGCAGCGCACGCCTCCTCTCGTTGCCAGGGACCTGGCCACTATCACAAGAGGATACGTCGACCCTATCCCAGGCTTAGGGAGATTTTCGAATGGACCAAACATTTGGGGCAAAAACCTGGGATATACAATGGGGGGGGGGGGGGCGTCCATCCTCGATAGGGGCGCGCCCGAACAGCCCCTTTGGGGTGTATCCCAAGGCCCCCCTCCTTTCCTGAGCGGCCCCATTTCTCGTCGAGAAGTCGGGGGGGGGGGGGGAGAGAAAAACCGCCTGCGACAATACGACCTCGCCGAAACGCCCAACGCCGAGAAATCGCTCGGGGCAGGTCCGCACCGACATTGGCTTCGCACCTGACGCGGTGCTGGGCCGCGCGGCGGCCAGCTCGGGAGCGGGGAAGCCCTTGGCCCAGCGCCGCTGCCCCCCCCGTGCTGAGCGCACTGACGACCGGCCGCCCCCTCCCCCCGCGGCCACCGCGGAGACCTCGACCTGCCCCGAGCAACGACAAGCCCCCCCCCCACGCGGGCAGCCCCGCAAGGGCCCAGGGATGGCGGGCGGGCGCGAACGCAGCGGCAACCCCGCTGGGTCGCCGCGCTCTCCTGCGCCAGTATCGCAGCGATTTGTTCCTGAGCGCGGCGCCGCTCGAGCGCGGCGCCGCGGCGGCACAGCGACCCGCGCGCGCCACTCCCCGCGGCGGCCCTCGGCGCCACGCACGCGCGCAGGAGAGCAAATGCGTTCAGCGACACACTGCCTACAGCGCGAACGCCGCGATCTGCTCTCTCCCCTCGGCGCGATGTCTCCCGCGGTGCAAACGTTCCGCGCGCCCGCCCTGTGAAATCGCTCGGGGCAGGTCCGCGCCGGCATTGGCTTCGCACCTGGCGCGGTGCTGGGCCGAGCGGCGGACAGCTCGGGAGCGGGGAAGCCTTTGGTCCAGCGCAGCTGGCCCCCAGTGCTGAGCGCGCTGACGACCGGCCCCAATGCTTGCACGGCGCTGGGCGCCTCCAGACCCAGGCGCGATTTCAGGCAAGTGCGGCCGCCGCGCAGGCGCTGGCCTGCCCATGCAGGGCCCCCGCGCGGTGCCCCTGGCTCGCCGGGGCGCTTTCTGGCACGTCCTGGTCGCGCCGCAGACGCTTCCCTTGCGCCCCAGACCCCAATGCTGCGAGCCTGGGGCCTCCTCTGAATCGGAATGATGAATGGCTGACTCAGCCGCCAGCAACAACGCTTTTGTTTTTGCCGCTGCGTACCTGGCGCACGGGCCCCCCCCGCGCACGGCGCTGCCATCGCATCGACGTCGTTGGAGAACCCGAAAGCCGCCGTCGCGCGCCGCCCTCCCGTCTGGAATAATGCCAGCACGCCGCCCTCTTTTAATGCCTGGCGTGGCGCACCAGCTGGAGGCCACGCAAACGGCAGCCCGCGCGCTTGGGCCTGGTCGGCCCTGCCCCGCCGGAAGCAATGAGCTCCCCGCTCGAACGCCCGAGGAAGATCCAGTCGCGCCGCCGTTATTTTGACGCACGACAGCGCCTAGGTGTAGGTGGGCGCCGGGAACGCGCGCACTCCTGGGCGCAGGCGCTGGCACATCGTGCGCGCGCCGCAAGGCCTGCGCCCCTGCAGCGCGCAAGCGCAATTTCGCCACACCCGCGCGCGCGCCCGCGCGACTTTTCCCAGCCGATCCAGCGCTCATTGGCGCACGGCTCGCCGAGTCAGGGTTCGCGCATCCCTTTCGCTGCCGGAATCCGATGCACACCTGAGGTGCCCATTTGTCTGCGCACGTGATCACCTCCGAATGATTCGGCGAAATCAACTCCACCACCTCCGAGCCGAACCGTAGGCAGAATTGCCAACATACAGTGAAAGAGTCCGCCAAATCGGGCCTCTCCGCCTTGGCGCTGGCGCGCGCCGCCCCCTCGCGCGCGCCTCTTCACGTAGTCGTGTCTCCACGGCGCGCACATTCCCAGCGGTAGCCCTCGACTTGAATCGCCCGCCTGCCGGGTCTTCCGCCTGCAATGCATCCCCCCCCCTTGGCGGGGCGGCCCCCTACCCGCGAGCGCGCGCCTCCCTCGCGCCCGGAACGAGCGCGCGCGCGAGCTCCAAGGCCCCCGCGTCGGCCCGCAGAAGGCTCAGGACTGGCCGAAGGGAACTGAACTGATGAGCAAGCGCCCCGGCACGATAGCAAAACGCAATCATGACGTCGCGCGCCACTGGGGTCGGAAGCCGCGGCTGGACTCCAGCCGCCGCGAGTGCCTGCGCGTGGAGCTCCACCGCTGCCGCGCGCTGCATGGCGGACTTCTTCCACGCGCAAAATTCTGAATACCGCGAACATCTGAAACTTGCGTAACTTGGCTGCACTCAGCCCTACGGCGCAAGTGATTTCAGCCCGCCGCCGCGGGGCACCTGCCCGCGCGAATCCCCTTCCCAGCCAGCGCGCGAGAAGAGCGGGGCCACGGGGGCGGCGCGCGCGGGCGCACCAACTCCCTCTACGATGCCACGCGGCACCGTGTGCATACTGTGCACGCGCCTGAGCGTTGCTGCCAACACTGTCGGCGCCGGCACCTGCGCCCCGCGCGCGCCGCGGCCGCGCTGCCCCCCAGCGCGCCGTCGCGGCGCGTCTGGCCAGTGGCCCTCGCAAGCGTGATCAGCCCTCTCCTGGGTCGGCTGCTCCGCCCGCGCACGCGGCCCCGCTGGCGGCGCATCCGCGTCGCCGGCGGGCGGGCGCGCTGGCCGCGATCCGGGCGAGGCCCGCGCTTGCCGGCAACGCTTTCGCCCACGCCCGGTGAGCCAGAGGGGCCATCTGCCCAGGGCTCTGCGTTCAGAGCCCCCACCTCAGAAAACACCAAGCGCGGCGCGCACTCAGGCCCGATGCGGATGCGAACGCGAAGGGGGGTGGGCGGAGGTGTCTCGGCGCTGACGCAGCCAATTTCATTGCACTCTGTCCACGCATCCCCACGGACATTTGCCCACGCCCAATTCTAAGTATAGTCGGTGCAATCGCCGTCCGACGCGCTCTTGCAATCCGAGGCCCTGGACAGCCCGCGCGGCGAGTCGTCGTCGCTCTCGCCGCCGCAATCGCCCCGCGCGGGCGCGCGCGCCAGCGCCGCGGGAAATTGCGAGCGCGCGGGCGGCGGAGCCTGCAGTCACCCGCGCGCGCCGCGGTGGCCGCGCCACAGGCCGGTCCATGCAGTGAGAGCCGCGCCGCCGGCCAGCTTCGGCCTGGCCGGCCGACTGCGCCCCTTGGCCGGCTTCGCTGGGCTACGACTCCAGCGCGGTGGCGCATGGGGGCGGCGCGGACTTGCCCCCCCGTCCTTGCCGCCCCCCAAGCCCCTGCCGCTCGCCGCCACGGCGCCGACGCCCTTGGCCTTTCTGCTACTTTGTTCTCGGATTCCGCCAGCACCTGCCGCGCGCGCGCACTGGGGGCAAAGACGAGCCGAACGACACATGGGAGCCGCGGGCCCCCCAGTCGAGGATAGACAGAACTGCCCCCGCCGACTCGCCGGACAGCCTGTCCTGCTCCAGCCTAACATCACGCAACCAGCCCCGACAACGACATGACGCGCAAACGCTGCCCCCCGCCTGACTCCATCTTTTCGCCGCAGCCTCAGGTCGCACGCATGCGCCGCGCGCGTTCCCCCATGCTTTTCGGCGACCTCGCGCCGCAGCCACTGGGGGCGGCGCCCGCGGTGCCGCCGCGGCCATGACCTTGAGAATCTGGAATTGATAACCCAGAAACTTCGCATGCGTGAGCGCACCGGCGAGAATCGACTTCCTTCCCCAATCCATGAGGCGAGCCTGCGCGCGCGCGCAAGGGCGCCGCGCTCCTGCCCACGACGGCGTGCGCACGCCGTAAAGTTGGTAAACCCTAGGTAATCAACCTGGGTCTCCGCCGACGCGGCTCTCCTCGCGATCAGGGACTCGCGGATTCTCTGATTCAAATCCCCCGATCCCACGAGCACTCCGAGCGCTGGCGCCCGCGAACTGGCGGGCGCGCGCGCCGCGCCGCCCGCGCTCGGGCTCGGCCCCCCCCCGAGCTGATGCTCAAACCAGGGCGGCTTCAAGTTGATATGCAAGTCCCCCTCGTCGGGGGAACCGATCCACGGGCGGCCGCGGCCCCTGGCCGTCTGCGCCAGGCCCTGGATCATCGAGACAGGCGCAGCGCCTCGAAGCGGCGCGTCGCCTCCTCCGCGGGGACGCCCTCTGGGGCAAAAACGCCCACGCCTTTCTCGGCCGCGCGCGCCTGCCACAACATCGCGCCGCGCGCGACTCGCGGAGGCGCGCGCAGGGCGCCTGCAAGCAACAAGACAGCTTATTGCCTTTCTTCTCGCGCTCGAGCGACGCAGTGCGAAGCTTCGCGTGATCGCGCATGGCCTCGGGGAGCTCGCCGCCCGCCGCAACGGGCCCGGCCCCGGCCTCTGGCGTCCGATGGGGCCGCGGAGCCCCCAGCTGCGCGCTGACGCGCGCGGATCGCCAACGACGCCCGTGCACGAAGCCGCGCGGCGGTTCGAACACGCGGGGCAGCATGACCCGCCCCTGCGCACCTGGGCGCGAGAAATGCGGACCGTCGGCCAATCGCCTGGCTCGCTCGCCCCGTCGAACGGGGCAGCTCCCGATTTGATATTGTCGAGAATCCACTGTCGCGTGCTCTCGTCGGCAAAATCGCTCGGATCCACACTCTCGCAAAGCTCCGCCATGTGGCGTGCAATTCCATCGTGCCACAGGAGGGGCCGACCGCCCTCGCGCGCGCCAGGGTCGGCCCCAGCGACGAACTCGACCCGCGCCGCTGCGGCTTCGGAACCAACGCGGCCACCGAAGGCCGCCCCAGGCAGGCGCGCCAATACCGCGTCAATCTCATCGCGAGGCCACATCGCGCTCGACTGGGCACAAGCGCGCAGGGAACGACGCTCAAACGCTCTCAGCGGCTCTCGAATCCGCGCGCCACACGCTACGCCCCCGCGCTCGCGCCACCTCCCGTAAGGGCGGGCGCCCCGCGCCACGATGCAGCCCGACCGCCGGCCCCTGCTGGAGCCTGGTCCCGCGCCGCGGGCCCGCTGGCCGCGCGCCTTCCAGGCAGGGCCCAGATGGGCGGCCACGCGCGCTGCAGGCCCGATGGCCGCGCGCCCCCAAGACGACCCCTGATGGAATCACATGGCCCCGCGCCCCGCGCCTGAAGGTCATGTGCGCGCCGACGCCCGGCCCCTGCTGAGGCCCGCTCCCACGCCGCAGGCCTGATGGCCGCGCGCCCCTCAACACAGCAGGGCCCCTGATGGGGCCGCGCCGGGCATCGCTCGCCCGATGGCCCCGCGCGCCCCCGACGATTCCTGATGGAGTCCCCTGGCTCGACACCCCGCGCCTGAAGGCAACGCGCGTCGCTGCGGAACCCGCCCCCGCGCCGCCAGCCTGACGGCCGCGGCGCAACCCGCGGGCAGCATTGCGCGCCGCAGGCCAGATGGCCGCTCGCACCTCCGCGCGACACCTGAAGACGGCGCGCGCAAGCCAGCGAACCGGCGCGGCCACACGCCGACCAGAGAGAAACACGTGACCACGCATCGAAAAGCCGGCCAAACGCGACGAGCGCTCCCCCCCCCCCGAACCCATCCACCACACCCCGCGCCCCAACCCGGCCCACCCCACGAGCCCAAGACCCCCGTTCCCCCCTCTCCCCCCCGCCCCCCCCCCCCCAGCCAAACCCCCGAGCCCCGCCCGCCAGCCCCCTGTCCACCCCACCCACCGCCCGAACGCCGAGCCCCGCCCAACCCACGAGCCAAGCCCCAGCCCAACCCCCCCCACCCACCCACGCGCCCGCGCCCGCCCACAAACCCCGTCCACGCCCGAGCACCCCAACCAGCGCCCCCCGTCCCCCCACGGGCCAAGCCCCCCCAAGCTCCCGACCCCCCCAGGCGCACCCCCCGCCCTTCCCCAAAACGCCCAAGCCCCCTCCCCCCAAAACGAAAGCCACCCACCCCCAAACCACCCCCAGCGAAGAAACAGAAAGCCCCACCCCACCCCACCCCGCGACCCGCACGCCAGGACAGGCGGGGACGCGGAAGCCCAAACGCGGAACATGGCCGCGAACGCAACGGCAACCCCGCTGGGTCGCCGCACTCTCCTGCGCCAATATCGTAATGATTTGTTCCTGCGCGCGGCGCCGCTCGCGCGAGGCGCCGCGTCGGCAGGGCGAACTGTGCGCGCACCTTCGATTTGTACCTGCGCACAACGCCGCTCGCGCGCGGCGCCGCGTCGGCAGGGCGACCTGCGCGCGCAACTCCCCGCAGCGGCCCTCGGCGCCACACACACACACAAACACAAACACAAACACAAACACAAACACACACACACACACACACATACACACGCGCAGGAGAGCAAATGCGTTCAGCGACGCACTGCCTAAAGCGCTAACACCGCGATTTGCTCCCTCCCCTCGGCGCGATTTCCCTCGCGGTGCAAACGTTCCGCGTGCCCGCCTTGAACAAAAAACGGGCGCTGGACTGCAGCCCCAAACAGGCCGACGACCCTGGAACATGTTTTTTTGATGGTGCTTGTTTTTTGGTTTCGACTCGGGTAAGTTTACTTGCGTGGACGGTAGGGGGGCTGAACCTGAAGCGGAAATCACGCAAGTCGAAAGGCACTTGCACGCTCGTACTCGATTGAAGAGTGGCGAGGGGGGATGGGAGACGAAAGCCATGCAAGTAAACCTGCCTGGATCTAAAGAAAAACAGGTTCCCGCCGAACGCAGCGCGCAAAACCTCCCGCCGAAGGAGCGGCGCAGAACCTCCCGCGGCGAGGCACAACAGGCGGCGGGCCTCGACCCCTCCCCTTGAGCAAGGACGGGCCGTCCGGGCACTCCTGTAGGCCCAACCACCAAATATTGGTAGAACAGACGAGTGTTCTAGAACAAGAACGAAACTCTTAGAGCATCCGCCGAGTCGCATTGAAAAAAGAGACCGTCTCGGCCGGAGAGGTTCTGAAGGCACCTCGTAGAAAATTACACTCTCGGGCTCTCAGGACACTCTCGGGCGGGGCCCATGGGCGAGCCAGGACGCTTCGCCACTGCTTGGCTCCCCTTCGTCGCGAGACCTTTTCTGACGGCCCCGGGGCCCAGCGAGGGCGCCCAGATGGTCCTCGCCGAGGAAGCAACGCAGGCGTCTGCGCGATGCGTGTGCTCCTGCGCGAGATGATGCAGGATGCTCCTCGATGGTCCTCGCCGATGACACACTTCGGGGGCGCGCAAACATGGATTAGCGATCCATGGATTTGGCGCGGGGTCGCCAAATCCATGGATCGGGGTAGGTGCCCTCCCCAAAATGCGGTCGGTGCCGCCTCGCTCGGCGGCGGAAATCCGCGGCTTCCCATGGAAACGGGACCCGTCGCTAATCCACATACACGTCAGCGCGATGCCAAGGCCTCGACCCCTCCCTCAAGGCACGAGCCTTTCTTGGACGGCCCCGGGTTCCCGGCGAGGGCGCCCATACACTAGGGACCCGACCACAAGAGACCTTCCACAAGAAGCCCATCCCTGAGACCAGGACGTCCATTGATTTTTGGTGTGGGAACGTCACGCTTCCATCGCAAAACCATCAAAACCCAAGAAGCCCAGGGCACCTTGGCGGCAAGCAGGGTGTTTCTTGGCATGGGCCCCCACTGTAGGTCGGGGATTGATAAAAGGTGCCCCTGGCCCAAGGGGCCCCTGGCTCTTTGCTCAATTCTGGAGTCTCTGGGGTCCCCTGGGCCTCGTGAGAAGTGCTCTGGAGGCCGTGGGGGCTTCCTTGGAACTCCTGGGGGCACCGCACCCTAGGCCAGGGGCACTCCTAGCAACACCCGAAAAAGGGAGGGGCCTTGAGGGGTCTGACCAGCTCAGAGCGCGAGGGGAAACATCGACCTGGAATCGGCGACACATCGCCGACAGACTGGCGAAGCGGCCCCCGATGGTGCACCCACACACTGCTGAGCAGGCTGGGGTTATCGGACCCCTGTCGCCGATCGGTGGGCGATTGGGGGTCGATGCGTCCCCCCTTGTACAATATGAGCTCGGCCGCGAATTCTTCCACAAGAAACCCGACCCTGAGACCCCAGGACGTCCATCGATTTCTGGCGTGGGAGCGTCACTCTTTCCATCGCAAAACCATCGAAACCCAAGAAACCTAGGGCACCCTAGAGGTAAGCAGGTTGTTTCTTGACATGGCCTTCCACTGTATCGGACCCCTGTCGCCGATCAGTGGGCGATTGGGGTCGATGCGTCCCCCCTCATCCCCCCGCCTCCTCCTCCTCCTCCTCCCTCCTCCTCCTCCCCTCCCTCCTCCTCCTCCTCCTCCTCCTCCTCCCTCCTCCTCCTCCTCCTCCTCCTCCTCCTCCCCTCCTCCTCCCCCTCCTCCTCCTCCTCCTCCTCCTCCTTCTCCTCCTCCTCCTCCTCCCCCCTCCTCCTCCTCCTCCTCCTCCTCCTCCTCCTCCTCCTCCTCCTCCTCCTCCTCCTCCTCCTCCTCCTCCTCCCTCCTCCTCCTCCTCCTCCTCCTCCTCCTCCTCCTCCTCCTCCTCCTCCTCCTCCTCCTCCTCCTCCTAACGTTGCCCCTGGAGGCTTTCGGGCCCCAGCTCGGCTCTCTCGGGCGGCCGCTCGGGGTGACCCGAGGCCCCCCCCGGAACGCCCCGCAGGGGGGAGGCGCAGCTGCGGGAGAGCAGGCCGAGGCCCGAACGACTCGGGGAGCCAACGAAAACGCCCAAAACATCTCGAACTCCGAACCTCCAAGGGCCGCGATCCCCCCCCCTCCTCCTCCTCCTCCTCCTCCTCCTCCTCCTCCTCCCTCCTCCTCTCCTCTTCCTCCTCCGCCTCCTCCTCTCCTCCTCCTCCTCCTCCTCCCCTCCTCCTCCTCCTCCTCCTCCTCCTCCTCCTCCTCCTCCTCCTCCTCCTCCTCCTCCTCCTCCTCCTCCTCCTCCCCTCCTCCTCCTCCTCCTCCTCTCCTCCTCCTCCTCCCCTCCTCCTCCTCCTCCTCCTCCTCCTCCTCCTCCTCCTCCTCCTCCTCCTCCTCCTCCTCCTCCTCCTCCTCCCTCCTCCTCCTCCTCCTCCTCCCTCCTCCTCCTCCTCCTCCTCCTCCTCCTCCTCCTCCTCCTCCTCCTCCTCCTCCTCCTCCTCCTATGCGATCCACCCTTTATCGTTGCCCCTGAGGTCCAGCCTCTCCCTCCCTCCCGCCAGCGCCCCTCCTTTCCTCCCTCCTCCTTCCCCGCCCGCGGCCGCCCCCCCTCCCCCCGTTTTCCTGCTTCTGCTGCCAAGCAGTGAGCGATGCCGTCTTGCGGCTTCCCCCCAGCGCGCGTGGTCGGGCTGCCTCTGCCGCGCTGCGCCGCTGTGGCCAGGACGCACGGCAAAGGACGGGTTGCAGAGTCTTGGAGACGTAGAACTCGGGTTAGGGGCTTTAAGTTGGGCAGACGGGGCAACCATGAAAATTATCCCAGTGCGACCCTACCTAGGAGTTGGAGCCTCTAGGAAAGCAACATTAGTAGGAGAGGTAAACGCCGTGGTACATATATTTATATAGCAGCAGCAGTAGTGGATGCTGTGCTGCGCTATGCTATGCTATGCTATGTTATGCTATGTTATGTTATGCTATGCTATGCTGCGCAATGCTATGCTGGGCTAGGCTATGCCATACTATGATGTGCTATGCTATGCTATGCTATGCTATGCTGCGCTATGCTATGCTATGCTATGCTGTGCTATGCTATGCTATGCTGTTGATTCGCCTTCGCTTTTGCCTTCACTTTTGCCTTTGCTTTCACTTTTGCTTGGCACCTAGGGAGCGCAACTGGGGGAACCGCGCGTTTGCTTTTACCTTTGCTGTTGCTTTTGCTTGGCTCCCAGGGGACCGGGGAAACCGCCCGGGGCGATTTGCACTGCCCGGCCCCTTTAAGCCAAGACAGTAAGAACCCTTCTAGGCAGAGCCTAGGTAGGGAATGACGCGACCCAATCTGAAATTTGATGCTGGCTCCCGCTGCAGACATCCTACGAAAACCGGACCGTCAAAATTCAGAACGGGCTCGTCCAAAAGCGTGTAAGCGAACCTGAGTGCCGGCGTACTCGAGCCTTACGCTTCCCCGACCGAGGCAAGGACGCAAAGGGTACCCGAATTAGATGAGGGCATGCGTCCTTACCAAGGCTTAGACATCAACATATGGCATGGCATGGGAAGCTCCCGTGAGTTGCCGCACAAGGCGTTTGTGGAGGAGGGTGAGGAAGAGGTGGGTGAGGAGGAGGAGGAGGAGGAGGAGGAGGAGGAGGAGGAGGAGGAGGAGGAGGAGGAGTTGGAGTTGGAGTAGGAGTAGTAGGGATAGGAGGAGTAGGAGTAGGAGTAGGAGTAGGAGTCAAGCTAGCCAGCTCGAGCGAGTCAAGCATGGCATGCCCAGTCCCACCCGCCCTCCCACAACATAAGAAGCAAAGCTGGCACAACTGGGGGCCGAAGTCACACCGGCCAGCCGGTTTGGTACAGCTGATGCGGCCGCGATGGCGGTTGCCGACGGGAACTGGCGAGCGCGTGTTGAATGCCGCGCACGCATTGCCAGACGAGTCGAGAATGGCCCGGTACACCGCAGGAAGCCAGAGGTGGCCGGAGGAAGCCCGACGGTCTGACAGGACACCCCAAAGCATTTTTGTGAAAAAGCATTGGGTTTTTGATGTTTTTATGTTGAAATGCTTGCAAACACACGGTGTTCGGTAGGATTCTGACATGAACGCGCGAGTGTGCTCTTTGTGGTATTTTTTGCACAGGATTCGCGGCCTGGGTGCATGACAGAGCATCGCGAGTGCACCGCGCGATGACGTGAAATCGCTGGATTTGACAGAATTCTTAAGATTCCTATGGTTTTCCTATGATTTCAGCAAGAGAGCCCGGGCGGGAAATTTGTACAATTTTTGTGAAAAAAAGCATTGGGTTTTTGATGTTTTTATGTTGAAATGCTTGCAAACACACGGTGTTCGGTAGGATTCTGACATGAACGCGCGCGTGTGCTCTTTGTGGTATTTTTTGCAATGGATGATCGCCGTGGACGACAGGACGTCCATGTCGAGAGGAAAAAATAAGAAAAATGTTGATTTTGTATTGTTTTTTACAGGTTAGGATGGGACCACCCGGATGCGGCCCCTATCTGCCGGCCTGAGGGGGGAGTAGGAGTATATTCTAATAAGGAATAAGGATAGGAGTAGGAGTAGGAGTAGGAGTAGGAGTAGAGTAGGAGGAGGAGGAGGAGGAGGAGGAGGACGCTGCAGCCTTTGACCCTGTCCCTGGGTGTGGCCACACCGCCGCCCCGCGCCCGCTGCAAGGGGTGCAGCAATGGCCGGCCGCCCTGGCCGCTCCGCAGCGGCTCCCGCCGCGTGAGCGCTCCCCTTCCTCCTCCTCGTCCTCCTCCTCCTCCTCCCTTTTCTCCTCCTCCTCCTCCTCCTCCTCCTCCTCCTCCTCCTCCTCCTCCTCCCCCTCCTCCTCCTCCTCCTCCTCCTCCGACGCGTGTGCAGACGGCGCTGTGGAGCACTGCCGAGTCGATCGGAAGCCGCGGCAGCCCGGCCCGACCCTTGGGGAGACCTCGCCGTGGGCGTCGCTCGCCCGCGCAGGCGGCCCAGGTCCGGGGCCGCGGCCTCCACGTGGCCGCCGACGCTGACTGGCGGGGCGCCCCGGGCGCCCCAGACGGCGCCGGGGCTGCTCCTGGGCGGAGGCGGCGAGGGCGGGTGCCGCGAGTTGGCCTCCAATCCTCAGATTCTCCTCCACCACCTCCTCCTCCTCCTGCTCCTCCTCCTCCTCCTCCTCCTCTCCTCCTCCTCCTCCTCCTCCACCTCCCCCTCCTCCTTCCCCCTCCCCTTTCTCATCCCCCTTATCGTCCTCCTCTTCCCCCTCCTACTCGATCCTCCTCCTCCGATACTCCTCCTGCGATCCTCTCCTCCCTCCTCCTCCTCCTCCTCCTCCTCCTCCTCCTCCTCCTCCTCCTCCTCCTTACGATCCTCCCCTCCTCCTCCTCCTCCATCCTTCTCCTACTCCTCCGATCCTCCTCCTCCTCCTCCTCCTCCTCCTCCTCCTCCTCCTCCTCGTCTTCCTGGGCGAATGCAACCAAGACCCCCTGTGCGACGTGAGTGAATCACGCCAGGAGGCCACTCTCGGCCTTCGCAGCAAGGCCGTCGAGAAAACGGCTCGGAGGGACCCCGAGATTCGACGTTCCAAGGCCGCGCTAATGGCGATGTTGGTGAACGGTCATGTTGATCGGCGGCGAGCGAGGGGGGCTGGCTCCCTCTGCGCCCCTCCCGCCAACGACACGCGAGCCGCCCCCGTCGCAGCCGGCGTCGCGACGCCGAGGGCCCCGCGAAGCGGCGGCGAGGGCGGCGCGCGCCGCCTGATTGGCGGCGGCAGGCCCGGCGACGGCCGCCGCGCAGTCGAGCTGTTGCCATCGTGAGGGAGGTGTTGGCGGCGCGCAAAAGGGCGTAGGGGGAGGGGGGAGGGCTTCTTAGAAGCACCCCTGCTTCTTAGAAGGCGCCGGCCTTACGTCTATAGAGAAGGCCCGCGCCTTCTAAGAAGCAGGGGTGCTTCTAAGAAGCCCTCCCCCCTCCCCCTACCCCCCTCTGCGCGTGGCTGAAGGTGGCCTCTGGAGCCGACCCTGGCAGGCCTGAGCTCCTGAGCTGGCTTGGGTCGTGAAGTCGGATCGGATCGGAAAGGCATTGCCTCGTCAATCGGCGGCGAGCGAGGGGGGGGGGCTTCGAGGCTCGAACTTCGAGGTTCGAGGCGTTTCCTCAATGGTTTTCTGCCTCTGGGGCCGTTTTCGGCTCCTGAGGCCCCCGGGACGCGATCCGGTGTGAAAAACCGTGTCGAATAGACCGATGTTGACAGACTTTCGGCGGCGCGCCTGGGGGGAAGTGTGTGAAGGAGAAGAGAAGGCCCTCTCAGGAGGCGGCGGGACTTCTCAGAAGCCCTCGGGCCTTCTGAGGAGGCTTCTGTGTCTTCGGGGAAGGCTCAGGAAATTTCTCAGACGGCCGGGGGACTTCCGAGCCTTCTGAGAAGGCCTGCTCTTTCTCGCTTCCCCCCTTCTGAAGGGGCCCACAAACACACAAATAAATGCACACAAATAAAGTAATTCCGCATATGTTCTTATACTTTCTGGGTTTTTGTCTTCCCCCCCACTTCCCATATTTTTCCATATTTTCTGGGGAATCGAAGATTAATTGTGTCTGTGTGTTTTTTCTCCTCCTGACCTTCGCTCGCCGACGAGTCCACGAGTCCCTCCGGCTCGGCTCGAACTCGGATCGCTGCGCCCGGCTCCGCAGCCTGGGCCCTGGCCGATGCCAGTGAGTCGGGCCGAACCGAGTCGAGTCCGAACCGCGCCCCCATCAACCAGGGGGACGTAAGACCTGGGTACAGTGGACTCGGAAATACCCGACGAGGTCGTCAAAAAATGACGAGGCCGAGCCTGCATTTTGACGAGGCCTCCCGCTGCAGACGTCCCACGAAACTCCTCCTCGTCAAAATCCGAGGCGCGGTCGTCAAAAAACGATGGCGAACCCGAGTCCTGGCAAACCCGGGTCTTACGCTCCCCCGAATCAACCACAGCAAGTCGAACCGCACCGAACCGGATCGTAGGAGGCCCTGCCTGGCGCGCGCTGCGAGACGGGAGGGCCCAACGCCGATCCAGGACATGCGCTCGGACCTCTCAAGATTTCGTTGGATGCTTCCTTTCGTTGTTCTACCATGTCCGACGAAGAACTATGTCGTTGATGTTTTTTCTTTCCGGCGCGAAGGCGACGGCGGGAGGTGCCGCGAAGGGGCGGCGGCGGCTCGGCGACGCCGGCGACGCCGGCGACGGTGACACCTTGCAGTCAAGCTGCTAATCGGGCACGGCCTGACCGACCCCTAGCAAACCATCCCTTTACGTGAAGCCATCCTCGCCTCTCGAGCTCCCCTCCAGTCGCACACATACGTCTTGGGGCGAGGCGAGGGGGACGTCACAGAAGGGGATGGCTTGCTAGGGGTCGGTTAGGCCGCCCCTGAGCTAACAATCATGGCAGAACCCGGTCCTAGGTCGCAGCTGAAGGAAGTGGGTCCTGACATCTCCGATGCACCGGCAATAACAAGGGATATGTCGACCCCCACACCAGGCCTCGTGGAGATTTCGAATGGACGAGAAATTTTGGGACGATTCTTGGGATATTGCGATGGGAGGGCGTCCATTCTCGATGGGGGTGCGTCCGAATAGCCCTCTTGGGGTGTATCACAGGATTTCCCCCTTCTTCTGAAGGGCCAAACTTTTCGGGCGCAGCTCGGGGATTGGAGGGGCAGATCGCCTGCGAGGCGATGCAGTGCGATCCTCCGACGCCATTCGCCATGAAACAAACGGGTTTCTGCGGGAGTCGGGTCCTGAATTGTGTCACTGTTTGCGGGTTCTCGGGGTCCTCCCCGGGCACCCAGGAGTGCAACAAGAACGTCTCGGGACGAAGAGGTAATCATGGAGGAAGGTCCCGGGGTCCGGAGGAGGAGGAGGAGGAGGAGGAGGAGGAGGAGGAGGAGGAGGAGGAGGGGGAGGAGGAGGAGGAGGAGGAGGAGGAGGAGGAGGAGGAGGAGGGGGAGGAGGAGGAGGAGGAGGAGGAGGAGAGGAGGAGGAGAGGAAGGAGGAGGAGGAGGCGGGAGGAGGATGAGGAGGAGGGGGGGAGGGGGGAGGGGGGGGAGGAGGGAGAGAAGGAGGAGAGGAGTAGGAGGAGGAGGAGGAGGAGGAGGAGGAGGAGGAGAACGGGGAGGATCCGTTTCACTCAGGACCCGTTCTTGTTATCGCTCGGCTTCGTGCGACTATTCTTCCACACATCCCGAGTGGGGTTCTGGCTTTCTCTGGACACCCCCGTGCAGGAGAGAACCACACCCTCTCTTCCAGCCCTCCTTCCACATTCACACCCCCCCCCTGCCCGCTCCCCTCTCCTCCTTCGCACTCCTCATCACCATCACGCCATCATCACCACGATCATCCCGAAATGATCATCTGCCACCATCATCACACGAGGAGGAGGAGGAGGAGGAGGACGAGGAGGAGGAGGAGGAGGAGGAGGAGGACGAGGAGGAGGAGGAGGAGGAGGAGGAGGACGAGGAGGAGGAGGAGGAGGACATCTCATCACACGAACACTCGCTCGCACAATCACGTGCGCACACACGTCATCTGGAGGTCCTCTCGAGCGGAAACCTCGTCTCTGAGCGAACTGCTGAGAAATCTCGCGAGCGGAAGGCCCGCCCCATTGGGCCGCCGAAGGAGGAGGAGGAGGAGGTGGAGGAGGAGGACAAGCTAGGTGTGCTAGCGTCATATCTGACGTCCTACCCCTCCCACCCATCCCTTACCATGGCGCTGATTTTCTCTATCCGCGGACGCGTGTCGTAGCGGACCTGTGGCTCCGCGCGAGCGTGCGTAGTGGGTGGTGGTGCACGTGCGTGCGTGCGTGTGTGCGTGTGTGTCGTGGTGGTGGTGGTGGTGGTGGTGGTGGTGGTGGTGGTGGTGGTGGTGGTGGTGGTGGTGGTGGTGGTGGTGGTGGTGGTGGTGGTGGTGGTGGTGGTGGTGGTGGTGGTTGGTGGTGGTGGTGGTGGTGGTGGTGGTGGTGGTGGTGGTGGTGGTGGTGGCGGTGCGGCGCGGTGGTGGCGGGCGGATGGGCGCGCGAGAAAAAGGCCCGCGCTGGGGCGAGAACACCATCCTGAACGACGGAGGCCAAACACCGATCCGAAAATGAGGCCCACGCTGCAGCGGGAGCACGATTCGGAACGATTCGGGAGCAGAAATGAGGCCGGCGCCTCAACGAGAGCAGCATTTTGGGAAAAAATGACGCCGGCGCCTCAGCGAGAGTCGTTTCCCGGGATTTCCCGGGCATCCTGTGTTAAAAAACAGTACGCGGAGGGTGCGCGGCCATCACCCTGACGCCATCAGGGAAAGAGGGAGAGTCTATTCATATTGAGTAATTGTGGAAGAGGAGGAGGAGGGGAGGGAGGAGGGAGGAGGAGAGGAGTGGATGAGGAGGGGAGAGAGGAGGAGGAGGAGGGAGGAGGAGGAGGAGGAGGAGGAGAGGAGGAGGAGGAGGAGGAGAGAGGAGGAGGAGGATTGAGGAGGAGGAGGAGGAGAGGGAGTGAGGGAGGGAGGGAGGAGAGGAGGAGGAGGAGGAGGAGGAGAGGAGGAGAAGGAAAAAGGAGGAGGAGGAGGAGGAGGAGAAGGAGGAGGAGGAGGAGGAGGAGGAGGAGGAGGAGGAGGAGGAGGAGGAGCGGCGTCACTTGTGGGGTTCCTGAAGCATGACCCTGGAGGAAATTTCGAGCAAAGGCTCCGTCCCTGGAATGGCACGCGAGGGCATCTCGACAGGAGGCTTCTCTCCCCGTGGGGGCCGCCAGAGCACGTCTATCAATCCGGACGTGTCGCTCAAGACCTGTAGCTGTCGTCGCTGTTGGGCTCGTGAAACATGATAGGGAAACGAGCTCTATACACCGACGCTTTTCCGACCCTGCGCTGAAGTTCGCACAAGAACGCGGATCCTGGTGTATACGGGATCCTGGTGTATACATGTTTCGTTGTTTCCCTTGGAAAACGGTGGAGAAGTATACACCACACCACCCCGACGTCGTCCCCGACCCTCAAAAAGTCGTAGGATTGAAAAAAACGCCACTGAAAATGTAGATGTTCCAGTTTCCGACATGAATCTGGACGTCTCTGGCGGGAGCCGTGTCTCTGAGTGAGTTGTGGGGACGTCTCGAGCGGGACCCCCCGCGGTGGGGCCACAAGCTCATGTGACGAATCCGAGCGGGCCGTCCAAAACTTGTAACCGTCGTCGCTGTTGGGTTTCAGAAGCATGGCTCTGGATGACGTTTCGGCCGGGGGTATCGTCTCTACGTGAATTGTGAGGTAGACTCGACCGGGAGTCCCCTCGCTATGGGGCCGCCAGCTCATGTTACCAATTCGAAAGGGTCAACCACCTGTTGTCACTTCTGGGCTCTGAAAGTATGACTCTGGAGGACGTGTCGAGCGGGAGTTTCGTCTCGATCGGGGGCAGGAAGGGGAGGCGGGAGAAAACGATGAGGCAAGAGGATAAAATAATACACGAGAAGCCTGGGAATCATCTAGGAGGCCCCAAAGGGCTTCAGGACGCCCCAAGAGGAGGCAGGAGACCCCTGGAGTAGGCAGCATGGGGCAAGGATACGGGATACGGATCCCCGAACGCGGTGCGGCCCCTGCGGGGGGCTGGGGAGAAGTGCGCCGTGGCGCGTGGGAGAACGCCCGCCTTCCCGGTCCTCCTCCCATCCCTTCTTAAACCACCTTCTTAAACCACCTTCTTAAAAGAAACCACTATTCTTGAACCACCTTCATGAAACCACCTTATTAATCGCGACCGTGTAGCTGACGGCGTGCGGTAAATGATGATGTGCGCTGCTTCCACCTGTCCCTGTTCTGGGCTTCGTCCTTCCAGAACAGCGAATATTCTCGCAAATCGTCCTCCCAGCGGAACCAGCGTGTGCGCCACGGTCTCCGTGGCCTCCCTCCCGCCAAGCTTCGCGTGGCGCACCACTCAGCGTCGCGCCACTCCACTGCCCTTTTGCACCACCTGTCTGCCGGCATTCTCGCAATGTGCCCCGCCCATCGCCATTTTGTAGCTAAGAACGTGTGTACCCAAGATTGCACCCCGCATTTACTAGCAGCATCGCGCGCAACGTGCGTGGCGCGAATAATCCAGGAAACCCACTGCTCTTGAGGCCGGCGCTTGATGCCCACAATTCTTCGAAGCATATCGTTCTGAGTTGACTGCAGGCATCTTTTCTCCTCCTCGGTAGGCAACCACGATTCGCAACACCAGAGGACGCTTTTCGATACGCAGGCATCGAACAGCCGAAGGCGCTTTCTCAACAGGCCGCGCCTTGGGTTCAGAAGCGGCCACAGCTGATGAAATTTTGCCCACCCAGCCTTGATGCGCGAGGAGATCTCCTTGATAGTGCGGCCAGCAAGGGTGAACTGCGCGCCGAGAATTTTAAAGCCGGTTGTAGCTGATACGACGGGAAATTCATGCCCACGCACTTCAAGATGTACTCGGTCATCGGCGCTGTTGTGCTGGATGAAACACTTATCTAAATTCAGCGACAGACCTCTCTTTGCCAGCTCCGTCATCGCGTCTCCAATCATCTGCTGCAGCGCGTCTGCTGATCGCGCCACCAAAGTCGTGTCATCTGCAAACATCACGTGGCTCAGCCTTCTGCTTCCGTCCTCCTGCGAGCCGATGATCGTTCCCAAATTCTTTGCGTCCCAGGCCTCGCGTAATTTCTGGAAGATGGTTCTTGTGGCACTGTTGAACAACAGTGGCGAGATCGGATCTCCCTGCCGGACTCCACGTTGAATTTCAAATTCTGCGCTCGTTGTGGATCCGTCCAGCTGGACATGCGCTTTGAGATTGCAATACAGTTGCCTGAGCGTGCGAACCGTGGCTGGGTCCGCCCCTGCCTCCTCCAGCGCCTCGAACACAGCAGAGCGCAGCACCTGGTCGAGAGCTTTTTCCAAATCTAGCGATGCCATCCAAACTTCCTCTCCCCACTCATCCGCCTTTTCTGAGACTGCCCGTAGAGTGTGTACCACGTCTGAACAACTGTAACCAGAACGGAACCCGGCTTGCTCGGGCTGGAGCTTCGATTCCAAAAGTGTCTTGGTTCTGGCCACAAGCACTGTTGAAAACGCCTTATACATAACCGGTAAGATGCTGATGGGTCTCTAATTCTTAGGAAGCATCGCGTCGCCCTTCTTGTACAGGACGATGATTTTGCTGGTCAGCCACCCGTTTGGCAAGACGTCTGTCCCCTGAAGGATTCTCGTGAACAGATTAGCCATTACTTCCAATAGCTTCCGGTGCCCGGTTTGTAGCATCTCAGCGACCACACCATCCGCAGCGCATGTTTTGCCCTTCTTCATGCGCTTCAGGACGGCCTCCAACTCCTGCGCTGTGATTGGCTCAGTCAGCAGCATCCCCGGCATCATCTCGGCCCAGGTTGGGTGTTCCGGGCTCCGCAGCATACAGGTTCGTGTAAAACTCCGCGAAGACATTGGCAATCTCTGCTGGCGACGAACGGATTTCCCCGTCGACCCCTTTCGCTGCCACAATCTTCTTTCGTTTTGTCGGGCCCCCCAAAATCTTGCCTAGTTCCTTGGTGGCACCATTTCGCTGCAGTAACTGCTCTAGTCTGGCTTCTCTTCTCTCATCGCGGATAGCAGATAAGCAACTCCGGATCTGTCTTGATAAGCGTTTGCGCTCCTCTGGAATAGTGCTTTGCTTACGCATCTCAATCAAACCGCGAAACTCTGTCTGTTTCTCCGTGGTCTGCTCTCCGGGGAGGGGCCGCATATCCAGGCCGGCGTCGCGAGCAGCTTCCACAATCGTTTTCTCCAAAACATCTAAAGATCTGGGAATAGTCACTGCAAGATTGTGTGACAATGCGGCATGATATGCAGATGGAACACTGGATTCGTCCAGTCTTGGTGTCCACCCTATCAAAGTTGCTGCATTCCTTGTTCGGTTCCTCTCTCTCTCGGGCGTTTGGCAGAATCTATCCGGAACTCTGCGCACAGGCAACGGTGATCAGATGAAAAATCGACGCCGTCACATATGTTGAAATGTTTAAGAGCTGGCAACATGGGTTTGTCGCACAACACATAATCGATCTGTCTTCTTTCTCCAGTCTCCCACCTCTGGTGGGTCCACCGCAAGTGATCGCGTTTCTGCCTGTGTGTGTTGGAAGCTACCAGTCGGTTCACATGCAGCCACTCTGCAAACAACTCCCCTCTTTGACATCTCTCTCCCAAGCCCCATTTGCCAATCACTTTGGGGTCGTCCAACTCATGCTGTGCACCCAGAACAGCATTCGCATCAATACCAACGAAGACACATTTACGATGCGTGTGGTCTGCCCGCACATGGCCTTCAAGATCTTTTAAGCATGCTAAATATTTCTCTTCCTCGTCCGCGCTATGTGGACAATGTGATGCTATGAATCTGCAGCTTCTTCCATGCATGTGGACGTCGAGGATCGTGGCGCGACCGCTCGGAGAGGAAAACTTTGTTTCGTTTCCCGCCCACCGGCCGTGCAGCAAAATCGATGTCCCTCTGTAGCAATCTCTGGCAGCAGCATTGTAGAACAAGTGCCCTCCTTGCAACTCGCTCAATGCATTTGTTGTCAGTTTGGGGCCCTCCTGCAACAACATCGCATCCCAGTCATTGCACTCAGCACGTAACATATACAACAAGTTGTCGATTGCATCGCCCCCCATGCCACAAGCATTCCACGACAATACTTTGATGACTCTATCCTCACCGTCCTCCGGCCCACCCCTGCTCTTCTCACATTCTCGCAGCTCCCCATTCTCACAAACGACGTCTTCAGCCTGTGGTCCCAAAGTGCCAGAGTTGGCAGGTCCTCTAAAGCACGCTGGGACGTCGCCGTCCACGTGTTTGTAAGCACCGGTGCCGCCACCGCTGCGGCGAGGCATGATGGATTCAAAATTGAACTTCTGAATTGTACTTGATCTTGTAATGGTACTGGGTGCGTTTGCCTCCGCACCCTTACTGTGGGAAGAGCCCTCGAAATATGCCGTGCCACTGGGCCGCGGTACCGAGGAGCTCCATTTTCCCATCCTTCCATACTGCTACTCGTTTGTCTTTCCACCACACGATACCCTTTTTGTAGTTGGTGTCGACCTCTTGTTTTGTTGTTTTCCCATCCCCCCCATTTGCTTCAATGATGGCCCGCACCACCTTCCGCACAGCCGTCTCCCTGCGTGCCTCTTCCGATTCTGGGTCCCTTGATCTCGAATCGACGTTACAATATATCGTCTTACCCTGAAACTGGTGGATGTGCTTGCCCGCATTCTTCGTCATGTAGTTCCACATGCCCTCGCTGGACCTAAACTTTGCTCCCCCTCTCTCCGCGAATTTTTCCCATAGGCGAACACCTCCTCCACCTCCTCTTTCACCTCTGCCAAGATCCCCTCCATGAATTCTACAATCTCCTTTGATTTGGTGTCCTCCAGGAAGGTCCCAAAGGTGATAGTGCACGCCTCCTAGTCGTCTTCCTGCTTGTCCTTCCCCTGAGACTTGGCTCGAAAATGTGACCCTCGTGCTGACCCCCCTCCTCCTCCTCCTGCGTGTCCTGGCGCCGTCTTTGACCTCCTGAACTCCTCCTGCAACTCCTCCAGGTTCTTCATCTTCACCCTCATCTCTCCCACCTCCTTGTGCACCTCCCTGATCTCCTCCTGCGCCTTCATCGCCATCACCTTCGCCTCATCAACCTCCTTCGTCAAAGTGCCGATTTGGTCCGCGGTATGCTGCATGAGAGCCTTCTGCATTGCCTCAGCCCATTCCGGCATGCCCTTCACCCGGGCGATCTGGAAATCATCGTTGTCCAATTTACGGCCTTTGTGATTGTCTGGACTGTTCATGGGATTCCGCTTCTCCTTATCCTTCTGCCCCGTGCCCGCCATTTCCAAGACAGAATGGTCAGAAGAAACTTGCCTTGCCAAGGTTTACTTGAGCCCAAACGTTTACTTGAGCATGGGACAGGACGAGGAGAAGGAGGAGGACGAGGGGGAGAGAAGACAACCAAAGACGGATGATGATTATGGTGATGATGATGATGATGATGTTGATGATGATGATGATGATGATGATGATGATGATGATGATGATGATGATGATGATGACGACGACTACGATGACGATGGTGGTGCTGATTTTTGTGTGCCTCAGGGCCAGCGACGCCGACGATTGCCAAGAGTGGGCCCTCGGACAGGACTGCTCTGTCAGCCCTGATGGCCGACTCCGTTTACAGGTGACGCAAACGGCGACGCACACTTCGCTTGACCTGGGAACCGACCGCAACATCATCCGAACTCTGAGGGGCTCCACTTTGGAAACTGCACGGTGCACAAAGAGCATAATCACAGTTGCTGCGCGTCCACATGGCATTATGAGGGTAAATGTCATGTCCGCCCCAATCGCAATCCCTTTGCGCCGAGATTGCGTCCATGGCCCCCCCACGGCAATGCTAACAAGAACCTCAGCTAAGTGCCTGCCTTTTTTCCGAACATCGTGAAGCTCATTGATGAGCCTCCTCAAAGAAGCGTTGTTGGTTCCACCCTCGAGGCCACTGCCGCAAAAATGGTTGGCAGCTTGGCGCCAGAGTTGGGCCGCCTGACTGTCTTCAAACTCAGAGAACATGTCGCACGCCTGATCCACGCCAACGAGCTGATCATTATGGAAGATCCACTCAAGGAGGACGAGGAGGAGGAGAAAAGGAGGAAGAGGGGGAGGAGGAGGAGGAAGAGGAGGAAGAGGGGAGGAGGAAGAGAAAAGAAGGAAGAGGGGGAGGAGGAGGAGGAGGAGGAGGAGGAGGAGGAGGAGGAGGAGGACGACGAGGAGGGAGGAGGCAGGCGCAGAGTGGGCCCGCGGCGAGCAGGGCCTCCTGGCGGCGAGCATAGGGGGGCAAGGGGGAGGAGGAGGAGGAGGAGGAAGACGAGGAGGAGGAGGAGGAGGAAGAGAAGGAGCAGGAGCAGGAGGAGGAGCAGGGGGAGGAGGAGGAGGAGGAAGACGAGAAGGAGGAGGAGGAGGAGGAGGAGGAGGAGGAGGAGAAAGACGAGGAGGAGGAGGAAGAGAAGGAGCAGGAGCAGGAGGAGGAGGAGCAGGGGGAGGGGGGACAGCTACTTGGAAGGAGGCTGCTTCTCAGGAGGCGCCGGCCCTCCATCTACAGTCGACACGATAAGGATGCAAGAGCCCTGGACGAACAGAGGGGGGAGGGGGGGAGGGGGAAGGGGGAGTAGAGGAAGAAACACTGACTTAAACATAAACTTGTCGCGCTCCGCGCGGATTGATTGGATCTGCGCTGGACCCCCCCCCCCCTCCCTGGCGCGCGGAGCGCGCCAGGGGCGGCGCTGGAGGCAACGCTTGGGGGTCACCAGCGCGGATCCAGGAAATCCACACGGAACGCCAAACATTTATGTTGATACCGTTTTTTCTTCTTCGGGGGGGAGATTCTTGGAGGGAGGCTGCTTCTCAGGAGGCGCCGGCCATACATCTACAGACAAGGCCAGTATCAGAAGAACGCACGATGAGGATGCAAGGGCCTTTAGACGCCCATTTCGAAGCTTTTCGAGCGGGGCGCGGCCAGCGGAAGTGGCCAAACATGTGCCGAGGGGGCAAGGATGCAAGGGTACCCTTGGGAAGGATGCCCATCCTTGTTATGCGGGTTGACTGCAAAGACATGGCCCGCGCCTTCAGCAGGGGTGTTTCAAAGAAGCCCCCCCCCTTCTCCCTACCCCCTTCTGCGCGTGGTCGGGTCTCCTGCTCCTCCTGAACTGCTCGGAGACGGTGGCAGCCAGCGGGTTGTCGCGGCAGTTGCTGCAGCGCTCTTTTCTTCAATTGGAGCGCGACGGCATCGACGACAACAACCGCTTCAGTGGCTGCGCAAGACAAAACCAGATGATTCATGGATGTCGTCTTTCGCTAAATCTTGAATCGAGGACAAGGCTGGTGCACCCCAAAAAGTGAGGAGAAGGAGGAGGAAGTGTTGCCTGAAGCAGGCGCTGGCCAGGCCGCGCAAAGTTGCTGTAACGTTTTTTTGTGCTGGGCGGGCCGCTCTCGGAACACAGATAAGCCGAAATCCCCCCGCACGCGTCTACCACGCCATCATCGTTGGCACAAGCTCATGGCCCCCTCAACCCAGACACGCGAGACCAAGACATCCAACATCCCTCGAAACCAAACTTCCCCAACGGTGGCACAGCACAAGAACGGAGTAATCCCGCAAACGCAGGCCGTGAAAGCCGGCCCCCCCCCCTAGGCCCAGACAAAGACCCGAATCCTGCAGGGCAGCCAAACAAAAATGCACCAGACGACCAAATCCGACTTTGCAGGAAGGGGTGCTGTTTCCACGACTCGTCAGTGTCTCGGGAGGCCCGACAAGCAACACAGCCCTGAGATCCAAGCGCTGGCGCGACCTTACGTGGGCAGCAACCCTTCGAATATCTTCGAGTATGGGAATCGACTACAGAACTGATTCACCCCCCAACGATTCCCTCGTCGAAATTACACTCAAAGCACGTATGGTTCTCCAATCAGAGCTTGCCTCTGCAGGGGTCCTAGCGGAATCACTCCCCAATCAGAGCTTGCCTTTGTAGGGGCCCTAGCGGATTCATATGGTTAGGCGAAGTTTGGCGCCAATGTCGGCGGCACGCCCGGGTGCCCGGGTGCCCAGGTGCCCAAGTGCCCGGGTGCCCTATAGCCTTACAGCCTTCTAGCCCTACAACCCCATAGCCTAAATAAGCCGACCCTGTCGGCGTGTGTGAGGGGCTTGTCCGTTCAAGTCGTCATCTCCGTCATTCGTTGGTCGTCGTCTCTGTCGTCCACTTTCCCTGCCTCCCCTTTTGCTTGGGCTCGTCGAAGCTCCCCCCCTTCCCCAGGGACCTCCTCAGCGCGCCACCCAATGCGAATTTGAGCAACGTTGCGATTGAGTCGAAAGGCAGCCCCTTTCCTTCGATCCCCCCCCCGCCGGGGGTGGGGGGATGGGGGGGCGGGTCCCGGAAGAGGGGGGGTCAGATACCCCTGGGAGTCCCGGAGCCCCAAAAAGCCCCAAGACGGGCCAGGAGTGCCCCAAGAGGCCCCAAAGACAGTCCAAGAGAACCCTGAATCGCTGAACGATCTGTCCACGACGTCTTGACGGCCTCCAGATTGCCCAAGAGGCCTGCAAAGCGCCCCAAGAGGCCTCCAGGAGTTTGACGGGGGTTGGGAGGCCCAACCAGCAGCTTCGCCTTAGGCGAAGCCCAGCTCCAGCTCTGCTGCATCGTAATGGCGAAAGGCCCAGTAGTAGGATGTCGTCGCGGGAGCGACGGGCCATCTCAAGCGAAGGACGTTTTCGGGCCATCTCAAGCGAAGTGTAGTCAGAATTGGGCGGCCGGCCGCTTGAGCACAAACTGCCGCGGACACGCGCTCGTCACCTCTCGCCTGTATCCCAGCTCGCTGTAGAGTCGGGGGGGGGGGGGGGGGGGGCGGCAGACGAAGCGTGAACCCGCCGCTTCTATACAGCAGGTGCAGCAGCTACTATGTACAAGAGGGCAGCAAAAGGGCGTGCGTTCAGACAGATCGCCAGCATCTCGCGGGCTTCCCCGCAAAGGGTCATCATCACCTAATTCCATGTTTGTCGGATTGCCAATAAACCGAAGAAAAAATCATCACATGTATTCCCCCCTCTGTTGCAGGAATAGTGGCTTCTGAATTCGCGGGTGTCGCCGCCATTTCGTCATCTCCTTCGGCGGGTACGTGGAAATTCTCGACAAATTCAATATCGGCAGGTTGCCCCGCGATGGGTATATCCTGCCGGCCTGCCAGATCGATCTCATTGTGGCCAGTGAATATATCCTCGAACAGCTCGTCGGCATAATTCTCGAGGGACATGCTGGCACTCAAATATCTGGCAGCCATGAAATTAACAACTGCAACTGAGCTGTCGGCAGGGTCGGCCAAAAGTGACCCCCAGTCAACATACTGCATGTCCGAGTCAGTTTGAGCCATATGCATCGACGGACCTCTGCCTCTCCCATCGCTCTGAGGGCATTCACGGCGGAAATGTTGAGTGTTATGGCAGATGCCGCACTCCATAGGTTTACCGTTCGCATCCTTCGGGTTGCCCCGGCGCCCCATACCCTTTCCTGATGCATGCCCGCGGTTCCTGCCTGCGCCTAGGAAAATATCTGCAGTTTGTGGCCCAGTAAAGGATGCTAGAAATGCTAACATGCCCCTGCCATGCAGCCGTCGCCGTTTACCTTTACCCTTGCCTCGACCCTTGCCCTTTCCCCAGAGTGCCCGTCGGATAGCGCGCCGTGCCTTGCGAACTGTTTTCTTCATCAATAATCGCCTCCACCTGCGGTTCTGTTTCTGGTATCCTGGGAATAACCATTGCGCCTGTTGTGCTTCCGTGAGGTAAGTGGGCATGTCGGTGTAGTCTAGGGCGGTGGCCTCGTCGTCCGAGGACGCGTCGGTGTCGGTCCCAGAGTCGAAGTCGGACTCGGCAGGTTGCCCCGCTGAGCCCATTCGGGCTGTGGTTTGCGCAGGGGCCACCGCGTCGGGCGGCCCCCGAAACCTGGCCCGGGAGTCTTGCGACCCCGAGGCCGAACCACCATTCTGAGTCAGTCGTGTGGTGGTCTCTGTTGGTTGCGGATCGTCATTCCAGACGTTATTAGCAGGTTGCCCCTAGCCTCCACGTGGAAGGCTTCGGTTCGGTGGCCGTGACTGAAGACGCCACCAATATTGCCACGGGTTCTCTCAGCAATGTGAGCATATGACCTCATGCGTTCAAGTAGAAGAGTCAAACTGTTGCTGGTCCTTCTGCATGTGGTGGTTTAGTGGTTGCAGGAGATGTTGTGCTCTCGACGCCCCCACTCCAAGGGCCCTGAATAAAATAACTGTTAGAATTTGGAAGTTGGGGATGTTACAGCCTGCCATTTCCTCTTCATAGCGGGCTATCTCGAAGCGTGCCAGAGTCTGGTCGATCCGTTCTCCCGCATGGACTCAGAAGTCAATGAGAGCTGTACCAGAGTTGAGTTGGCGTTCCCCTTCTAGGTTCTCGAAATTCGTACTTAAGAGGAACATGATGTAGGTGGCGCCATCGGTATGGCGGCCACCGATGTCAACGCCGAAATTGATAACTGCTGGGGGGACTTTCATGGCTATGGTCCGTGCGAGGCCCCCCCAAGCCTCGCTGCACGGCTGCAGCTTGTGAGGACGGCGTCATGTTGCCTGTGGTCTCGTTTCTCGTCGTTTCAGGCATGCACCTCGCGAGCGAGTTTGCGGAAAGGTACTTGACCGGACGGGTCCCAATGGGGGCCGGTCGTTCTGATGTCGTATCCACCACGCATATGCCCCACCGCACGCCCGATAGCAACCCATGTGAGCCCAAAGATAGCTATACCAATCCAATGGTCTCGCAGATCGTAATCGGATGTGGTTGGTTGGGGTTTGCGGTGTGTGGTCGTGAGCCTGCGCGGGGGTGGAGGCGGCACTATGTCGTATCGCATGTTTCCATGCATTATGTCGTCGAAGTTTCCCATTGGAGTAGGTGGGCGGACTTCAGGAGTGTAGTAGAGCAGGGAGGTAGGATGCGAGTAAGAGGCCTGTGCGCAGGCAGAGGTATCACTGCAAGTGTCCTTGTTCTGTTGCGTAGTTATATACATTCCTCGGCGCAAGCCCACTGCACCCTGATGTTCCACCACGTCAGTAGTCCACTAGATAGTGCCGTGGATGGTGAGGAGTAGAGCAAAAGCTGACCACCATGGGCTCCGCTACCAAGTTTGAAAAAGGGTTGGGAGGCCCAACCAGCAGATTCGCCTCAGGCAAGGCCCAGCTCCAGCTCTGTTGTTCCCAATAGTAGGAGGTCGTCGCGGGAGCGACGGGCCATCTCAAGCGAAGGATGGATGCTTTCGGTCTCGATGGCGAATCGTACACCTCGCACTGAGGTGTAATCAGATTTGGGCGGCCGGCCGCTTGAGCACAAACGGCCGCGGACACACGCTCGCTACCTCTCGCCTGTATCCCAGCTCACTTTCGAGTCCAGGAGCTTCCCCACGGGAGCCCCAAGAGGCAACATTCATGGATTCCCCGTGCGTTTTTGACAGATTTTGGCGGTCTTGCCTCTTTCGCTTCCCGACGCGTCAAGACGGCCCAAGAGGCCCCCAAGATCGCCCCGAGACGGCCCAAGAGGCCCACAAAAGGGTCCCCTTACGGCCGAAGAGGGCCCCCCAAAGGCCCGAATACGCTTCCAAGACGGTCCAAGAGGCCCCCAAGACGGCTCCAGGAGAGTGCCCAGACGGGGGACCCGAACGGACAAGAGGCTCACGGAGGCCCCAAGAGGTTCCCCAGAGGCCCCAAGAGGCCCACAAGAGGTCCCCAGGAAGCCCGAAGAGGCCCCCAAAAGGCTCCCAAGAGGCCCCCAAGAGTCCCCCGAGAGGCCCCACAATTCCTATATAGCCCTATACCCTTCTAGCCCTATACCCTTATAGCCTTATGGCCCTATAGCCATATAGCCCTGTAGACCTAGAGTCTCAAAGCCTTATAGCTCTATAGCCCTATAGCACCATAGCCCTATATACCTATAGAGATTATGATTGGGCTTCTCTCCGGTATCATATGGTTGGGTGAGGTTTTGCGCCGATTTCGGAGGCACGCCCAGGTGCCCGGGTGCCCGGTAGCCCTATAGCCCCATAGCCCCGGAGCCTTATAGTCCTATAGCCCTATAGCCCTAATAGCCTAGTGGCCCTATAGCCCTATAGCCCTGTAGTCCAATAGACCTATAGCCTTATAGCCCTATAGCTCTCTAGCCCTGTAGCCCTATAGCCCAATAACCCTATAGCCCTATATACCTATAGCCCTATAGCACTACAGCCCTATAGCCCCAGAGCCTTATAGCCCCAGAGCCACATAGCCAAACACTAAACAAAACATGATTGGGCTTTTCTCTGTTAGCATTTCCGTGTATGCACTGATTCGTTTACTTAGATGTCATATGTCATGGATTCGACGAGGATTCGACCGATAAGTCGATCCCCTACTCGATATCTGCGCGGCTGGTACGTTCTTCGATTAGTCTCACCGACGTTGCTCATGTTGCCCATGACGTAATCCAACGTGGCGTCCGTTTCGTTCGGCCAGCGCTCCCAGGCAAATCACCAATAACTAATTGCAAAAATCCCAAGGATTGCTGCTATGTTCTCCCTGCCTAGACTGGAGACACGGCAGGACCATCCTCTAAAAACATGCGACCCTCCACCAGCCAAACTGAAGAACATTCGAGCGTGCCGTCCCCCAGGATGCACAAGAACATTCATCAAAAAGAACACCAGGGTACCCTCCCCGAACCGACCTCGATGTTGTACCTCGGCTCGGACCCCAAATTCTAAAGTCTGGCGGGGCTTACCGGGTCCTGTGGCAAAGCTTTCTCGGGCCCAAGAGGGCCCGAAGACGGGCCAAGAGGGCCCCATGAGGCCACCAACCAAGACTGTCCTTGAGCAGGGACCGACCGTCCCGGCATTCCTATAGGCCTACCACAAGATGTTCTTAGAACCCTAAAAAGTTCGAGTCACATTAACAATGTTCCTAGAACATAAGCCCGATGTGCTCAAACCGGACGGTCTCGGCCAGAAATGTTCTGATATTATCTCGTGCAGACCACGAAAGGTTCTTAGAACATTGTTTGGTGTGCCTGCAGGCGAGCCAAGGCGCTTCGCCGCTACTTTTGGCGCTCCGCGCGGATTTGTTGGATCTGCGCTGGGCCCCCCTTCCTGGCGCGCGGAGCGCGCCAGGTGCGGCGCCCAGGGCGCCGCCGGGGGAGCCCAGCGCGGCTCCAAGAAATCCACGCGGAGAGCCAGAAGTTTGATGATTATGTGTGTTTTTTTCTTCTTCGAGATACGCAACCAAGAGACACAAATCCCAAGATCCCCGATGTCTGGTATGTTTCCTCAACGTTCGTCGTCCTCCACGCCGCCTTCTCCCGTGTCTTCGTGGGAATCGGCGATCTCTGGGTGTCTGTGCTTTCCCCCTCCTGACCATCGACGATACGCCGCCGTGGGGGACCCATCGACGTGTCTTGTGCCGGGTGCTGCTGGAGGTGACCCTGGCCCCAGGTGCCCCTAAGAATTCCAAGGAAACCCCCTAAAACAGGGCTCGGATCGGGGGCGCCCAATACATCCTCCAAACCCGCCGATTCTCAGAGATTTCGAGTTATCCCGATCCGATTCTGTCCCGGTCTTCGCGTCGTTTTACCCCCACGGGGCCTCCAACATTGAACGGAAGCTGGGGGCCTTGGGCCAGGGGCACCTTCAGCCCCCCCGATAGTACTGCATACCGTTGAACCAAACACCAGCCCAGACACGCGACGTCCAGATGCGTCCTAGATACTTTTTTGATCGGCGGCCCGCAAGGAAAGTCCAGAGGGCGTGTCAGCAGGCAATGGGGCGCAATGCCAGATAATTAGTGAGGGCCGGCCACGCTTCCTATATACGCGGTCCGCTGAAATCCCGACCTTTTCCCCGGGACCGGCTTTTCGTCTCGAATCGTTGTTTGAGCACCCCGAGTCCTGGTAATACAGCAACCACAAACGGCGTCAACGTTACCTTTTGACGGGCCGCGCGGATGGTTCTCGATCTGATCCCTGGCGCGCGGAGCGCTCCAGGGGCGGCGCCGGAGGGGTCCAAGCGCAGATCCACGAAATCCGCACGGACCGCCAAACACTTCTGTTTGTTTATGGATTCTGTTCAAGGCCTCCCGTTCGTGTTTTGAACGTCCCGAGGCCCGGTAAGGGCCCACGGAGAAACAGTCAGAGGCCCCCCGTTCGTGCTTCGAGCGCCCCGAGGCCTGGTCAGGGCTCCCAGGGTCCGAAGACAGCAAGAAGCCCCCCGCTCGTTTTTGGAGCGTCCCGAAGCCCAGCAGGGGCCCCAGGGGCTCCTCCTCCTCCTCCCGCATCCTCCCTCCTCCCTCCTCCTCGTCCTCATCCTCCTCCCTCCTCCTCGTCCTCATCCTCCTCCTCCTCCTCCTCCTCCTCCCCTCCTCCTCCTCCTCCTCCTCCTCCCCCTCCTCCTCCTCCTCCTCTTCTTCCTCATCCTCCTCCTCCTGCTCCTCCTCCTCCCCCTCCTCCTCCCTGTGTTTTGGGCTTCCCGCCGCGCGATGTTTCCGCGGCGCGCGCTTTCGTCTGGGAGTCGTAGTCGGACCGAGCGCTGGGGCTCGGCCGCGCCAGTGGGCCATTCCTCTGCGGGCGCCCAGGGAAGCGCGCACAAAAGAAGAGGCACAGCTCCCAGGAATCCCGCGATGTTTTCCTCCACCCCCCTCCACGCCAGTCCTCTCCTCGGGCCCAAGGAGGCACACACACACACACACACACACTCACGAAGAGGCACAGCTCCCAGGATTCCCGCGATATTTTTCCCCCACTCCCCTCCACGCCAATCCACTGCCCATCGGGCCCAAGGAGGCACACACATACACAAAGAAGCACAGCGCCCCTGAGATCCGAAGTCGCGAAACACCTGCAACAGCGTAAACAAATCACGCCCGGAGCCCTAGACCCCATTCTTCTGCGTCATCTTTCGAGACGGATCGATCTGTGAGGGTCCCAGCGGCCGTTCGGAACGACCCTGTCCCACCCAGAACGCACTCGGCGAGGCGCAGCTGCTGGAACGCATCCCGACGCTGGGAAACCGCTGAGAACCGACGAAACCGTCCGAAAACCTCCTGCCTCGAACCCGAGAACTTCCCCCATCGAAATGTCTTTCCCTCCCGAGTTTTTCCAACACGCGGCTGCCGCGGCCAGCGGCCCCGCCGCGCGCGAGCGCGCGCGGGCCGCCCGCCAGCAGGAGGCGCTGCAGGCTCGAGCGGGAGGCGATGGAGCCCAGGCTGAAGAGCTCCTCCAGCGGCCTGTCCTGGGGGATCGGGCGCGGCCTACACGTCGGCCGGAAGAAATGGATAAACAAGCGGCCCCAAGAGGCCCCCAAGAGGCCCCCAAGAGGCCCCCAAGAGGCCCCACGAGGCCCCAAGAGGCCCCCAAGAGGCTCCCAAGAGGCCCCCCCCCAAGAGGCCCCCAAGAGGCCCCACGAGGCCCCCAAGAGGCCCCCAAGAGGCCCCCAAGAGGCCCCCAAGAGGCCCCACGAGGCTCCAAGAGGCCCCCAAGAGGCCCCACGAGGAGCCCGAACGACTCACACCAGGACGAGGGGCCCGAACGACTCACACCACGAAGAGCCCGAACGACTCACACCACAAGGAGGGGCCCGAACGACTCACACCAGGACGAGGCGCCCGAACGACTCACACCACGAGGAGCCCGAAGGACTCACACCACGACGCGGGCCCCGAACGACTCACACCACGAGGAGCCCGAACGAGTCACACCAGGAGGAGGGGCCCGAACGACTCACACCAGGATGAGGGGCCCGAACAACTCACACCACGAGAAGCCCGAACGACTCACACCAGGACGAAGAGCCCGAACGACTCACACCACGAAGAGCCCGAACGACTCACACCAGGAAGAAGGGCCCGAACGACTCACACCAGGACGAGAAACCCCAAACGACTCAAATCACGAGGAGCGCTTTCTCTCCCTCCTCCTCCGCCTCGTCCTTCTCCCGCTCCCCTCACAAGGAGGATGTACAAGGAGGCGGGAGGAAGGAGGAACAGGGGAAATATGCGGGGCCAAGCGGACACACGCCTGGAAAACACGACTGCCGGCATGCTTCGCGAGAGTTGCTGCTGTGAGATGGGCTGGTGGGGATACGCGAAGCGTAAAGAATTCAGAAGTCTTTCCTACCAAGACGATGCCAGGACGAGGATAGAACGTCGGGCGTGGATACAGCGAGACTCTCTGAGATCCGGCAAGTTAAGTGAAGTCAAGTACGCCTTGCACCAGACGGCGCGTGAGCAAGGGTGGAACGTATAGTAAATAGTCACCAAATGCAGCCAGAATGCCTTCAGCTTCCGGCCCAAGCCTTCACCGCGCGCTCCCACGCTATAACTCGAGCTGCACCACCGTCTTGGTGAAGTAGGCAGCGAGTCGTTCGCGGGAGCCGGCGACCTTGAGACAGTTATTCTAAACTAGATTGCCCCATGTCTGCCGCGGTCTGCCCCTCTTTCTCGGGCCGGCGACCCTCCGCAACTCCAGGGTGCCCGGTTGAAACACCGACCGTCGCACAGGGTCTTGGCCGGGTCGGCGCGCTAATTGGCCCATGAATATCATCTGCTGTATCGCGAGATCGCCGCTGAGCTTCGTCTGGCCACCGATCCCAGCACGGTGGTGTTCCATCCTGCACCACCTTGACCTCGAGCTCCTTGATGTTGACCTCCTCCGTGAAGCGCTTCGCCAGAGCGACCAGCGCCGCCTGCGCACTGTCGCGCTCCAGCAGCACCGACGGCAGGAGCAAGCGGAGCAGCATCAGGCACCAGCCATCAGCTCCCGCGCGCTGCGTCGCTTCCAACCGCGCGCGCGGTGCCCCAGGCCCCCTGCCCGAGGGGAAACGGCTACGAGGAGGAGGAGGAGGAGGAGGAGGAGGAGGAGGAGGAGGAGGAGGAGGAGGAGGAGGAGGAGGAGGAGGAGGAGGAGGTGGTGGAGAAGGAGGTGGAGGTGGAGGAGGAGGAGGAGGAGGAGGAGGAGGAGGAGGAGGAGACCCGTCGCTCATGCTGGAGGCCCAACTGATGTCCTGGGCCCTCCGAGGGCCCGCCGCGCCCGGCGCCGGCCGCCGGGCGCCCACCGCCGCCAGCCGCGTCGCCGCCGGCTCCAGCAGGCGGCGCGCCAGCAGGCGCGGCAGCGCGGGCTCCTCTGCGCCCGCGGGGCACCTCGGGGGCTATCGCTGTGGGGCTGCGGATGCAGGCTCTGCTGCAGAGCGAGTTCGGAGATGGTTCACCTCAGCATCACCAGGTTCGCAAGCGATGGTTTGCCTCAGCGCCACCAGGTTCAAGCGCGGATGGTTTACCTCAGCACCACCAGGTTCACAGCCGCTTCCACCACTCAACATGCCTGGGGGAACTACAGTCGAAACGCTGTCATGAGGAACCCTATATAAGCAACGAGGCACATGTTGCCGTACATTACACTTCGATGTCCCATAGAAAACCTACGGAACACCTCAAACAAGCTGTAAAACATTCAGGAGCACTGAGCCTCTCGCCAACGGAAAAGGGTTCCTTCTTCAGCGGCCCGACTGTACTCGACCCCGGAGGCCCCCACACGAGCGACGAGAACGAACGGGTCCTGCACGAGATGGCGCGGCGCCCTTACGCCGCGGCTTTCGCGGGCCGCCAGCGCGGCATGCTGCATCTTGCTTCCTGGCACGTAGGCGACGAGAAGAAGTGGGCCTTACGCGAGACGGCTTCGCGCCCTTGCGCGGTGGCTTACGCGGGCCCCCGGCGCGATACGCCACGTTGGAGACAAGGGCGCTGACGTGCGGCCTTACGCGGGCAGCTTGCGCGCCAATGTCCGCGCAGTCGAGCTCGTTCTCTCCCGCCGCTTGCATGTACATCTGGTTTCCGGGCACGTCCCGCTGTGAGTGTCTTGCCGCGAGTGCCCGGGCGCGAGAGCGGGTCTGGTGTGGTGGACGACGAGTCCGACGACGACGACGACGACGACGACGACGACAACGACGACGACGACGACGACGGCGGCGGCGGCGGCGGCGGCTACGATGGGGGACCCAGGCCCCCAGACTACGTGATTTTTTCACATCGCCGACCTCCATTGGTCTGGACCCATTCCTCTGGACCGGTTTTTCTTCCTGAATCGTTTCTTGACGGTCCCGGGGTCCGGCAAGGGCTCCCGGAGGCCGAAAATAGTAAAAAACCTCCTGTCGTGATTTTTTCACAGCGCGAAGGGGTCGGGGGACGGCGGCGGCGTCTGCGATGAGGAAACAACTCATCATACGGCCACCCCACAGAGCATTACTGCGGTGCGTTCTGACCAGGATTTCGAGGCGAACCCTGCCGCGGTGACGAGGGAAGAGGGTAGCGGCACGCCGGCAGCCTCTTTAACCTTCGAGCGTCCGAAAACCTCGAACCTCGAACCCTCGATCGAGGAAGGGTAGCGGTATCTGTGCCTTCTTCTCTTCGGAGCACCACGTCACTGTCCATCCACACATCTCGCGCTCCAATGTTTCCCAACCATCCTGTTTTGAAGAGACGGTCTCCGCGTTCCTCTCCTTCCTCCTCCCCCTCCTCCCTCCTCCCGTCGCCACACCCATGTCGGCACACCCCTCACACGTTTCGTGGCCCCATAGGGATCTCCACCGAAGGCCCCAGTGCCACCGTCCACATGCGCCCCCCGAATCCATTCGGCACACCTCTCACACGTTTGGTGCCCCCCCCGTAGGGAGCTCCACCGAAGGCCCCAATGGCTGCGCACGCATGCGTCCTCCACACCCATGTCGGCACACCCCTCACACGTTTCGTGGCCCCAATAGGGAGCTCCACCGAAGACCCTGGTGACTGCGCCCGCACGTGTCCCCACATCCATTTCGGCACACCCCCCACACGTTTCGTGGCCCCATAAGGAGCTCCACCGAAGGCCCCAGTGGCTGCGCCCGCATCCGTCCCCCACACCCATTTCGGCACACCCCTCACACGCTTCGTGGCCCCATAAGGAGCTCCACCGAAGGCTCCAGTGCCACCGTCCACGTGCGTCCCCCGCACCCATTTCGGAACACCCCTCACACGTTTGGTGATCCCATGCGAAGCTCCACCGAAGGCCCCAGTACCACCGCCCACATGCGTCCCCCGCACCCATTTCGCCACGCACAGGGAGCTCCACCGAAGGCCCCAGGGGCTGTGTCCGCATGCGTCCGCCGCACCCATTTCGGCACACCCCTCACAGGGCTCGCGGCCCCAAAGGGAGCGCCACCGAAGAAGACCTTCATAATTGCAGTACTCACAGCTGCATGTGGTTTGGGTACCTCGCCAGGCGAATTTTCGGTGCGTGGACCCCCGGGCCGGCGTTTCACCCAGAGTCGTTCTTTGACGGCCCCAGAGCCCGCCGAGGACCCCTGGAGGCCGCAAAAGGGCCCCCACACCGGCCGCTCCAAGTTTGTCGGAGCCTCGGATTCTCTGGATCGGTGCCTTCTTCCGCCTCTGAGCCGCCAGGCCCCGTCGTGGAACATCACGACCTGAGCCCGAACCCCCATCTTCATCTTCCTGCGGCATCTGTCGAGCTGTTTCCATCCGTGATTCGACGAAGGAAAAAAGCATGAACATAAACTTTTGGCGCTCCGCGCGGTTTTCTTGGATCTGCGCTGGGCCCCCCTGGAAGCGCCTCCGGCGCTGCCCCTGGCGCAGATCCAAGAAATTCGCGCGGAGCGCGTAAAGTTGATGTCTATGCCGGTTGTCCTTCTTCTAGTGACGGCCCCGGGGCCCGCAGACCGCCGTTGTGAACAAATTGCCGCGCCCCGATCCCAAGGTTCCGTTCTTCTGACAGCCACGCCGCCACCCCCATCTTGGCGGCGCGCACGGGGAGGTAAGGGGAGGGGGGAAAGCTTCTTAGAAGCAGGCCGCTTCTTAGAAGGCGCCGGCCCTACACCTACAGGCAAGGGGTATGGGGGAGGGGCGAAGGTTTGCTAGAATGAGGCTGCTCCTTAGACGGTCCGGGCCTTCTTTGTAGATGTAGGCCCCACGCCTGCTGAGAAGCAGGGGTACTTTTAAGACGCCTTCCCTCCTCCCTCCACCCTCCTCCGCGCACGGCCGATTTCATTCGTCTTGTTCTCTTCAATACCGGGACCCCCAAAAGACCCAAACCCTTCCCCAGGGCCGGTTTTTCATTCTGCGTAGTTTCTGACGGCCCTGGCGCCCGGCGAGGGCCTCCAAAGACCGAAAATGGACCAAAACATCCCGCCCCTTTTTTTGGCACGATGCGACCACGACTGGGAAACACTTTCGGGGTGCATCGATTTTGTCGTCGATCTATCTCCTACTTGCCGTGTGAAGAGGAGGGAGGAGGAGTGTGGAGTGAGAAGGGAGGAGGGAGAGGGGGGAGGGCCAAGCTAGGTGCGCTCGCGTCATATCTGTCGTCAGACCCCTCCCTCCAAACCTTTTCATGGCGCCGATCTCCACTTTATGGGTAAAGGCTGATGTCGAGCAAGGCAATGATCCCGAGAGGGTTTGCGATGTATGGTAAAGCACGGCATAGCTAGAAGAGCGCGGCAGAGCAGAGCATGTCATAGCATTGCTTGGCATTGCGTTGTGCAACACTAACATCGCAAAGCATGGCGTCGCACAGCGGAACACAACGCAACATCGCATTGCATGCCATGGCATGGCACAAGATACCTTGAAAAATAATGGCCCGTGTACGCAAAGAGAAGGCCTGTCCGGAATCCCGGCTTCATGCCCCGCTCAACCGTGCCTGCCCGATTTAGGCGCTTTCGAATGCCATGTGCCGTCTGGTAAGGGTACAGTAATAGTGTGAGGCCCCCCCCCGCCTCCTTTCGACACGCTGCCTTGCGTGTCCCGAGCCCCCTTCCAAGTCTCCCTGGGTACCCCGGATACCTCTGCACGAAGCGTGGTGGACGGCCCGAAGACTTCCGGAAGCTACAGGGAACGCACAGAAATTGCCGACGGCGACAACGACGCAGACGACGACAGCGGCGGCGGCGGGGGAAGCTGCGGCGGGCGAGGACGGATTCCAGGGAATAGCACGGCGGGCTGCCAGGCTCGATGGTCTGGCTTCCTTGAACAATCGGCTCACGCTGGGCCCCTGGACCCCTCACGGGGACCAGTCGGATCGGCGTTTTCCAGCCGGATCGTTTTTGAGGTTCCAGGGGCCCGACGAGGGGGGGGGGCTTCTGCGGCCCAGAAAGAAAATCAACGAATCGGCATCGAATGTGTAATCACTTCCGCTGTTTTTTTTTCCGGAGGGCATGTTCTAGATTGTGGGGCCTATTTGGAAGGACCGAAAACCATACCGTGGCATGGCGCTGGACATGATGACGCCAGCGCTGCAGCGGGAGCACGATTCGGAGGACGCGTAGCCTGACATAGCATGGCGCGGCGACGCCCCAAAGTAAGGAAGGGGGCTTCTGCGGCCCAAAAAATCAACGAATCGACACCGAATGTGGAATCACTTCCGATGTTTTTTTCGGGGGGGGGGGGGGGG
>CAUYUJ010015112.1:220000-243458 GCA_963575745.1 Prorocentrum cordatum | reverse complement strand
TCCTTCTCCTCCTCCTCCTCCTCCTCCTCCTCCTCCTCCTCGCACGTAGCCCAGGAAAGTCCACAAGTCATCATCGCTCTACATCAGCCTGCTGAAGCATCTGGACTCGGGCAGCCCGAGCAGAAATTACCAGAGCCTGAGAAGAGCAACGACGGTGAGCATTGTACAGGTAGAATGCAATTACAATACGTTGGGCTGCCAGATCCCGCTCATCATCTGTAAGCGAGCGAGCGAGGGCGAGCCGAGAATCGAGATGCACTGGGAGGGGTTTGTCAGGATGCCAGACTTGGTGGACTGCACCCCAAAGCCACGGGCAGCACATATAATGAGCCTGGCTGTCCTCACCTTCCTCCTCAGAACACCCGAAGAGACACATGCAGCGCTTCTGAGACATCCCCCGCTCCGTCACCCACCCACCCGCCAGAGTCTTTACAATGCGCATCTGCCAAGACGGAGGCGCGCTCAACATTCGGGCTCGAAGAGCGGGCCAGTCAATGGCTTTCATGGCACGGGCAGAGGGGGGCCTCGAGGCCCACGAAGAAATACGCCGTTTGATGGTGTCCGATAGGCAGTCCTGATACAGACTCGCACCCAAGGAACGGCCAAAAACTCTCTGGACCTGGACCCGCGGATTCAACTCTTGGGCTTCCTTCAGAGCGAGCTTAGCACGAGCCACAGGGGCCCGCAGCCAATCATTCTCGACAAATCCTGCAGCAGCCTCGGCCAGTTCCTGCACAAAGGCCCTACGCTGCCAGAACGGAGGTGACCAACTGTTGCGAGTCCAGAGCACGATGGGGAGAGAGCTCCTAGCCTTCTTCTGCAAGCGGCAGAACAGGGGCCTCCAGTTCTTGATGGTGGTGGCCGCAGCTCGCCACAGGGTCGCCGCAGCCTGCACCTTGAGCGACAAGGGGCGAACCTTGGCCCAAGTCCTGAGAGCGAGGAGGTCCTGGAGCGGGAAGGTGCAAGGAGGGAGGTGAAGGACTTTGTGCAGGGCCCACGACTCCCATCGCGCCACATGCTTTGGGAGAGGGGCAAGTTGGCAGAGGTAGGAGAATTTGGAGACAGCACGAGAGTTATAAAGCTGAATGGCGACCGAGGGGGCGGCCTGCTGCTTTGTTATCGCGTGCACAACCTCCACCCACTCCCGAAACATCCTCGACCACATCTCCATATTCGCAGCAGGGCCAATCCACACCCCGAGATACTCTGCCATGGCAGCGACAGGCATGCTTTTCCAGCTCGGGACATGTATAGCTAGCAGAGCTTCAATTGACTTCTTCAATTCTGGCGAGAACTCCGCTTCCAGCGGGACAATGCAGCACTTTGGTATTTTTAATTGAAGCCCCGCAAGGACTTCGGCTGCATAAAAAACTCCATGCACTCTCTTAAGAGCCTTGACTTCCGATAGAGCTAAACCCACATCGTCCGCGCACACGCCAGACTCCGATCCTGGCGAGAGGGCAAGGCGCTTCCTGAGGGCCCTCAGGAGGGGGTCCATCGAGAAGGCCCACAACGAACCACTGGCAGGGTCCCCCTGCATGGCGCCCGAGCAAATCACACAGAAGGCCAGGAGCTGGCCCAGGATCGGAGTTTTCGCACATGCGAAGGCGTACGTGGCCTGAAAGAACGTCAGGAGACCCGAAGGCATTCCCACGATGGAAAGCACCTCCCAAAGGAAACTGTGAGCCAGAGAGGGGAAGGCATTGCCAAAATCAGCAAGGAAGAGGACGGGGTGATGAACCCTGGCGAAGTCGGACATCCCAAGGATCCTGGACGTAGTATCCAGGAGGGTGATGTTCTCCAAAAAATTCCTGCCGACCAGGAAGCCCTTTTGGTCCTCCTGAGCCTGGGAACTCAACATTCTCTTAAACTGGAAGTTGCAGACCGACGAGAGCACTTTAATGTCCGTGTTCTTGAGAGCGAGCGGTCTTGTGGCTGCAGGTTCTCTCACAACACACTGACTGTCGTCTTCACGCTTGCCTTTAGGCGCGAAGATTAGAGTCACATCATTCATATCCGTAGGAGGGGGGAAGCCAGCCTGGAGGTAGAGGAGGAGGTCGTAAAGAATCTCTGCAGACAATTCGTGCTGCTGCCATGCTGCATAGGGAAGGCCGTCAGGGCCTGGAGCGGTGGGCTTCGCTCGCTTCAGCGTCTCCCTGATCTGATTGACCGTGGGTACACTGACATCAGACCAGTCAAAAGATACAGCGTGCTGCGCTAGGTACCTACGGACATGCTGGACAGGGACCTGCTTCCAAGCGAAAACGGGAGCCCAGTGCTGATGCAGCGCCGATGTCATCGCCTGCGCATCCGACACGACAGCACCATCAGGGCCCACAAGGGCCTGAAGCGGAAGGGTCTTCCAAACAGGCGCCCAAAGTTTGGCTCGCCTACGCTCCGAGTACATGTATGATCTTAAACGCTTGCGCTCCTTCTGTGACTCACTAGCCTTCACCGCCGATTCCGCCGAGGCTAATCTGCGCTCTGCGCGCTGCTGCTGGAGGGCTTCGTATTGACGACGAAACACGACAGCCGACTTCAGACCGACACGACCTTCTCCCTCCAGCGTGATATGCTCGGCGGCGGCAGGAGCAGTGGCCAGCAACTTCGAGGCAAGACGAGTATCGTTATAGTTAACAGCCCTGGCAACAGATCTGTAAATCAGAAGTTTCGAGTCTAGCTCCGGGGCCGAATGTTTGATCAACGCATCCCTGGACATACGAGCGGCTTCCCGGAGCAGACGTTTATATTCACGCCACCGTGCTATAGTTGGGAGAGAGTAGAGAGGAGAGTGAGAGATCAGAAGCGAAAGGAAGTGAGAGAAGGAAGGGGAGCAGCAGACATGCCTCGGAAGCGGCTGCTCCAGTGGCGGACGCTGCGGTCGCACAGCAAACGTCACGCGGACAGGCGCATGGTCAGAAATGCCCTGGCTGTGGAGCTCCTCGGGCTTGTCCATCACCGTGGCCGAGATGCACCAGTTGATGAGCATCCAGCCAGGCGACGAGGTGAAAAACTTGTCGAGCTGCGTGAGGCGCTCTCCGTCACGGACGCAGTGCGTCGGCTGCTCAGGATCCAGCTCCACTAGGCCCGCCAGCGCGTCCAGCCAGAGGTTCCCTCTCTCCCTGTGGCGCGCCTGAGACATGACGCCCTTGTCTATCTCTGGGGTGGCCAGGTACATCGCCGCCCTCTCATGGAAGTTGAAGTCCCCCATGAGCAGCACAGTGGAGCGCTGCGGGTTTGCCTCAGCTAATTCAGCCTCCGCAGCAATCCTTCTCATCAGCGCCGTCGCCACCGACTCGTCCAGGCCGAAGTTGTGGATGTTGTAGACAACAAGCATGCTGTCCTGGGTGCGGGCGCCGTTGGAGTGGGATGCCCTCGCCTTCACCTGCAGGCGCTGGACATATCCAGGCACGATCACCGTGTGCCTGAGGCGCCCCGCTTCCACAGCTTCGTCAGCCTCCTGTTGAGAGAAGCCAGGAAGGAGAAGGGCCACACCACCAGCGTTATGTCGAGGCACCGACGCGAAGACTGCTGCCTTCCTGTGTGACAGATAGACCTCATGTCGGAGCTCCTCTTCAGTGCCGTGTACTTCTTGTAACCCGATCATGGTGTGAGGCTTCATCAAGGCTGCCAATCGTCTACATTTCTTTTTCCTGGTCGCAGGAAGGTGATGAAGAAGAGCTCGAGCATTCCATGTGATAAAAGAGGGAACCCCTGTGTCATACTGCGAGAGGTCCTCAATCCAAGGCTGCATAATCATATTAAATCTGCCACCGCACTTCCTCCGATGTGTGAAATATACCGTTGAAGCGCGCCAGCAATGTTTCCTTGTCCAAATTATTTGAGCGAACCGCTGCGTAGTTCCAAAGTAACTTCGTCGGGGCATCCTTTTCCTGTCCGATCTCGAGCTGAACGGCTGGTTGTCCATCCACAAACACGATGCCCTTCGTCCGATCATGTCGCACGCGCAGCTCTTCATGTGTTTCACGTACCAGACCTGCCAACTTCTTGGTTTGAATTTCTCGCCTAACCATTTTGTCACTTTTGTCCAAGCCCACGTAAATGCGCGAACGACCTCCTTCCAGTGTCGGGCAGCTGAATTGCCTCCATTCATTGTTCTGCCTGAGGAAACGTCGCGCCTGCTTGACTTTGCGCATCCCTGCATTCGCATCCCCTGACATCTGCACCGTGAATCGTCGACCAGGCGAATTGCCCAGTACCTTCCACTGATGCTCCTCCATGCCCGCGTCCTGCATCCAGGTCGCCAGCTGTTCCTTGAGAGCGTCCCCTGTGACCATGGCCTCCGTATTCGCGATGAAGACCGTGCCATCGGGGCCCCTGTCCCACTCCAGCGCGCTGCCGAAGTCCTTGATGGGGATTGTGGCCTCCGCGATGTGCAACTCACGACGGAGTTGCTCCACTTCAGCTCTGACCTGTCGTTGCTCCGCCTCGAAGGAGTTCTGACGCTGACGGAGTTCATCCAGCTCAGAGCGTACTTGTACATGTGTGGCCTCTTGTCGATCACTGACAGCCTTGACCAAGTTAGCCGTGTGACCATTGACTTCTGTGATGATGCTACGCTTGGTCTCGCCCATGCGTGTGTTGATGGACCGCTCCACATCAGACTTGAAGGCCGCCAGCAGCTCGTCGATGTCTCCCCGCGAAAGCGAAGAGGAGGATTCGTCACTGGCCGCTTGCTGCACGTGTGGCCGCTTGGGAGCGGGTGGGCCAGCACTGGCAGCTGCATCGCTGCTCCATGGGTCTGCAGCGCCTTGCAGAGGATCCGCAGAGCGAGCACCAGCGGGAGGACGGCGGCCGTGCCCAGCTTGTCGTTGGTCCCTCTCTTCCTCTGCGGGCGTGGCACCCCCCGAACGCGAGCGGGGAGTACCTTCCCCACGGGTCGCCTCCCGCGCCTGATGTCCACGGGCAGCGGGTCCAGCGTCGCCAGGCCGCGAGGAGTGCGCCGAGGCGGACAGGCAACCTCGCGCATCGCGGGCCGGCGGTGGCATCGGCTGGCTCCCAGGGGGAGCTCGCGCGGGCGGAAAGAGGGGCCAAGACGGCGTCGTGAAGGAGACGTTAGCAAAGAGGGGCTGCTGAGGCAGACTCGCACACAGCAGGATCGTTGGTGTACCCGAATCGCTCGACAGAGAACGACGGACGGGCCAAAGCTAATCAGAGTCAGCTATGTTACGTTAGCGTCCTCCGTTTAGCCTTGAGCCAAAATGGCTACGGACCTCCTCCTCCTCCTCCTCCTCCTCCTCCTCCTCCTCCCCACCCTCCTCCTCTGCCCCCTTCCCCTCCCCCTCCCTCTCCTCCTCCCCCTCCTTCTCCTTTCTCCTCCTCCTCTCCTCCTCCTCCTCCTCCTCCTCCTCCTCCTCCTCCTCCTCCTCCTCTTCCTCCTCCTCCTCCTTCCTCCTCCCTCCCTCCTCCTCCTCCCTCCTCCTCCTCCCTCCTCCCGACCGCGTTCCCGACCGCATTCCCAGGAACAGCTTTTCGCCGTGGATCGACCCCATAAGGCTAGTTCTTCGCCCCGCGAGTCGTCTCTTGCCGGCCTGGGGCCCGGCCAGGGCCCCCGGAGGCAGAAAAGGGTCCCAAACCGGCCACTCCGAATTTTCGGAGCCTCGGATCTCTGGGTCACCTGGAATCCGACGTTGGGAACGCACGTGCAATATCGGAAAAGTCGGAAAAGTCACGAGATGCAGCCCCGAACTCAATTTTTCTGCCTCGTTTTTCGAGCCGGATCGATCTTTGAGGGTCCCGCTGGGCCCGAAACTTGCGCAAAAAACGACCGCCGTGAAACAATCGCAGCGCCAGGACCTCTGGGCCTAGGGTCAAGGGAGGAAAAACCATCCGGGCCCGATAACTTGCGTTTGCTACACGACCCTGGGCGTTTACTAGACAGCCGTGCCCTGCTTGGATTCCTTCTGTGGGCGCATTTACTAAACGGCTTCGCGTGTCGGGGTGATTATTCTGGGAGGGATCTTGTGTCCTCTAGAAGGGTCCACGTCGTGAAAAAATCAGGTCGTCGGAGGTCTGGGGGCGAATGGCGGCCGTCGCGGGCAGGAGCCCGGCCCCCGCGCCGCCCGCCCGGCGGAGGATGATGGGCCGATTTTCTCCACCACCGCTACCAGAGGTAGGAGAGGGAGGAGTAGGAGAGGGAGGAGAAGGGAAGGAGGAGGAGAAGGAGGAGGAGGAGGAAGAGAAGGAGGAGGAGGAGGAGGTAAGGAGGGAGGGAGGCAGGGAGGCAGGGAGGAGGAGGAGGGGGAGAAGGAGGAGAAGGAGCAGGAGGAGGAGGAAGAGGAAGAGGAGGGAGGGAGGCAGGGAGGAGGAGGAGAAGGAGGAGGAGAGGGACCTCCCCATCCTCCCTTCTGCCCTGTCCTGCCTGTGGAAGCGGTGGTGGAAAACTGGCCCATCAGAGGAGCGCTAGCGCCCGCGGCCAGCGGCGCGCCCTGCCAAGCGCCGCCAGGCTCGCGGCGAGCGCGCCCCCGCGGCGCCCAGACGTTCGCCGCGTGCCTCGGGGGGGGGTCGGCGGGCCTCCACATTATCGGCGCGCACAAATAATTATGTTGCAACTTCGAAGGACCTTGTCCCGTCGCGCCGCGATCCGCGTCAAATCCGTGTCGAATCCGTGTCGAGCGCATCGAATCCATGTCGAATCCGTGTCGAATCCATGTCAAATCCACGTCGAAATCACGTCGAATGCGCGTCGAACCCACGTCGGAGTACAATCACATATTGTAATTTACAGGACATGAGGGGTATCCAAAAAATGCAAAGTAAAAGGAGGTAGGGGGAGGTGCGAAAACTTCTTCGGAGGAGGCTGTTTCTTAGAAGGCGCCGGCCATAAATCTAGAGACAAGGCCCGCGCCCTCTAAGAAGCATTGCATGGGTTTTCAGGAAGCCTTCCCCCTCCTCCTATACCCCCCTCTACGCGTGGCCGATCAGCTTCACGTCGGTCCACAAGCATCCCCAGACGGCCTGACAGGCCCCCCAACTCGCCCCAAAAAGCCCCAAAACGGCCCCCCAAAAGACCCCAAGACGGCTCGAAAAATCCTCCGTCCGTGTCGCATCCATGCCGGACGAGTCGAATCCGTGTCGAACCCTTATCGAATCCACGTCGAATTCACGTCGAACCCGCGTCAAACTTACGTCCAATATAAAGAAATAAAACGGCCATTCACAGGAAGAAGTGCCGCTCTTATTTTAGCGTTGCGCCTACCCGCAGAGCACGGCCTACTCAAAGCGCGCAATCAAGACTTCTGCAATCACGGGAAGGGTGTACACAAGGTCCTTGTTGGCAAGAATGACGACGGCACAGTCAAAGCGAGCAGCAAAAATACGTACCCACCGTCCATGTGTCGCGTCCTTACGCGAGCCATGCACGATGCTGTCTCATCCGCTCATTCCAATGACGGCGCGGACTCTCCGCCAGACGATCCTACCAGCAGTGACTTCGACGACGACGCCATACGGAAATTCTACGTGCCTTGGTTAGAGACCGAGCACTTCTGAGAGGCACCCGACTGTGCCATCAGAAAGGGAGACCAACGCAAGCCAGATCCTGAGAGGTGGCGTTGGGACCCTCCCGACCTGCCTCCCTCCTCAGCCCCCGCATCTGCCTCCTCCCCTGTGGGTCCTGCGGGTTCCAGTGAGGACCCGGTGGCGCCCCCGTCCGAGGCTCCAGAGGTTCCTTGGCCGCAGGAGGCCTAACCCCGGGAAGCAAACAGTACCCCCCCCGGCAATATCGTTAGCACAGAAAATAAAAGAAATAATTCTTTTGGGCGGCGCCCTCCGGCGATATCGTTAACACAGGAAAATACAATAAAATAATGAATTAATTTGCCCCCCCCTGGGCCCGAAGCTGGCGGCAACGTGAGGCGACAGCCTGAAGAACCAATGCGCACGAACGCTTGCCAATGGGTTCGCGCCTTGCTAGGACACTGAGAAACTGACGCGCATCGGAAATCAAAGGTAAATCAAAAATGACAAACAATGAAATCCTGGGTAATAACTGTCACGGGGAGCTCCATTTTGGTCGGCCCACCCAAGTGGGAGGAGCATCGGACAGCAAGGCATCGAAAAAGAACCGCACTTTGTTGGGGCGTCACACGAATCTCACATGAACATCAAGGGGCCCTTACAAACATCTCTAAGGAACACTAGAGGAATATCAAAAGAACCCCGAAAGAACCCCAAAGGAGTCCCACTGGAATCACACAGGAAACGGCAAAAAATCTAAAGAATTTGGAAAACGAGGGCTCGCGTGGACATAGGCAATTCCTATTGCGACAGCGATAAGGATATTTATTTTTCCAGGGGATCATATGGAAGAGCCCACGGAGGGATATCGCAGACGAATTCCGCGACCTCCCCCCGCGATATGTTAGCACATGTGTTTTAAATAAAAAAGGCCACCGGCCCCAGAGGTCGATGTGACGGTTCTTTCAGCAAGGGAGCACACACGAATCTCACATGAACCTTAAACGACCCCTATACAAAAATCTCTAAGGAACACTGAAGGAATATCAAAAGAACCCCAAAGGAACCTCAAACGAGTCCCACAGAAATCACACAGGAAACGGGAAGGAATCCAAGGAATTTGGCAAACGAGGGCTCGCGTGGACATAAGCAATTCCTATTGCGACAGCGACAAAGAAATTGATTTCCCAAGTGATTATATGGGAAAGACCCACGGAAGGATATCGCAGACGCATTCCGCGAACCCCCCCGCGATATGTTAGCACATTTATATACATGTATACATGTATATATGTACATATATATATGTGTGTGTGTGTGTGTGTGAAAAAGTTAACCACCGGATCCGGTGGCCCGTGTGGAAGTCATAGGAAACCATAGGAATCCATAGGAATCCAAAGAATCACGCATGAAACCGCGCCAAGGCACACAGAACAGCGCCAGGTCGAGCACGACCTGGGGGCACTCCTCCTCCCCCTCTCCCCCGCCCGTCACTCCAACAATTGCGGCTTAAAAGCAGGGCCCAAGGGGACCGGGCATTCAAAGGCTTGTGGAGGCCTTTCTGGATGCCTCTTGGGAACCTCCGGGGACCTCCCCTCCGCGGACCTCTGGTGACCTGCGGGGGATATCGCTTCCGCCCCGGCCCCGGTGCCGGAAACGTCATAATTTTCTCTGATGAGGGGGGGGGGGGGGGGGGGGTTTGCTGATTGCTTCCCGGGGCTACGACCACGAGGCGGACGAGGAGGCCGCCAGGGAGCTGGGCGCGGACCGTCCTGCCCTCGGCCTTGCCTCGGGCGAGGCCCTCGTGCTGCCTCCCCCCCCCCCCCTCCACCTGTTCAGCTCACGCCTGAGCAGCTTGCGCGCATTCGCCAGAATCGCGCGAAGGCCAAGGAGCGCAACCGCATTGCGCCCTGGCATTTCGAGGCAATTCTGTGGCCAGAGGGGTAATTCGTTAAACTGTTTTCCCGTCCCGTGGGTGTTTATGTGGCCCCACGCGGCCATCAAAAGGTATAATTTCTCAGCCAACCGAACAAAGCACGACCCAGCGTCCCAGCCTTCGTCCGACCGACCCCCCTCTGCGCGTGGCTGAGCAACGCCAAACCGACTGCTCCAATGGACCCCATCTGGGAGGCATCAGTCACGCTCCAATGGAACCCATCTCGGAGGCCTGGGTCCAGACATGCGACTTCCTGTTTTTGTCAATGCGCGGTCCGCAGAAACCCCAACCCTCTCCCCGGGCCCGGTCTTTCATCCCGAGTCGTTTTCGGACGGTCCCAGGGCCCGGCGAAAATGACCAGAAACCTCCCGCCGTGATTTAATACAAAATGATCATATCTGGGGGTGGGAGGAGGAGGAGGAGGAGGAGAGGAGGAGGAGGAGGAGGAGGAGGAGGAGGAGGAGGAGGGGAAGGGAGGAGGAGGGGAGAGGAGGAGGAGGAGGAGGAGGAGGAGGAGGAGGCCGAAAACGGCCCAACACCCCCCGTCGAGATTTTACGACGACGCGATCGTGTCTGGGGGTCCCGGGGCCCCGCCCCCGCGCGCCTGCCGGCAGTGGCCTCGCCTCCGCCACCGCGGGGCCCATCGGTCCGCCCGGCAGGGCTCTGGCGGGCCTCTGGGGGCGGCGGCCCACACACACATTCACACACAGACACACACACACACACATTCACACAGACACAGACACAGACACAGACACAGACACAGACACAGACACAGACACACACACACACATACACACAGACATGTATATATACACATGCATATGTATATATATATATATATATATATATTGTTATGTATATATGTATACATGTATGTATATATACGATGCAGTTGTTTTAGCTGTTTCATGTATATGTATGGGCTTGTATTTGTGAATATATAATTATGTGCAGACAAACTACACATGCATATATATATATATGTAAATATACACGCATATATATATATATATATATATATATATATATATATATATATATGTATGTATATATATAGATATATATGTGCAGCCCTCGTGCGCTTGCGGGGTGGGGCAGTTTTCGGCTACACGCAAAGAGTGACCCTGGACAAGAGTGACCTTCCCAGACCCCCTCGCGTCGTGCAAAAAATCACGACGGAAATGTTTCGCTGTTTTCGGCTTCCGGGGGCCCTCACTGGGCCAAAAAAACAACTCAGGATGAAACGCCGGTCCTGGGGAAGAGGTCCAGACCTTTGGGGGGCGACGTTGCCACAAAAATCGCAATGTCGGGGGTCTCGGGTGCGCGGAGTAAGAGGGGCGCAGAGAGGCCAAATCCAAACGCGCAAGCAGCCGCTGTCGCATCGCGCTCAGCGATCGGGGGGGGGGGGGGGCGATGCGCCCGCAGCAAAAGGTCACTCTGGCCGAGGGTCACTCTGACGTGTAGTAGCCAAAGTTTCTCGCCTGGTACTCCGTCTCTGGCTTCGCGGCCTATGTTGGGTTCGGCCTCCGACAACCTCTAACCGAGCGTGGCTCGAGATAGCCTCCGACAGCCTCTAGCCGAGCATGGCTCAAGATGGCCTGCGGCACGCCTCGAGGCAGCCTCCGATCGTTTCTGGATGTGCTGGTGGGGGTATACTTGTTTTGATTTGCGGCCCGCACGGAAGAGTCCAGAGGGCGGTATGAGGCAAAGGGGCGCGATGCCAGAAGATTACCATGCAAAACCACTGAACGCATGCCAGCGGTAGAGAAGCTGCCACAGGTGGACAACCGACGAACACAAGCCAGACCCGCAGGTGGGGAACCTGACCGGTGGCCGAAAGAAAGAAAGCAGAGCGCCAGGTGGCGCGTGCGAAGCAAAGCGGCCCGCAGCCCGGGACGAGGCGCGAGCAAGGACCGCTGGGCAGATGCCAGCGGGCCAGGGCACCAGAAGGCACCGCACTCGCAAACAAGGCGGTAACGGACTCGTAGCCTGTACCCAAGCAGCCACGGAGCTCAGGAGGCCTAGAGCGCGGCGGACTCACACACGTAGCACCCAGTGCGTATACGTCACCGAGAAAGACGAACAATCCCAACATCGACGATGGGGGGGAGGCCACTTGGTACACAGCAAGACTTCAAACGGTGAAGCGAGGAGAGGCCTTCAGCCAGTTGCCTCTGCACCACGGCCCGCACTCACACGGGCAAAGGCCGGGGTGGGGTTATTTCAGCCGACCGCAGGCGCAGAAACCCACGGGATGCCGCGGGTACAAAAGCGCAGTGTGGCTGGTGGGGGTATACGCGAAGCGTCAAGGAATTCCCCGCCCGAGTCTCCGTCTCTGGTTCCGCGGATTTTGGCTCGGCTCGAGTCCGCCAGGGACGACACGGTCAGTGCGTAGACCAAGAATGCGCAGTAAGGATGCAAGCACCTTGGGTGCTCGAGTTGGAGTTCTCCGAGCTGGGAACGCCCTGAGCACAGGCCGCATAGGCAAGGCTGCAAACCCTGAGGAATGCAATTCGACCTTACCGTGCGCCTTGACTGTAGCGCTACTGAGCTGCACCTGGCGCTTGAGAAACATCCGGGCATGCGACGTCGTGTTTGTTATTTCAACACGCGGCCCTCTCGGAAGTCCCGACCCTTTCTCCGGGACCGATTTTTCGCCCGAGCCGATCTTTTTTTTCGTGTGGCGATACTGAGCTGCACCTAGCTCTACTCCCGAACCCCCGACGTCGCGATTTTTCACGACGCCGACCCCCAGAGGTCTGGAACCCATTCCCGGGACCAGTCTTTCTCCCGAGTCTTTGCTCGACGGTCCCAGGGACCCAGTGAGGGCCCCCAGAGGCCAAACTTGGCCAAAAGCCTCTCGTCGAGATTTCTTTGTGCGACCCTTTCTCTGGGACCGAATGTTCACCCGCACCGAGTTTTCCTCAGGGAGCGCTACTGAGCTGCACCTGGCGCTACCGAGTCCGCCAAGGGCTGCATGGCTGGACCTGAGACAGAAGAACATCCCCTCAAACACACGAGACCATCTGCCAGCCAAACTGAAAAACATTCGACGGCACGCTTCCCCAGGATGCTCGGGGGCGTCCACGAGGGGGGCGTCCAAGAGGGGGTGGCGCAAATCACGGCAGCGGCACGTGCGCGGCCAAGGGGGGGTCAGGGAAGTGCTGCAATGAGAACAAGCGCCAAGAAATCTGGGGAGATATCATGGCCCCCGCCATGATATCGTCCTCCCCCCTCTGGTTATGACCCCCTCTTGGCCGCCGCCGAGATGCACAAAACATCCAATAGACACGAAGAGCAATATGGTTCTGGTAACCTCGACGAGCTGGCCTCGATCTTATAATTACCTCGGCCCGAGCGTACTCGGACCCCATTGGGGAGGCCTGGAGTGGATGGGGGAGCCTGGATGGGGGGGAGGGGGAGGAGGAGGAGGAGGAGGAGGAGGAGGAGGAGGAGGAGGAGGAGGAGGAGGACGAGGAGGATGAGGAGGAGGAAGAGGAGGAGGAGGACCTGCGCGAGGCTCTCGACGATCCCCCGACTGCTCTCCGAGGCTGTACGTCCTCGCCGCGAAAGGATGCGGCTCTCGAAGTCGTGAATCCGCATCGCGTCTGTCCCGAATGCTGCGAACACCAACCACTGGCCACTTGCACTGGTCACGCGTTCTTGATGGTCCGATGCTGCTGCACCTCCGCGTCGTTGCCGTGGGTGCCTAGCTCGACGATGAAGAAATGCGAGGACGAGGCGTGGTGCAGAGCGTGGGCGTCGATCTTGCCCGCCGCGGCGTGCTCGTTCAGCGCGTGCGCAGTCCGGAGCATGTCCAGCGACTCGTTCGCGATCGGCATCTCCAGAGTCGCGGCAATCGCCGCGACGTCGTCCATCGACAGCCCGTGCCCGGTGCGGCGTGCCTCGAGGAGCTCCTCCACGCACGCGGGGGTCTTGTCCAAAAGGATGCCGACCTCGTGCGCTTCTGGCACGCTCTGCTGCGTGCCGTGGTGCTCGAGGCCGTTGATGAGCCAGCCGTGCTTCTTGGCAGAGTAGCTTCGCATGATGGGGCGCGCTGTGTGCGGCCCGAGCCGCCCCGTCGAGTTCTTGGCCAAACCCTGGTAGGTCTGCCACATGCTGGACTCGATGCCCTCGAGGTGGCCATCAGCGGCGGCGCCGTCGCCGAAGACCTCCTCGAGGGCGTCGGAGAGGCTGGATTCGACATCACTGGTGGACACCACGCGGTCGGACCGCTCTTCGCCGCAGGCGGCGGCGCTGCTTCGCATCCTGCCCGGCGCAACGATGCACGGGGCAGCGTGCAGCGGGGGGACCGCGGCGAGGACGGTGGTCCGCGGGTATCCACGGCGAGGCAATACGGCAAGATGCGTGACTGTTCCTGCAAGGAGCGTCGTGACTCGGGCTCGGGCCGCCGTTCGGGGCGGTTCCAGCGCCCCGAATCTTCCTCGGCGAGGTGGCTGCGGGATGACCGTAGGCGTCCGCTTGGAGGTCGGGCAGTTCCTTGATGCGCGCAGGGGCCTCCTTGGTCACGATTGAGGTGCTGCTCGCTGGAGGTCGTGTAAAATGCTGGCTATATTCGCTCGACTAAAGAGCTACCCGCCAGCCCGCCCTGCACTGGGAGGGCGCTCAGACGTTCCAGGCAGTGGCTGTGCAGACTCCAGTGAGCAGACGGATGCATTTCCTCGGATAAGTTCTGCGCGCGCGTATCCGCGCGCGCGTGGATGCGTGCCAGGTCGTCTGGACACTCAGGGCTGTGCTGTATGGGTAGCACTGGGCCAGGGTGGACTGGTGGTTGCACAATCGTGCCGTGCGCTAGAGACGCACTAGCGTGGTCTCACGGTTCGAGATCGTAGTAGCTGTTGGCTCGCGCGAGTCGCCCAGAGGTCGAGCCTACGCTCGCAAGCTGTAGATCGGCGCGGGCACCCGGCCAATACACTGCCATATCTACATGCATATATATATATATATATATATATATATATATATATATATATCATATACAGACTGGCATGCACCGTCGGAGTGCTCGATGACGAGGACGACGGCATGGAATGTACGTAGCGTACGAATGGAAATTCGTAATCCACCGGCCCCCTTGTGGGGCCACCAGGCTGTAGGACCGTGATTCGCAGTTTCCTGTACCAGTCGTAGGTTGTAGTTTCCAGTGTTACAGTTCTGCTTCTTGCTGGTTACTGTAACTAGTTGACTTCTTGCTGGTTACTGTAACTAGTTGATTGACCGCGCGAGGGGGGGGGAGGCCCAAACAGATCTTTTAGCACCCCCTGGGCGCGTTGTCTGAATTGCTGGGGGGGCTCGAAATCGGCACCCCTCACGCAGATCCGCGGGGTCAGGGTCCAAAAACACAGGGGATTGCCACATTTCCACCCCTCACGCAGATCCGCGGGGTCAGGGTCCAAAAACACATGGGATTTGCCACATTTCTGAAATTCGGTGCCACCCCTCACGCAGATCCGCGGGGTCAGGGTCCAAAAACACATGGGATTTGCCACATTTCTGAAATTCGGTGCCACCCCTCACGCAGATCCGCGGGGTCAGGGTCCAAAAACACATGGGATTTGCCACATTTCTGAAATTCGGTGCCACCCCTCACGCAGATCCGCGGGGTCAGGGTCCAACAACACATGTGATTTGCCACATTTCTGAAATTCGGTGCCACCCCTCACGCAGATCCGCGGGGTCAGGGTCCAAAAACACATGGGATTTGCCACATTTCTGAAATTCGGTGCCACCCCTCACGCAGATCCGCGGGGTCAGGGTCCAAAACAAATGGGATTTGCCACATTTCTGAAATTCGGTGCCACCCCTCGCGCAGATCCGCGGGGTCAGGGTCCAAAAACACATGGGATTTGCTACATTTCTGAAATTCGAACCCATCACGCACAAGGCGTGGTAACCCAAACTGCGAGAACTCCCTCGGCCCTTTAATCGCAAGGTGTGGTAAGCAAGCCCTTAAACCATACACGTCTTACCAATCGCCAGGCGTTGTAACCCCTCTTGTGATCAGTTGGTTTTGCTGATTGCGACTCGGTTTCGCATGAAGTTTCGATACTGCTTCACGACAGCGCCAAGGCCTCATGACTTAGCTCTTCCATGGCCCATTCTCCGAGAGAGGGGGCCGGCGGCAGGGGGCGAAGCCCTTACGGATTTAATGCAAGACGCACCTGGGATTTCACGACATGCGCTGCTATGTTGGTAGAACGTACTAGGGTGTCGTCAGACTACACATTACTTTCGTTTCGTACTGTACCCTACCTGCCCCCCAATCCGGGTGGTGTATGACCGTGGTTGCGTTGGCTGCCGCGCACTGGACTGAGTGTGTGCGCGGAGATCGGCGCGCAAGTGGTGCCTCGCGCGCAGGCTCTCGCATGCTGCTTGGTTGCGATTGAGTGCAGCGTGGCGGGCTGAAGAGAGCAGTGGCCCTGGCCGCGCTGTTACCAGGGTGAGGGTGCGAGTTGGCGGTGCACGGGTGGATGCAGCCGAGCTCGGTGACGTTACGGCTCGCAGACGGCACGTGGAAGACAGCGCTGGCACCGTAGCCAGTGCACCTGGGCCCCAGCAGCCCCAAGGAGAGTGCTGGATGGGGGGCAGTGTACCCGACGCCCAAAGGCCCAGCACCAAGAAACTTCGCCTTCGGCGTTGGTCAGCGCTCGGCCTTACTGAGTTCAGGCCAAGGAAACCCGGGTAACAAAAACCCTGATCCCTGGGTTTGCTTGGACCTCCGCGCGCGCCGACGTGTCATCCGCACGAGTGGCATAGCTCTAGTTTTTAACGTGTGTATATGTGTGCGTGGACAGTCGCGCGCGTGTGTGTGTTTGTGTGTGTGTGTGTTTGTGTGTGTGCTTCTGCGCGCATGGCTGTCCAGGTCGAGCATGGCCGTGCTCGCGGGGTGCACGGGCCTGTCTCAGAGCCTCTGCGCCGGTGCCTGTCATCAGGCATGTCCTGGTCGCGTGGACAGAGCCTGGCATTGTCTGCTGGTGAAACTATGTTGGTGCTGCGCTGCCTCCTGGGAATGACGTCTAAATTCGAAAAAATGCAATGCTGAATCATGGCCGAAGAACGTCATGTCGATGTGTCCGAAGTCTCCAGAACCGCGGGATGTGAAAGTCGCGTTGTTTCGAATGTCCCGACCGCGCGGCCGATGATTCTTGGGAGGGGTGCTGCTTCGGACTCGTCTGGAACGGAGGCAGAGCGCCCCTGCTGCCACGACCGCGCAGGTGTCAATGATCCTGTGGGCCATGTAACCTACGAAATCCAAGACGGTAGTGCGAGCCGTTTGGTGTGTTGTAGGCAGAGCCGCTGCCGCGGCTGTAGTGCCGCCTGTTGTAGTCGACGGCGTGGTCGTCGTCGTTGCTGTATACGATGTAGTCGGCGGTGTCGTCGACGTTGCTGTCGCAGAAGCTGTGGTCGAGTTGCGCGGGCCGTGCATTGGCGTGCAATTTCGTTTGGGGTGAGTGTGGTTGCTTGGTGCGGGCGTGCATCAGCAACGCACCAGCGGGGCAAGACCTGGCAAGCCGTCGTGGTTGCGCGCGTTGTCGGCCTGGCCTGGACGCTGGCGCACTTTCAACGGCCGCGCGCCTCGTGTAGGCGCGCCCGCGCGTGCCGTGCGTCGGCGCGCGCGCGGCCGCGCCGCGACGGCCCGGCCATGCAGCGCGCGTTTTGCGGCTTTGTTGCTCGCTTCTTGACGTGGCGCCGTTGCGCGGAGCGGCCGCGTGGCAGCGCGGTGGCGTCGCGGGGCGCGAGCGGGCGCGCCGTGAACGCGATGCGCAATCGTTTGGCAGCCATGCAACGTCGTGACTCGCGCAAGAATGGCCCGCAAACGCGCCGCACAACAGCGCGCCCCCCTCCGGGCCATGTTGCTCGGAGAGGTGCCGGCGAGGCCCGGCGCTTTGTCCCTGGACGCAGTGGGCAAAGACGCCGCTGGGTCGGCGATCGCCGACGCCGACCTGCGCGGCGGCAGCGCCGCGCGCGCGCGAGCCAGGATGGCGGCTACCGGGCGTGCGGACTCCTGCTCGAGTGCTGGTGGAACGCGGCGTGGTTGTGGTCGTCGTGCGCATGGTGGTCTGCGGCGCGCAGAGAAGGCCGGCCTCTCCGTCTCCGTTCCGTCGCAGACGCCGACCAGACCCGCGAGGTCGAAAGGGTCGCGCCCTGCGCGGCGGCCGTCCGCGCGCGCGCTCCCAGACGCCAGCGCGGGCGCCCGTGCCCATACTCTTGGAAAAGTCGCTGCCAGAGCGTTGTCGCTGGCGCTGGTGACCTCATGAGGGCGCTCTCGCGGCGATCGATGCTGAACGGGGCGATATGATTGATCCGTTGGCAGAAGACAAGAAAAAGTTAAGAGTGTCGACGCGGTAGCACCTATTCACATGATCAAAACCAGCTGGAAGCTGTCAAACCCCTGCGCTGGATCACGTCCGACAAATAACTGTTCGACCAACCAGCCTGTGCCCGACATTCGACAAGATACCTGTGGAGGCTCTCGTCGATGTTGTTGATCAAAGCCACGTGCATGATGGGCGTGCACATGGTGGTGCATAGCGCATGTTTTGCTTTCCGATGTCCAGCGCCAGTCGCTGGCGGCAACTATGTTGTGAGTCTCCCTGTGCATTCCAATATGTAGAAGCAGGCAGATCTACGCAATCCCAAATATCTCAAGAAATGAGCTCGGGTAGTCGTACTTCGCGATATCTTCCACAGAACTGAGAGTGAGTGATCACAGTTCGGAATGTTCCCCCAAAGCTGGGGGCGAACATTCCTTCGTAACATCTCCCGCAGAAATGGGAGCGAATGGCGCAATCCATGCCAGCCCACGGAGCCAGCCAGGGTTTGCGAGCAGATGGCGTGTCCCTCCTTAGGGTCGCGCGGGCATGTGTTCGCATTTCCCCAATCCTGCCATGCTGCGGTTGGGCGAACCAGCGCTGTGCGCCCAGGGAGCCCTGCCCGGCGGCACTTGGGCCAACCCTCTCTAGGTTGCGTTCGGCGTTGGGCCTTGTTGGCCGCGCGCGCTCAGGTGCGCGCGCGCCCCAGCGCCGAGCTAACGCGATCGCGCAGTCGTGCGTCCACTGATTTAACGGCCACGCTGGCCGGGTCGCACAGGACGGGCAGGCGCGCCAGTCGTTCAGGCAGCGCGGCGCTGGTAGGTTCGTAATCGCGCCGGTGGCCTGGCGAGGGCGCGTGCGCCGTGGAAGTGTCTACGGTTCTGATTCAACCTTGTCCGTGCCGCAGGTTGTAGCGCCAATTACAGTCGTCGTTGCTGCGCCCGTTGCCGCGGTAGCTTTCGCGGTGCTCCAGTGTGTCGCTGATGTTCCGTCGATGTGCTCGTCGTGATGGTACATGTCGCATGTTGCCCGTGGTAGTTGCAGGACTCGGCTGCACCTGGTGGGGCTGCGCCGCATGATGGCACGCGCCCTGTGGTTGAGTAGCCAGTGGTGGGAGATCTCAGGCAGGGCGTTTTGGAGACCTGTGCTGAGCGGCAGCGCGGGCCCTGTTGTTGCGAGGTCGCTGGTAGCGGTTCCCAGGCAGAGCATGCCGAAGGCCTGCGCCGATCGGAGACGCGAGCCCATGTGGCAGCGTGGCCGCTGGGAGCGGCCCCCAGGCAGGACGTGCCAGAAGTCCGTGCCCAACGACGGCGAGGGCCCTGCAGTGGTGGGGCCGCCGGGCGAGGCGTGCCAAAAAACCCAGCGCGTGCCCCGGACCGGGTCTGACTCGCGCGGGCCATGGGCGAATGGCGGTGCGGGCGCAGCTGGTCGCTCCCACTGCTGGCACCGCAGGCCCGTCGTAGGTCGCGCTCGGAGCCAGGGCGAAACGCGCAGGTGTTGGCAGCAACCCGTTGGCATCCGGATGCTGGCGCGTGCGTAGGGCCAACGTGTTGACGGTGCCTTCGTCGTGGATGTCTGGAAAGCACGGCGAAGGAACGCGGTCGTCCTGCGCGAGCTTGTAACCTTGCGCTCCATACCACGACAATAACTGCACGTGTGTCGAAAGTACCAACGCCCAGTTTTGAGCTACCGTGGATGTTCCAAAACAGTCATGGTCACAGTTTGTCCGAATTCATTATTGGTCTCAGGCGTCAACAACTGCCCTACGTTCCGCTCCGAGATAATGGCGCTGAGGCGCGGGCCGGGGGCCAAGTTGCTCAGGGGCGACCGCGGCCGCGCACGGCAGTGCCAGCTGTCTGCTGACTCGTGGCGGTGCTTTGCCAGGCGATCCACGCCCCGCGACTGACATCTGAGGCGCGTGGGTCATCCTGGCGGTTCCTTGCTGCATTCGCCCCGCGGTCGGTTCTGGGTCCACTGGCCGGCGCGGGCGACCGAGCTGCTGCTCTGAACAAACTTCTACCATGGTTTGACACGTCTCCCCCTTTGTCCGGGGGCCGGTCTCAACTGGAGGGGGGCGCGGCCATCTTCGCATCGACGTTGCGCGCATATCATCCAGGATCTGAACGCGCTAGCGAGAACAGGCCGTTGCGACAGCATGCATGCGCGTGCGCGCGGGGCAGACGCGCCCCGATCCTCGTGCAACCACGAGATTGAGTGAGTCGCAGGACGGCGGTGCGCGCGCTCACCTTCGGCGCGCCGCTGAGGACGTCAACCGACGTGAATCGCGCGGCGCGCCGTGCGACGTGCCATTGACTGCGCTGCTGCACGCGCGCGCGCCTTCACGGCGAATTGCGGCTGCTGCGTGCTGGCGCGGTTTGCCATGCGCGCGCGCGCCAAAGCTGTCCAGCTGGGCGGCCAAGCTGGCTGCGCCGCGCCGATGGCGTCGCTAATGATGAACGCGTTGGCGCCCTCCTCGCTGGAGCGCGCGGACGCGAGAGGCATGTTAGCAGGGCTGACTAACCCCAGCCAAAGCTGTGGTCGCAGGCAGCGCGGTGAGCTAAGTGGTAGAAGGCGTGCCTCCCTGCTGCTGGTGTGTTCCGCTGGCGGTCGACCCCGAGGATGCTGTCGCGCGGGGCGCGGACATGCTAGCGCAGTGGCGGATTGGGTCTTGCCGCGTGAGTGGCCTGGCTTGCATCTGGACGCGCAGGCCACGGACGCGCGTCCTTGCGGCCATTGGCCCGGAAGCGCCCCAAGACGCCGCGCGCGTCAGCATGCGCGTTGAGCCACGCGGGGATAGCGCTGGAAACTGTGGCTGGTGGCTGATGTTCAGCAGCCAGCGTGCTGCGTTGACAGGAGGTCAAAACAGCGGCGTTTTGCAACGCCTCTCTGGCTTGGCGACTACAAGTGGCGGTTGTGGCTGCCGGCTGACGTTGGTTGCGGCGCAGTAGGCATCCGGCCGGCAGCCGCTTCTGTGGGAGGTACCAGGGCGGGGGAAGTGGTTGAGTGCGAACAGGGGCAGGCTGACCAGAGGCAGAGTTGGGCGGATATGGATGCCGCGTGGTGCTGCCTCGTATTCCAGCGAGTTGTGGTTGCGCCTGCGCGTCCTCCTCCTTTCGCCCTCCTCGTCCTGACTATTCCCGCAGTCCTCTGCCTGGCGTCGCCCTTCTCGCCCTCGAGTTTGTCGTGTCTGACGCGGCCTCGGACCGCCCGGGTCCTCCTCGTCCTGTAGCCTTTCCTGCGGCAGCTGGTGCCCCGTGTTCCGTGGCGCCGCGGAGGCGGATGCCGAATGGGCGGCGAACCCGTGGGCGGGCGTTCGCGTCGCGCTCGGCGCGCAAACGTGGGCGCGGGAGACCCGACGTGCACGCGCGTCTTGGCCAGGCAGAGCTGCGCGCGAACGTGCGCGCGAGCCCTGTAGCGGGGCGCCGCGGCTCGGTGCGCGGCCCCCCTCTGCGCGCCTGCCCGCTGTCTGAAGGCGCAGCAGAATAGTCGCGCTCGAAGATCCGTGGGCAACGAGGGCGGGGAAGAGGGCCCGGTAGAAAACGACGCGCTGCACGTCGATGAAGACGACACAGAGCACGCAGGAACATGAACAAACAACCGCTTTAAACATATATGGAAATGGGCGCGTCGATCGAAGACGAAATGGCGGGGGCAACCATCAAAAATACAGCGCGTCAGCCCGGGCCGAGGGCATGCGCGACACATGACTCCATGTGGTACTCAATAAAACTGATAGCGCGTGGTGTGAAGCATCCTGGCGGAGATCGTAATCTTATCCTTCGGTTGCAGACCCATGCTTGTAACACGCAGGGCAAAAGTGTTATGTTCGGCCGTGCGTGAACTTGGCGGTCCGTCGGGAATGAAGCGGAGAGCTCGGTGGAGCACGATTCCTTGGATTGTTAGACGCCGACGACTGCAGGTGCAGACCGCAAGCGGCGCGGACCGACAGGGCGCGCCCCTGGCCGGGGGGCGCCAACCCGTTGAGCCAGTCGGCGAGATCTCAGCGGAGGCACTTCTCCGCCGGACGGCGGCCCAGCAGATGGCGGCGTGCTGAGTAAGTTAAGATGCCGATGGTAGGTCGCGCCGATTGGTGAGTGCACAGCTGAGAAGCGGCGCGCAGTGAAGTAACGCTGCCCGCATCGGCCGGCACGGCCGCAGCTGTTCCTATTGACTGAGGCGGAGATGTGGCTGAGTAGGTGGATTGAGGTAGAGACGCAGAAAAAAAGCTGGCAGTCTGGTAAAAATGCGCGCGAGCCGAGACCGCGTGCCGGCTGATCCGGCCCGCGTGAGGTCTCTCAGTGAGCTGCGTCCCGTGTGGAAAATAGCCGATTGTAGCCTGAGTGCGGCTGGGGGGGCCAATGGCGGTGCCAGCGGGCGCTCTGAGAGGTGGCTGGGAACGAGCTTGGCCAGCCGCAAGCGTGCTCGGCGCGTCAGCACGAAGCGCAGCGGCGCGCGGCCAGGCGCACCAGCGCCCCGGCTTGCGTGGCACAACGCTTCGCTGGATGAGGATATGGAGGAGGAGGAAGATGAGCAGAAGGAGGAGGAGAATGACGAGGAGGAGGAGGAGATGGAGGAGGACGGGGAGACAGGGGAGGAGACGGATGAGAAACATGAGCACGACCAAGCGGCGGAGGAAGAGGAGGTGGAGGAGGAATAGGAGCATGAAAAAATAAAAGGATGGGAATGATGAGGAGGATGAGGATGAGGCGGAAAGGATGGGGAAGAGCAGGGGGAGGATGCGAAGGAGGCGGAGTAGGAGGAGAATGAGAAGGAGGAAGATGAGATGGAGGAGGAGGAAAAGGAGGAGGAGGAAGAAGATGAGTAAGAGGCGGAGGAGGAGGAGGAGGAGGAGGAAGGCGAGGAGGAGGATGAGGATGAGGATGCAGAGGAGGAGGCGGGGACAGAGGAAGAGGAAGACGAGGAGGAGGAGAAGGTGGAGGAAGAGGAGGAAGAGGAAGAGGAAGGGAAGAGGAGGAAGAAGACGAGGAGGAGGAAGAGGAGGAGGAGGCGGAGGAGGGGAATGAGGAGGAAGAGGAGGCAGAGGAGGAGGAGGAGGAGGAGAAGGATAAACAAGAGGGACAAGGATGAGGAGGAGGAAGGGGATGAGGAGATGGAGGAGGCGGAGGAGGAAATGGAGGATGAGGAGGAAGAGGAGAAGGAATAATAGGAAGAGGAGATGGAGAAGGAAGATGAGGAGGGGGAGGATGAGGAGGAGATGGAGGAGGAGAAGGATGAGATGGAGGAAAAAGGGAAGCAGGGGGAGGAGGGGCAGGTGCAGGTACACAGGCCTCCAGTTCAACCTGAACACGGCCGCACCTGGGACAACGTGTCCCGCGTCCCTCCACTGGACCCCATCCCGGACCACAGGAGGAGTGTGCAAGACTAGCCATGGCAGGGGTGAGGGTGAGCCACTGACCGAGGCGGGTCGGTAGCCCCCACTCTAACCTGCGGGATTGGCTAGTCCTTCACCCTCGCCGCTGTTGTGCTGGGTCACGGGTCTTCGTGTGCTTGGACTTTCGCGGTCAAGGGGTAGGGTTTGGTGGAGGGGGGACACGGCTAACCCATGCCCCTCCGGGGGCGCCCCCTCTTGAGCCTTCGGTGGTGTTAGGTTCGTTGCTATTGTTTTGGGTCACTGGCCACTGGCACTTGCGAGCCTATCACTGGACACATTTGATTGTTCGGAGGCGGGAGTGTACAACCCACTTCG
>CAUYUJ010015112.1:197500-215000 GCA_963575745.1 Prorocentrum cordatum | reverse complement strand
AGCAGCCGCCCCCAGATGGAGCACCTATGGCATCGACACCTACGAGCCCGACTGTTTCGAGACGGGGCGGCTGGGGGACACACTCTATACCTTCGGCGACGCCAGCGGTGGTGCGGACACATCTTCACCAGTCCTACGACGAGTAGGTGTGGCCATCACCGCGTTCACGGATTTAGACACCAACAGAATGGAACTGCAGATGGCGTTGTGGGGATCACTAGCTGGATCACGGCAAACAGTGGTAAGAGGCGAGCTTTGCGCCCTCCTCCTCGCTCTGCAGACAACCTATCATGATGTGATATACGTGACGGACTGCGAGGGAACCTATTTGAACTTCCACAACGGCCATCCCGACCGTCCTGAAGGCCCAGACGCAGACCTCCGGCATCAAGACGGAGTCGAGCTCAAAAGACGGGCAGGTGATTTCGTTGTTCTCCTCGTTCGGTCACATCAGACAGGAACAGATATAGCACGTGGCTTGGCCAACCGATCCCTCACCTAATGCAACGCAGTCGTCGACGAATTCGCCAGCATAGCAGCCAAGGAGCATCGAGTGCCCAAAAAGATCAGACAACAAATCCAGTTTGTAGATAATGAAGCCTATCTCGTTCGCATGCGCCTCCTGAGGACCACCTTGGAAATCCTTGAATTCGAACGAGCCCAGAGACTAGCAGCCCAGAGTGCCCCTACAGGACACCGACAGCTTCGTAAGCCAGAATGCAGCCTGTCAAGCCTCCTGCCCCAGCTCTCTGCGCCGCCTTTGCCTCAACCCACCAGCTGGATGAGACAGGCCGCAAGTGCACCGCCTGTCAAGGATCAGCCACAATAGCCACCAAAGTTGAGTTTTATAAGTCAGAGTGTTTTAACCTCCTTAATGTAGGTGGCACTTATATGAGACCCCCCCCCGGGCAAGCAGGTACATGTAGCAGGGGGGTGAGTTCATTTAACCCATCGTCCGAGGTTCCACGCTGGGCTGAGGATTTGGTTCTGCTCCCAATGCGGTATGTTCGTCTCCCATAAGACGGGGGAGCTTGCCTGTCAATGCAAACCCCCTACAGCCACGGGTCGTGAGTATTTACGCCGTGTTGAATCAGGTCTCTGGCCTAAGGTTCCTGGCCGAGCTGAGAAGAACCAGAGGAGTGGGCACAAGCGCCCCCAGTAGGTGCAAGCGGATTTTAATCATATCGCTACGCGATCAGGCAGAGTCTCCAGAGTCTCCCTGTGTTTCTCTATGTTCTCCATCGGTCTGTCTGGCTTTGTCTGCGTGCGTCTCTCTATCCCTCTTTCATGATTCAATATTTTTATGTTGGTCTTATCTCTCTCTCTCTCTCTCTCTTCGTCTTGTTTCTCTCGCTCTCTCGCTCTCTCTCGCTCTCGCTCTCTCTCTCTCTCTCTCTCTCTCTCTCTCTCTCTCTCTCTCTCTTTCCTCTATATTACTATTAGTCGTCCACTTCTTTCTTACGTTTGCCCAGTATTATGATCCGTCTCTCTCTCTCTTTCTCTCTCTGCCTCTTTCCCTCCCTCCCAATCTCAATGTTTCTCGATGCTTGTCCCTCCCGCCTTTCCTCCCTCCGTCTCTCTCTCTCTCTCCCCCCCCCCCTCTCCCAGGCGGACGCCATAAGCTCAGATCCTACGCTCGATATGGAGGGACGCACACTCCCCATGGTCTCCGAAAGCTTGCGCGCGACCGCGTCGAACTAGACCGGGGGAAACGACTCTCACGGACGCCCGCGAGGCGACTCGTGGAGGACGATGTCCCAGTCCATCGTGCAGGAACGTTGCGGACGCAAACAAACAAAACGCTTGGGCAATGCCGAAGGGACTGCGCTTTCGCACTGCTGGAATGTCACGATCGCGGCGCATGCACGTAATAACCTATATAGCCAGATACTTTTGTAGAGGGACAAAAAACATACACGTAAACGGTTGGCGCTCCGCACGGATTTCTTGGATCTGACCTGGACCCCATCACTGGCGCGCGGCACGCGCCAGGGCGGCGCCAGATGCGCCGCTAGGGGGGTTCAACGCACACCCAAGAAATCCGCACGGAGCGCCGAACGTTTATGTTTATGGAACTTTCTTCTTCGACCGATCGCCCAATACTTTTGGGGCCCTCTTGGCCCGTCTTCGGAGTTGTTTGGTCCGACTTGGGGCCCTCTTGAGCCGTCTAGGGGCCTTCTTGGGGGCCTCTTGAGCAGTCTCGGGACGATTTCGGCGATCCCCTGGTTCGTTTTGCACCGTGCTCGAACCAAACAGGCGAATCTGATACAAAACATGCACTTTGTCCTAGTTGACGATGTATGTACAATATTCCGGGAATCGCTGGGGGTCCGGGAGGTGGAACGACGCCCCGGGCTGGGACCCAACACTCATCATCATCATCGTCATCATCATCATCATCATCATCATCATCATCAGCATCAGCACTTCAGCATCAACATCATCATCAACATCATCATCCTCATCCTCCTCATCATCAATACCGTCATCGTCATCGTCGTCGCCATCAGCATCAACATCAACATCCCCATCATCCTGCGGACACCTCTGCGGACATGGTGTCCGGTGTACAACTCAGACAACGGAACGGGGCAGGGGCGCGCGGGGGCCTAGCCCAGCAAGTCCCTTTCCCCGCAAGGACCATATGGGTCCAATGAGGCACGGTAGCATTGTACCCCTGCCTCGGGCACACACGCTGGATTCGCCTCTCTGAACCGACCCAGCTACGGCCCTGCAAACAACTTTCACAACATGACGCGTCAACGCCTGAGGCCAACACCACGTCGAGACAGATCCACGCTCGTGCGATACTGCTACCTCATCGAGACACTCGGATGGCAGCTCAAAGGAGGCAGCACGCAACACAATCTCCTAGAAGTCTGTATCTGGCAGCACAAAATCACGCGCGGAAGCACGCTCGGTTATCCATTGGACCTCTGGCATGCCCCACATAAATGAACAGTGCGGCAGACTAGCTTGACAATTGGCAATCACGAGGGCTGGCGTCTGAACTGCTTTCGCCGCTGCCACAACTGCCCACATGAACTGACAAACCACGATGGAGTTCGAAACGGAGTCGGCAGCACGAGGCTGCAAACCAACTCGGCCCCATGGTCTCAACTGTGAGCGCGTGGGTTTAGGACTACACTTCGGCATCCCACGATATTCCCACGTGCGACACCGAATGGGACCAACAACTGCAACAATTACTTGAGAATGGATCTGCTCAAGCAGGTGCGATCTACATGCACGCCGCGCCAAACTCTGCAACGGGACAATGAGCACGCAAATATCCAAGGATTCGCTTTGTGCAAGCTCGCCGCATGACCACTGGAAACCACCTACGGAGCGAGACGCAGACGCGACGCGAAGATCGCGCGAGCGAACAAGGGACGGCGTCGCAAGCACATCTACTCTACTGGCCTCCGCTGCAAAGGAGGCAGGCCGACGCGCTGCCTGCGGCGCGGCCTCAGGGAAATCTAGCACGCAAGCCGCATTTTCCAAGCCTGGTCCAGGCCGCGGCAGCGGGGGCAGCGTGACCTTTTCACTATAGTAGCCTGCTTGACGCATACTGCGCGCCAAAATGACACCCTCCTCTTTCGCTTCTTGCAAGAGCGCGCGAGGCACGGGGGCGAGCGCTGCAACTACGTCGGCGAAGCATTTCGGGGCTCGGCTCCGCGGCGGAGGCGCCTAAGAAGTCTAGGTCTCGCGTGGAACTCCAAGCGGCATGATGGGCAGATTGAACCGATCGCGCACTGGCCAGCACTCCCTAAATGTGGGTGACACTTTGTTGAAGTGTGCTGGCCAAAAGGCCTTGGCCTTGAGAACTGCGCCACGCGCGCGACGTGGCCAGAGCATGGCGGGGGGGGGGGGGGGGGGCGACGGAAGAAGGCGGGTGCCGGCCAACAATGGTGCACGCATGCTTGAGATCATCCGTCCATGTGCTGCGTTTCGTATCTACACTGGCTGCACGCAAGAGGTCGCGCCCTGCTTGGCGGCAAATGCGTTTCCAAGAGCGAACGCCCTTCTCCCGCGCGGGCACGAGCCAGGCGCGAGGCGGGCCGAGTGACCCCACAAACCTGGGGAGAGGCACGTTGGCAGCACGCCACTCGAGATTCCGCAAGAGCAGCTGCGCCCATGTGCCCGACACGTTACATACACTGTCGAGGAGGACGAAGACAACAGGAGGGGCAGAAGTTGAAAGACGGGGCAGCAGGCGAAGACTCCTCATGCGAATCATCCCTTCATGTGGTAGCTGTCGTATATGCAAGAGTAGTTTGTGTGCAGACACGTCCTGGACCGTTCGACCATCAAATCTCGAACCAGTTGCATATCTGAGTGGTACCCAGGAGTGCGCCTCGATTTGTTGATTCTGGAGCTTCGTCAACGCAGCCCACACATGCGGCGTGCATAACTTGCGCACGAACGTCAACTTGCGGCTCTTATCTAGGGCGTTGTTATTGAAGGCGGTTCGCTTCAACATTCCGAGGGGCCTTTGTGCTTGATGGCAACGATGGGCGATCAGGCCCAGACATTCCTTGTTCCAGATCACTCCCCATATCGTTGTATTTAGTTGTGAGCGCCAGCGTGGTCCCATAGGCCCCGATCTGGATCCCTTTCTCGTTGTTGTGCGCGAATTCAGGACGGGCTTCGCGTGGCCCTTTTCCAAAGAACAGCGGGAGGAGCTCGGACTTTCCTCGTTTGAAATTAACCGCATACCCCCTTGACGTGGCCTCTTCGTGGACGATTGCGGCTACCGCTTTAGCAACCTCTTGCCAATTCGTGGCCCAGGTAAGTTCAACCATGGGCACGAGGTCGTCGACGTACGAGGGGCCCCAGAGCTCTTCGGCGCACTCCTAGTGGTCAATCTGGAACACGGCCTCGGAGTTCTGGTGGGGCACCTCAAAGGACTGCAGGGGTTCAGCTTGCTCAGCCTATTGTTGATGCTGCACTGGGTTGGAGAGAAGGCAATGTTGAACAAATGACCGGCGAGCGGCATTCCAGGTCTGGTACCCCCCGATGGCTGCACAACTTGTTTGGCCCATTTGACCTGGAACCATGCTGATAAGCGTGTCGACCGCACTAGCGAGCAGGTGCTGGTTGTCGATCTGGTCGGGGAGCGTAGGAGCCGCAATCAGACTATCAAAAAGCGGCTGCAGTGCCAACAGTATCTCCATGGCGTCCAGCGCCTGTTCCACTTGATCAGTGTTCTGAGCATGTCTCGACAGAAAGCCCTTCACGACAGGATAGAAGGCTGATCTGCAATCTGTGAAAAGCATGAGCATGGCGTGAGCTCTCTGCTTCACTGTGGCAGCGGCTGACGCCGCCATCAATGAAGCTATGGATGCGCCCTTCGTTGCCAACCCAGCCATTTGGAACAGGTTTCAATCAGCGCAGTGGACGCCTCCACGGTACGAGCGCGAAGAAGCTTGTGGTGTACCTTGGCTCTGTGCGTGCCGAGCATGATGCCCCTGCAGCAAGTGATGGGGGCCGCGTTGCCAGATTTGAAGATATCCACCTGCCAGCCACCCTTGAAGCCAAGTGGCTCCCCGGAGTTCACGTTGGCCTTCGTGTAGAGCGGCAGGAGCAGGTCAGCGACACGTCCTGGGGCTACTCTCAAGAGACCCATCGTTACATAATCTGGCCCTGGGGCCTTGCCAGCATGGGGGACTGTAATCATGTATAGTAGTTCGCGGTATGGCATGGGCATGTCATCAGGACGCTCGCGCAGCAGATCCTCATACCATTCAAACATGTTAGAGCGCTCCATGAGATGCTCCACGGTAGTGATGTCACCTCAGGTCCAGCAAAATATACAGTGAGTTCCTGTACGCGCTGCTGGTGAACCATGACTGCGTTACCGTCCACACCTGAACAAACTCCGATCCCACTTGGCGCAGCTTTCTTCTGGTGCCCGTCAAAGCGCATGAGCTCCCGAATGGCCTGCCATTCAACCTTACTGAAATGGGGGGCCTCGGCAGCCCTCAACTGCCGCGCGAACTCTTCCAACAACTGGGCCTTCGAAGCCTGTAGAAGCCGACGGAGCACGCTTCGGGCGGAGCCCAGGAAGGTCTTGCCGGCACCTACGAGGCAAGGCGCTGGGAGCTCTCCAAGATAGTTACTTTTAACGGCCTCCAAGAAGACATCCCGATGAAATACCCAATGAAGATATTCGGGTCCTTGGGGGCGCGCGACATAAGTGCATATACCATAGTATGTAGCCTGCTATGGTTGCTCTGGTGCCAGCCTCTGATTGCTTGCCGAACTTGCCGCCTAAATTTGATGACATCGAGGAGCTCCACGGAGACGCGCGGCTTGACTGGGGGGGCCTCTACGGGCGGGAACGCGATGTGCGCGGCCTCCAAAATAGTCCCGATCGCCGTATTCATATGCATGTTAATGTCTACCTCGGCCTTAATGATGGGGGCCTTCTGGAGGATCTCTTTGACGGCGTTGACCTGGTCTGGGTTCCCGAGGGCGCCCTTGTTGAAGAGGGCCTTTCGGGAGGTACGTCTAGCTGTGCTTCTAAAACATATGGAGACCACCGCGGGCTTGTGGTCCTGGCAGTCGAGGTTGCTATCCATGGCATGCACTGTGCCGGTGCCAATCGCTGCCTGGAGCCAGTCATCTGACAACACAACATAGTCGATGCGATGGGGCTTGTGCCCCCTGGGAAAGATCCATGAGATGCCGTCTGTGGGTGAAGGGGCAAGCGCGTTGGCAGCTATCAACTCCGTCTCGAGAAGGAAGTCATGCATCAACGAACCCGATCCATCTTCTGGCTGGCGGTACCCTGATTGTCCGACTGCCACTGAAGTTATGCCCCCTAGCCTGGCATCCGCATCAACAAAGAGGGAGTTGGCACCGAACCTGCGCGCGAGATGCTGCAAGTCCACCTCTCTCTCTCTGCTCTGACGTGTACTCGACACCGTTGTGCGGAGCGTGCGCCACAGCAGATCTTCAAGTTAACTGTGGCGCTGAACACCGTGCGAAGAGGTGGCGCGGGGCGTGGTAGGCGGGGAGGACGTGCTTGGAGGAGAAGAAGAGCTGCTCGCCCCCTTTTGCTGCGCATGGTTGCTCCGTCGAGACCCAGAGTTCGACCCCCAGACTCGTATCTTTCTGGGCCCCCCGATGCGACGATGAGATATCCCATCGGGTTCCTGGCGCCTTCTGGGTTTCGCGTCTCCTGGGCCCCCGCGACGTTGATTCTGGCGTCCCTGAACTGCTGTCTGATGGTCTCTCCTGTAATTCGAGCTGGTCTCGCAGCGGTGGCCGACGCGTCTCTCGCAGAGGTGGCGTTGCACGTGGCAACTTGCATTTCGATGTCGACGGGTTTCCCTGGCACCTTTTCGACTGGGCTCTGCGAGAAAGGAGGGGGCTGACATTCGAAAGACTTTGCCTCCCCCGGCTTCCAACATCCATTGGGGCCGACAGGATGCGCATCGCGAACATGCTGAAGGGGCCCGCTGCAGCCACAACCAGCCCATGTCTCTGCAGAAACGCAAGGCTGTGCGCAGAGGCTCAGGAGAGGGGGTAGGCAACGCTGCAGGGTCACGCGCAATCGGATCTGCAAGTTCATTCCAAGGGTTGCGCGCGCGCCCCGTGATGTGCCGCGGAGCAACACGATGCTGGCGACGTGCCCACTGGTACGCATGATACGTTATATATATATGTGTGTGTGTATATGCGAGCTGTGTGTTGGCATGCGGAACCTCGTGCCCAAGAGCTACCCCAACCGTGGACTCGCTGCCGCAGGAGATCCCAAGAGGCGGCAGGCACTCAAGTCCCGAGACACAGTCCAGCTGAGGCCCATACTACCCTAGGATCCAACTACAAGACCACAATGTACCCATAAGCTCGATCGTGGTGCTCGTGATCTCGTCATCGTGGAAGTCTATCGAGGCGGAGGCCGCTGCCGACATTTTCTCAAATCCCAGATAACAGACATCGCCGGCCGAATCAATCGCTGTGGCTACAACGCCCATGCACTGTCAGGCAACGTGCTTCTGTGCAACGCATCACAGTACAGGAAAAACTTAGACGGTCGATCGATAACAGGCTGGGCAACTTCAATCGCAAACTTTGCCATCGGGCGCAATTCGATTCCACGGGCAGTTCTGGGCGGTGAACAAATTGCAGAACTGAACGAGCAGATCTCGTAAACGCCCAGCTCAACTGATTCCGAACTTGCTGCCCTGATGGGGTTGCACCTGATGGCAGGGGCAGAAGCTCCTCGAGCACTAGAACACGAGATGGTGGCCTCAAGGTGCCCTCCTCTACCCAGAAGGCACTCGGGGCTGCCAGCTCGTGGTTGGAAGAGGTTGTAGTTACCGGGAAGGATGAGTTAGCGCTCTGGGGCTCGCCCTGGTGTCCTGGGGGATGCTCGCCGCGTAGCCGACGGCGAAAAGGAATAGCATTAGAGACCTCTCTTCCGCCAGGGTCGTCCAGCTCGTGAAACTGCAGAGATGGTGCCTGGACAGTGCCCACGGGCAAAGACTTGCTCCTGATGCGTAACCTTCTGGTCGGCACTGGAGCACGCAGAGAGAGCGCAGCAGGCGCAGACGAGACTATCGCAATGTCAATGCAACGGTGTTGCACTGTACTGTACGAAGAATTACCTTGGTACTCTCAGCTCGTGGATGAAGAAGAACAACATCGAATATCTCCATCGTATAATGTGGAGCGCTGCTTGCCAGTGAGCCTTCTGGCAGTGATGGTGCGGGCGAAGATGGTGGAGAAAGCCGAGAGTCCCTTCCATTCCCTCCCATGACCTCCTGCCCCTGAAAGCTCCGCTCCGCACTGTCGCAAGCAGCCTGATCCCACTGCACTTCCGGACTAGAGAGACGAGGACTGTTGCACGCGATGTAGGTATTAGGCACAGTAATTTCAGCATGCTGTCTGACCCTAGCATCAGGCTGAACGTCAAACTGCGCATGAGAATGGTTCGAACGAAGACCACTAGCAGGCACTGCAGCCCCGCGCCTGTTCTGATATATGGCCTCTCTGGTGTCGATCACATCAACCTCCCTGAATATGTTGACTTGAGGCTCGCAGAAAAGGGACGGACCTCAAAGCTGGCGGTCCCCCATCTCTTCGTAGCACTGGTACTTGGTGCCCCTCTCCTGCACGGTGGAGACGTCCGCGGGGTCTTCCCGCTGATGCTTCTCCGTTCTGGTCGCCGTGAGCTCGGCGCTCGAGGGCGGGCTGCTGTCCTCTGATTTCATGGTCTGTAAGATGGCGGTGGCAGTTTCCATAGTACTGGGGGCTGCTGCTGCTGACGCCATCGCTGCCCACGCTGGTGGGTGCATCTGCTGTGGCGACGGCTGTGTATTCGGGATAGCCGATGGAATCTCGATCGAGTTCTGGATGTGCTCGAACAGGTTGCCGGGCCCAGGAATGTGCTCGGTCTGAGTCATCGGTTGCGTCGGCTGCAGGTGCACCTGAGAGATGATAGGCATCAGCTCGATCTCCTCGGCCTCGACCTTGACTTCCTCACTCGTGGGATCCATCGGCGGTGGAGGCGGCGGCGGAGCTGCGAAGCTCAGCGCCTCCTGGGTTGCAGCCACAGGCGTAGCAAACACCTCCGTCTCCACGTGATTGGGAGTCCCGAGGCCCTTCCTGGCTGGTGGGGTGGCCGGGTGCACTTTCGCTGCCAGAAGGGTCGCGGTGCCGCTCGCTGCATCGCCCATGGCGGGTTGCGGTGGCTAGTGGAGGCGCTGCTGGTGGTGGCAGCGGTGGTACTGCAGGTGGTGCTGCAGGCTGCTGCGCTAGCGGCGGTGCCGGTGGGGGGGCACGGCCATCTGGCGTCCTGAGGCATCGCGGCTACCGCCTGCATGACCGGCCAGCTGCCCGCTGACTGCGCCTGGCGGGCATGCTCTGCAAAGGGCCCGTGCTGTACTGGAGCCTCTGTTCCCACCTGCGGCACCACTGGCTGGTGGGAAGGCTGCTGAAACCCGGACGACTGGATCGTGCGCCCGATGTGGTATGCGTGCACCCTGTGGCCGTTGAGCATCTGGCCTGCTTTCTCCTCCGAGCGAGTCTAGCGGTCAGAAGCCTCTCTGAGCGCTGCCGTTATGTTCCCCATGTGCTTCATGAGATCGGCGTCCCTGGCTGCGCGCAGCACGGGCATCTCAGGCGGCGTCTGAGGTTGAGCGGCCAAGGGCGCGGCGACCTGAGGCTGGGCTGGCGGCTGCTGGGGGCGCGGAGGCTGCTGGCGTCGCTCCTCGTGCCTCGCCGCTGGCTGCCGAGGCTGTTCGGGAGGATGCTGTTGCCGCTCTGCTGCCGGTTTACGTTCACGGCCACCCCGCTGGGCAGGCTTCTGAGGCGGGGGATCTTCCATCAGCCAGTCTTCGACGCGTTCCACCTGTAGCTGGTCGATGGGGTCCTCCAGCTCCTCGATCGCCCTCTCAGAGGCCTTTCTCCTGGCTCATCATGTCGTCGATGCGGCGCTGCAAGCTCTAGGGCTTCTCGCGCTCGTTCAGGAGTCTGGACCTGAGGGTGTTGACCTGCTTCTCGGTGCCATGGCTGGCTCCAATCCTGAATGAACTTGGGGACTGACAGTTTCTGGGCCATCTTTTCGTCCTCGCGATCCGACTCGCAACTTGCGAAGTAAAGGTTGCCAAGTTTTTGGATATTTCTCTGGGTCTCTTTGCGGCGCCTTCCGAGCTCTTCGGGATCTTCGGGGGGGCGGATCCAGACCTCATGAACGTAGGCCTCCTCGGGCGAGGCCAATGCAAACTTGCGAATGGCGCCCCCGGTCTTGGCGTTGCGATCCTTGCGACGATGTTGGCTGGCTTCACGTCTGGGCTCCGGGGCCCACCTGTTGCCGCACTGACATTCCCAGATATTGTTGAAGTTCTGCGTGGAGCAAACGCGGCACTTCCACATATCAGCAGACCGATCGAAACTGTGGTGGGCTTGCAGTAGCCCTCGAACACGAGCCAACTGATGGCGCGAAGACGCCTGTGCCAGGCTGGTTCGGTCGGCGACGTTCTGACGCGCGCGCCCTGGCCCTCGCTGGAGGGCAGAGCCCAAATGGCCTTGAGCCAAAATGGCCTTGAGCCAAAATTGGCCCATCATCCTCATCATCCTCCTCCTCGCGATCGCCATCATCGTCTGCCTATGTCTGCACTCGATGCTCCCCACACGGTGCTTGCACTTACTCTTTGGGGCCCACGCTGGCAGACGTGTGCCCGGGAGGCGGGCCCTCGTGGCACTCCGCCTCCCCGTGGCCAGGACGCGGCTGTGGCGCCCGCTGCTAAGCCCGATTGCGCGCGGGGAGGGATTCGCAACTCGCCCCTCCCCCGCTTTGCTCTAGCCAACGTCCACCGAGACTTCGCAGGCAATAGCCGCGCTTCCACCGAGACGCCGTCGGCTGGAGGTCATCTGGGGCCGCCTTGGCGGGATCGGGGGCCATCTCGCAGCCATGTTCGGCCGTCTCGGAACCGTCGTGAAAGGTTTGGGGGGCCCCAATGGACAGCCTTGGGCATCTCTGGTAATCTGAGGCCATTCTTAATCTTAGACCATCCCGAGGCCCCGGATGCCTTTCGGGAGCGAAAAGGAGATAGACATTCAAGCACCGATGGTTGTCCTACGGTTGTTGAATGCTTTTGGTCTCCTGGGGGGGCCTCTCGGAAGCTTTTTTGGGGGCCTCCCTGGGCCGTCTCGGGGCCATATTGAGCTGGAGGATAGCTGGGGCCGTGTTGGCGGGCTCGAGGGCCGCCCCGAAACAACCTCCGGCCGCGCCGGAGCCATCCAGAAAGGTCGCGGGGGCCAAAGTCGACCATCCGGGGCCGCCGCGGGACTCCTCGCGGGCACCTTGTTGTGCCTGAAGCGCCCCGCTGATGTGAACGGGCGAATCTTTTAACACCTTATCCCCGACCCTCCCTTGGTTGGGATCTCGTTTTGAGTAGATCCCTGCTCGCGCGTCCTCCTCCTCCTCCTCCTCCTCCTCCTCCGACCTTGTCGGCCCAGGCGGTCTGGGCTTGCCCGAGCGTGCTTCGGCCTGGCTCCACCGGGCGGGCCGCGGACGGCGACGAAGCATCCTTCGTGGCCCTGTGGGAGCTGCGCGAGGGCGCAGGGCACTGCGCTCGCCAATTGCGCCCACCGCACCCACTGCCTGCGCTGCGGCAGGCGGGCGCCAAAAGGAGTACTCGAGAAGCAGAACAAGCACTATGGCAACGGTGGAAAGCCTAAGGCTCCGTGGCACAACAAGAACAGGTGGGAGGATGTTCCGCCCGCTTCGCTATTTTGACTCCGCCGAGATGAGCCAAAGGCACCACTGGCGCCAGCCCCAGTTGATCAGGCAACGGCGAGAGCAGTGCTTGAGATTATGGCAAAGGCGCATGGAGACGACAGAACAAAGTGGCCCGAACAAGCGCAGACTGTGGTGCAGTTATGGGCCAAGGCGGTGGCGGGCAAGCCTGCAGGGCAGCCACCGCCAGCGACCCGCGAGAAGCGGCCGCGGCGGCGGTAGCCGCGGCGAACGCGCAAGGCGGCCAGGAACCGCCGCCGCCGGCCACCGCCGCCACCGGCAGGACACTGGCAGCGGCGGCGTCGGCGGCAGCCTCGGGCGAGGGGCCGACGCCGGCCGCAAGCGCCGCAGCTGGGGCGCCAGCGGCAGCAGCAGGGGCAGCAGCCGAAGGGGGGGGGGCCGCAGCCCGTCGCGGCCGCCGGCCCCGAGGAGTCGGCAACGTCGGCGGCCGCGACAGCAGCGCCGCTCCACGCGGCCACGGGGGCGCAGGGCCGCGCGGCCAGCTTAGGTGGCGCAGCGAGGCGGCGCGCAGCCGCCGCTATCCGCTGCCGCCGCCGCATGGCCGCGCCGGAGCAGCCGCCGCCGCCGGCGAAGACCATGGCGGGCCTCGGCGGAAAACGCGCGCACCTGACGGATGGGCATGCTTGAGCCAAGCAATCTTGAGGCAGAGGGGGGCTTGAGCAGGCTACGGAGCACGCGCGCACGCACAGACGCACAGACGCACAGACGTACAGACGCACAGACGCACAGACGCACAGACGCACAGACGCACAGACGCACACACGCACACGCGCACATGCACACACGCACACACACACACAACACGCACACACGCACAAACGCACACACGCACACACGCACACACGCACACACGCACACGCACACGCACACGCACACGCGCGCGCACACGCACACCCACACGCACACGCGCACACGCACACGATCACGCACACGTGCACGCGCACGCGCACGCGCACGCGCACGCGCACACGCACACACGCAAACACGCACACACGCACACACGCACACGCGCACACACGCACACACGCAAACACGCATACACGCACACACGCACACGCACAAACGCACAAGACGCACACACGCACACGCGCACACCCGCATACACGCACACACGCACACACGCACACACGCACACACGCACACGCACACGCACACGCACACGCGCGCGCACAAGCACACCCACCCGCACACGCGCACACGCACACGCACACGCACACGCGCACGCGCACGCGCACGCGCACACACACACACACACTAACACACACACACACATACACACACCTATACACATACGCACGCACACACACGCACACCTTCACGCACACACGCGCTCACGCGCACACGCGCACACGCGCACACCCGCACACACGCACACACGCAGACACGCACACACGCACACACGCACGCTCGCACGCTCGCACACACTCACAAACAGACAACAAACAAACACACGCACACACACACACCACACCACACCACACCACACCACAACACAACACAAACACGTGCACACATACACACATGCACACATGCGGGTGCGCACACACGCACACACGCATACACGCACACATACACACACATGCACACATGCCCACATGCACACATGCACACACACACACACACACACGCACACACACACACACGAACGCGCCCAACCACACACGCACACACGCACACTTCAGCGCACAAACCTGGACATGCACACACGAGCACGCATACGCACTCGCCCATGTACGCGCTCATGCACGCGCACGCGCACGCGCACGCTCACGCAGGCACACGCACACACACACATGCACACGCTTACACACGCATACGCAGACACACGCACACGCACCCGCACACACAGGCACGTGTATGCACAGACACGCAGACACACAGGCACACATGCACACACGCACACGCGCTTGCAAAAAGACATAGACACAGACGCAAGTACGCAGGCACGCAGACTCGCAGGCACGCATGCTCGCACACGTACGCCCATAACACACACAACACACAACGCCCAACGCACAATACACAGCACACAAAGCACACACAAACACAACACACACGCACACACCGCACACACGCGCACGCGTCCACGAACGCACGCACACACAATCATGCACTCGCGCAGACATGCAGCTGCACACACGTCAGATAGGATCATGTAGAAAAAGGAAAGTAATTAACTAGCGCAGAAAGGGAGCACCAACAATTGCCCACATACAATGTCTTGCCAGAGCCGCCCCGTTAGACTCGTCGATGCCTTCATGCCACTTGTGCACCGAGAAGTGCTGCTGAAAACAAGGCGCCCGCTGCCTCTGCTCGACCTGGTCGTACGCCCGGTAGTGGGCACTGCTCGCTGTGGTGCCTTAGCGGTTCTGCTGGGGTGCGCCGCTGTCCGAACGCCATCGTCCATGACCAGCGGAACTAGAAGACCTCAATCTGCTCAAAGTCCCCTGCGCCATCCACGCTTCCATCACCCAAGTTCCGCAGACCCCCTCGTCGACCCCCACCTGCCTACCTCGCGCCTCCCAACCCGCACGACCTTCCTGACGGCTCAGAGGCTGCATCCCCCGGTTGTCTTGATAACGTCCCCACGGCCGGTTTTTAATCACGAATATTTTTTTGACCGCCCTGGGGTCCGTTGAGGCCCCCGGAAGCCGAAAACTGCCAAAAGCCAACCGCTACATTTTTTCCGGAACCTCGGATCTATTGCTCCTTGGCGCGAGGCGGTTTGTAGGGGGCGAGCAACAAGGAGGTCGCAGATAGTGACCCGCAACACGTGCGCGGACGCACAGGGGGGACCAAGGGACGTATCGAAAGAAGAAAAGGGGGCCATGAAATCTGATGAGATATCATGGCCGCCGCCATATCACCACCTAATCATCACCCCTCGGACGGGGCTAAGATGAGAAATCCGTTCCAGAGCGTTCCGGAACGCTCTCAGAGCGTTCCAGAACGGTGTGAAAAGGCCGCGGCGCCCGAGACATCCTCCAGATTCACCGGATCTCAGAGATTCCCGATTTATCCTCACCCGACTTTATTATCGTCCTGGCTTCGTCTTAAGCCCCCCTCTTGGGCGCCCCCTATCTTTGTGTGTGCGCATCTGGCTGAGCCGGCCGGCGCGCGCGGGCACCGCCCTAGATTGCGACCGACGTGCTTGACTTGCTTCGCTTCGTCGCCGCCCGCGAGGCTGCGACCGCCGAAAAATGTGTGCGCATCTGCGCCCACCGATTTTTTGGGCTGGCCCATCTCTGCGCGGAGCTCCCTTTTGGTTGATTATGCCTGGGGGACCATCTGAAGGGTCGTGGGGGGCAGGGCGCTCTGGAGGCGTGCCTGCAATGTCTGTTTGGGATCAGCTGGCTGCCAGAAGGGACGCACGCGCCGACACCCCCAAATTGCACCGACGACCAGAAAATCAGACTGAGGGGGCCGAGAGGTCATTCATTGTCCCTGGGCGACTGGCTGAAGTGAGGTTTTGCGGCGCAGATTGTTGTTGTTGGTGGTATTCGTGTTATTGTTTTTGTTGGTGGTGGTGGTGTTGCTGTTGCTGCTGTTGCTTCTGTTGTTGCAATGCCATTTCTAAACAACTATTATTACTGATGCCCCCTCCAGGGCACATACTGTATTTTCCGAACCATCCTGTGGCGATGGGTCTTCGCTTTGAGGAGGCACGCCCTGCGTCACTCCTCCCGCTGCCCCCTCCCTCCTCCTCTCATCATATTCCTCCTCAACACCATCGTCATCATGCAAATCATCACCGTCAGCAACATCCTCATCATCAATATGCAGGCCCCAATGGCAATGTTCGCATGGCGCCACCGCGCCCGTTGCGGCACACCCATCACACGCTTCGTTGTCCTATACAGGGGACTTCACCGAAGGCTCCACAAGCAGGGTTAGCATGGCGCCACCGCACCCCCTTCGGCACACCCCTCACACGTTTCGCGGGCCAATATGGAGCTCCACCGAAGGCCCCAATGGCAAGGTTCGCGTGGCGCCTCCGCGCTAATTTCGGCACACCCATCACACGTTTCGTGGCCCCATAGGCAGCTCCACCGAAGGCCCAGTGGCAAGGTTCGCGTGGCGCCACCGCACCCACTCCGGCACACCCCTCACACGCTTCGTGGCCCCATACAGGGGGCCCCACCGAAGGCCTCAGTGGCAGGGTTCGCATGGCGCCACCGCGCCCACTTCGGCACACCCCTCACACGTTCCGTGGCCCAATAGGGAGCTCCACCGAAGGCCACCGTGGCAGTGTTCGCATGGCGCCACCGCACCACCCATTTCGGCACGGCGATGGACTTCTGGGAGGGCCAGCGGACTGACGCGGCGCGTGCGAGCACCGCGTAGCGAATAGCGCATGGCGCTGTCCGTTGCCAATGCCGCATCCCTTCTTCAGCTGCCTGTTGCTTGTAACGCATGCGGGCACATGCTACGTGTAGCGGAAAGAGCTGTAAAGTCACAGCTCGCAGGGCGCTGTCCAGCAATGCGAAGACAACGCAAGGCGCTGCTACTCCCACGGGTTCTGTCTCCATTCGTCGCTCCTCCACATGCCTCTACGCCCCCTCGCGGTCGCTTTCCTGCCAAGACCTGACTCTCAAGAGTGACGCCGCATATGTGAAACATCAACTTATGGCCCGAAACTCTTGGGCGAAGCGTTCAAGGGCATTGCGGGTCATTCACTGGTTGCTTCTGTATTGAGCGATCCGACTCGCAACATGCTTAAGAAGATAGAGTCCGTTCCCACCCGAGTTGTTATGATAATAGGTGGGGCAGTGTCACTTGCTGGTGTCGTAGTAGTGGTGGTCGTAGCACTAGTAGTGGTCGTAGCACGAGTAGTGGTAATAGCAGTCGTAGGAATAGTCGTCGTAGTAGTCGTCGTAGTACTAGTAATAGAAAAAGAAGAAGAAGTAGTGGTGTTGTAGTAGTAATAACAGTAGTACTCGTACTAGTACTAACACGAGTAGTAGTAGCAGCAGCAGCAGCAGCAGTAGTAGTAGTAGTAGTCGTAGTCGTAGTCGTAGTCGTCGTAGTAGTAGTAGTAGTAGTAGTAGTAGTAGTAGTAGCAGCAGTGGTAGTAGTAGTAGTAGTAGTAGTAGTAGTAGTAGTAGTAGTAGTAGTAGTAGTAATAGCGGCACTAGTAGCAGCAACAATAAACATACGAACAGTAGGAGTAGTAACAGTAGGGATAGCAGTAGTAGTACGAATCAAGATAGCAGTAGTGGTAGTAAT
>CAUYUJ010015112.1:120000-192500 GCA_963575745.1 Prorocentrum cordatum | reverse complement strand
GGACGACCAATCTGGGCCACGGTCGGCTCGCCTCCGAAAGCGCGATCCGCCGCTGTCACGGCGATGGCAATGGCCTCCTCACGAGCCGAGGGGAGCGGCTCCGCGGCAGCGGCTGAAAAGGCGGAGGCAGACGGAGGGAGGCGGGCGCGGGCGCGGGCACGCACCATGAAGGCCTGGAGCGAGGAGGGAACGCAATCCTCGCGCTCGAGCCTCCGCCTCGCCCCGTCCGCAATCGGAACCGCGGGGGCTTGTCGACCGAAATCCTGAAAACTGATTCCCGTATGGCAGCATGTTTCGCCGTGCCTCTGGCCAACCCAGCGTCCCAGGAGTTCCCTTCGCGCGCGAAAGCTTGCACATCAGAAACCAAGGTATCATGGCCAGGGTGGTGGGCGACAGCCTGCCTGACCGCCCAACGCTCAGCCCTGCCAATCGTTTGCCCAGCTCCTGGGAGGGCCCCATACATGGCACGGCGTGGCAACAAACAATCTGATGTTTCTAGCATCCGAACCACCGCCCAGCGAGCTCTGGCCACTTCTGGCAGGCTGGACTGGTAGCAGCTCCCATCTAGGAATGATTCAGGTCCCCAAGCACCTCTGCTGCCGAACTCAAACACCTTTTGGAGGTTCTCGGGGGCCTGGATGGGGACACTCAGCGTCGGGGCCCCGTATGCGAGGTAGTGCCTAACTACATCGGGATTGCCACAAATATCTAAGCAGGACTGGATCAGGGCTCTCCTGTGGTCTGCAAGCTTCTCGGGGACCTCGTCGCCCATGGAGTCTAGGCCCTGGTCGTTAATGAAGACGGGGCAACCATGACATGTGCGCCCGTGCGTTCCATTGGCCGCGGGGCACATCAGGCACTTAGGGGAGACCCTGCACCTCAAAAGGCTGAGCTCGTACGGCAAGGGGGCGATGCTGGACCGCACAGATGCCAAGGCTCCTCTTTGGCAGGGGCACTTGGCAGCCTGCGCACCCTGTCGGGGCACGCGATGCCACGCTGGATGGGTCGACGAGGCAGCCGTGCTCATATGTCTTTGAAGCCGAGCGTGCTGCCATGCTTGAACCCCAACTAACCGCCAGCCTGACATCGTCCGGGCACGTCGCAATACGGGATATGGTCTGGCCCGTGTGGCTGTAGAGCACGTGGGCATTGGCCGTCGTCCAACCTATACGTGGCAAGCTTAGCCATACCGCAGACATGGGACCCCGAGCATGCTGCCAAGTAGGATTGTCGATCATCGTGTCCCTCAACACCGCCCGCGCTCTCTGAGCACGCGCCAGCGGGACCCGATCGTCCCATATGAAAACATGGGTACTTGCCCACCACCGCCAGCGTGCAATCGTAGATCGGGTCGCACAGCGGATCAGACTGCGTCAGCAGGTATGCGGTACCCCCCCCCCCCCCCCCCCCCCGCGTTCTTTAACTCCAGCGATGGTGGCAACGAAGCAGCGAAGGTATGGCAGGCTGGTGTCGGACACACCCGAGACTGAGGCACCGTGGCCCGCTGCTAGCAAGGCTCCTGTACGCCACAGAGACGCCGCCCGTCTGCCTGTCGCGGGCCTGAGCGCCATGAACTTCCTCCTCCGCGCTGCCAGACCACGGACTCCCTTTTTCCCCTTGGGTAAGCATCACTCGCCCTGCGGCCAACTCATCCCCGATATTGCGCGCCCAGGGTTTGACTGGGAGCCCAAGCTGATCAGCTGCGCGTCGAGACAACCTCCGAGCAACTCCACCGCCAGCTACCAAATCCTATGTCTTTGGCCTGCGCCCACAGGCCTTGCACCCTAGAGCCATGAGTGAGAACCCTCACCGCTTGGACGAGCTGATCGATATTCTCCGGGTTGTCCGAAATCAGCTGAATCGAAGCGTCGTCTACTAGGACCCTCGGGGCGACTCAGGGGGCGATGGCGCTGAGCCTCTTAAGGGCTCCGAAGTTCAACAAACACAAAACTCCAGTCGCATGGTTGCACCCAGCAGGGGTGCCTTGATGCACGCAGATATGTCGAGACAATCTCCCGAAGGCGCGCAGGCGCCGAGGCTGTCCGCGCAAATTCACTAGCACCCACGCAAGTCGCATCGGGAAATCAAGCGCTTCAGCCCCGACCAGGATCTGCTCAGATCGAACCAGTTCGAAGCACCTCGTCATGTCTAGCAGCACTGGAATCGAGATATCGCCGACCAGCTCGGCAATTTCGGCAGCTAGGTTGTGAGCGAAAGCGCTGTCAGAGGAGCTGCGCCGCCGCCGCGTACCCTAAACTTCCAGACAGTGTCGCCGATCGTGCCATTGAAACGTGAGGGGCTTGCGGGCCTTGCCCCGGATTCTGCACAGGGTGGATCTGAAGGCAATGAGTCCAGTGCCTCCCTCGGGCTTGCCCAGGCGCACAAGCTCGTCGCACGCTCTGTCGGCTCGCCAAGTTAGAGGCTGCTCGCATAACATGAAAAGGCGAGCGATGGCGGCGACAGCAAGGTCAGGAAAATGGAACAGCGCGCGGGGATGGAGGCCACTGGGCCCCATCGCCGCACGCGCGGAATAACTCAGAACTGCGTCTTACACCATACCTGCGGTGATGGTGGGCAGTTCTGGCCAGGCGCCCGACCCGAGAGGGGTCTTGACCTTGGGGCCGTCGCGCGCGGCCCACAAGTCAGCCCAAGGTTGAAGCTCATCGTCTGCAAGCTGATGCGGTGCAACTCGCGCCGTGGACGAAACATTTTCCCGGGCGGCCTTCACCTTCTAGAATCTGCGCGCCTGGGAAGCACCTGCTTTAAACGAGTCCCTGGCCCAAGAGACCCAAGCCTGAGTAGATTGGTTCTCGGCGGCCGGAATCGCCGCTTTGGCCCTGGTGCACACCGAACACAGAACATCAACACAATCGGGACGGACCAGGACCGAGAACCCGCTGGACAAGAATTTACGCGCGTGAGAGCGGAGACAAGCGAGAACTTTTTTTGCACCGCACAACTTTGGCCATGAATGATGAGAACTCTCGGAATGACTGCAGCAACTTAGAGTATTGCCTGGGGGCAAATGGGCGAGGGCAGTCCAGCTCTTGCAGGTGCTTTATCTCCGAACTTACATATTGGCGCATTGTCCCGAAGTGTTTGGCCCATCCTAGCACTGCGGCCCAGGCGCGAGCCCCGGGGCCCTTATACGTCCTCTTCTTGGGGGGGGAACAGACAAGCTTTTTCCATTGAACCCCCCGAGGCCCGGCGCGGCCCACATAGGCCTCCGCAGAACTGACGACACGGCCCCATCTGGCCGCAAGCTCTCTTCCCACCCATTCGATGACTAAATCCCGAAACTCTGGGAACTTCTCGGCAGAACTGATCTGGGGGCCGCCACCTCCAGCACGGCACCCCACGGATAGACAAGGAATCTCACACGGCCAATCGGGGGAACCGCTTGGCACTTCTTCGGCAACCTGGCAGCGCGCACCCACGCAGGAGTGCCCTGGGCCTGGGGCCTTCACTGCACGGGGAGGCGCGGAAAAGAAATAGCCTGCTCTCGGACCTAGACAGGGTGAGCGGCAAACCTCGGCGCCAGCAAGCTGCTACAAATAAAATAATCGATCCTCGTGCCTGGGGCCGTTTGGCGGCGAGTCGTCGCGCTAGCAACGAGCGAGATGCCACCGACCGCGGCAAGCCACTCAGACTGGTTCAGCACCTCCTCATCCATGTTGAAGTCGGCGCCGACCACCCGCGCGATCTGCGCGCCGTTGAGCACTGCGAGATACTCGGTCAGCTGCCAGAGGGTGGTGGAATGCTGCGGCCCTAAGCCTTGGCCGCCTTTGAAGTGCCCTGAAATGAAGACCGCGCCGCCTGGCAAAAAACGAATGTGCATGGGCGGCGACCAACCGACCTGGGGCGATCTCGTGCGACTCTCGCCCAGGAGGCGGGGTGATCATGACGTTGGCGCGCGTGGGCACTGCCGCCCCACCTGTGGTTCCAGGCCCGCCGTCTTCGCTGGGAATCGCATTGCTCCATAGCCCTCCCCCAGCCAGCGTCGCCCCCCTGCGCTTTCCTTTTCGCCGAGCTTGTCCGCCGCCACGCGGCGCTCCTGCGCCATCGCCGCGCGAGCAGCCGACTCGGAAAGACCATCGGTGAGCGGGCCAGGGGGCGAGGCATTGAACGTGACCAAGTCGGAGAACTTACCTCGGCGTCGCCTAGCAGGGCGCCCAGCACTAGCGGTTGGCCCAGTCCGAGAGGCACTCGCGGCCAAGCCTCCAGCAGACCCGCCAGGGGGAGAACCCGAACGGCGGTCCTGGGCCTCCGAAGGGCGCCAGCCTACCGAAGGTTCACGCGCCCCCGACGCATTGGCCATCGACGGCTGGCCGCAGCTGGCGGGGGGCGGCGCGGTACTCGAAGCAGTCGCGGAAACCCTAAACCCTAAACCCTAAACCCTAAACCCTAAACCCTAAACCCTAAACCCTAAACCCGGCAAGAGGACCGACACCATCGGCCCTCCAGAATCAGGCTCACGCCTCGCTGCCGAAGAGGAGAGGGGCACTGGGGCGGTCGGCGCCGGCACGCCAGTGCCCCCTTCAGCAGGCAAGAGGGTCGACACCATCCACCCCCCAGAATCAGGCTCACGCCTCGCTGCTGCCACGAAAGAGGGCACTGGGGCTGTCGGCCTGCAGTCGTCGTCATCAACGTCGAACGGGTCAACGTTCGGGTCGCCCATCAGATCAACTGCGGCCGCAATCGGCGGCTGAGACTGGGCAGAGTGACCATTCATCATTGCAGCCACAGGCAAGTTGGAACACCACGAAAACCACATCAACTTAATCAGTCGTGGTCCTGAGCCTCTTGGCCACGCTGCAGACCGTGGCGAGGTGGCGCTTGAGCTGTTCACGGAGGACCTCGGCTGCGGGCCCAGGCGCCCCTTCACCTGCGGGCTCGACATCGACCCCGCACGCTTTGAAGTGTTCCTTGCAGGTCTCGGCGTCGAGTCCGTCGATATGAGCTGCCGTCGCCCGTCCTCGTCGACTGCCATGGCTGCCGCAGCGCCCGCGCCGCCGCCTCCGAACGGAGAGGGCGGCGTGGGGGGCGAGGGCCCCGCCTCCTGGCTGCCCGCTGCGGCAGCTGCATGATGCGACAGAGCGGCCTTGAGGCGGTCGATGATAGCAGACAGATGAGCAAGATCTTGAGCAAAATCGCAAATGCCACCCAGCGCAAAGATGACCGCCCCGAACTGCTGCACCGTAGCCTCCAGCCCAGGGATGAGAGTCTCCAGCGACGAGTTCTTGTCATCGATCCTGCACGTGACAGCTGTCTTGCGTATCCGATCTTCCAACTCCATGACAGCTTGGGTAGCATCTGTCTCACCTTGCTGAATTTTTGCCACGTGCTCCTGAGCCTTCTCCACTGCTGTCTGGGCCGCCTGCAACTTTGCCAGCAGCCCAGAATGCTTGCCCCTGGCAGTGGCCAGCTGGCGAGACAGACCCTGGAGGTTGGCTTCGAGGGGCTTCGCCACATGCAACTCAATATGAAGCCGATCGCGTTCAGCCGTGAACTTAGCTTTCTCCTCAGTGTCGGTGGGGTCGGGCTGGGCCCGTGTGTGCAACAAGTTTCTGGACACAGGCTCTCTTACTCGCTGCTTCTGCGCGGGCGCCAGACGCCCAGGGCGGAGCCGAGGGAGCCGCGGGCTGCTGCCCACTCGTCCGACCCATCTTCTCCAGTTGCTGGCAAATTTCGGAAATCTGCTTCGCCATCCTGTCCTGACGAGCCTGCGCCGCAGTGTCCGAGCGACGTGACGGCTCCTTGGGCGGGGGGGCGCCCTTGTACGCACTGCTCTTGAGGAGCCCGCAACGCGCGCGCCACATGTGGTCGGCACGATTGATCCAGCTGGTGCCAGACGGCTCATGCTTACACCACTTGCAGAAACAGGGTTCAGCGGCGGCGCGACGGGCTTTGGGCCCCATTGCAGCAGACTGGGAACGGGAATCACAGGCCAGCGCACAGCCTAGCCGCGATGAGAGCTGCGGTGTGTGGGGGGGGGGGGGGGGGGCGAACCACACACCGCGCGGCCTGGGGCGAACCAGGCGAACGACGAAAGCTGGCCGCGGACTAGCGGTATCCACTTTGTTCCCAGGGGAAACCAAAACTTGAGCCAACATGGCCACGGAAGAAAAGAAGGAGGAGGAGGAGGAGGATGCGGATGCGGATGCGGATGCGGATGCGGATGCGGAGGCGGAGGAGGAGGAGGAGGAGGAGGAGGAGGAGGAGGAGGAGGAGGAGGAAAAGGGGGAAGTGGAGGAGGAGGAGGAGGAGGAGGAGGAGGAGGAGGAGGGGAGGGGGAGGAGGAGGAAGAGGAGCAGGAAGAGGAGGAAAAGGAGGAGGAAAAGGAGGAGGACCAGGAAGAGGAGGAGGAGGAGGAGGAACATGAGCAGGACAAACAGCACGAGCAGGAGGAGAACGGGAAAGAGGAGGAGGAGGCGGAGGAGGAGCAGGAACAGGAGCAGCAGGAGGACGAAGAGGAGGAGGAGAAGAAGGGGGAGGAAGTGGAGGAGCGGGAACAGAAGGAACATGAACATGAGGAGGGAGGAGGAGGAGGAGGAGGAAAAAGAGGAGAGGAGGAGGAGGAGGAAGAGGAGGAGGAGGAGGAGTGGAGAGGAGGGAGGAGGAGGAGGACGAGGAGGAGGACGAGGAGGAGGGGGAAGAGGGGGAGGAGGAGAAGGAAGACGAGGAGGGGGAGGAGCAAGAGGAGGAGGAGGAAAAGGAGGAGGAGGAGCAAGAGCAGGAGGAGCAGGAGGAGCAGGAGGATGACAAGAAGGAGGAGGAGGCGGAGGAGGAGCAGGAAGAGGAGTAGGATGAGGAGGAGGGACAGGAGCAGGAGTAGGGCGAGGAGGAGGCGGAGGCATTTTTGACATTTGGGGGCGCCACAGGATCCGCGAGGGAAGCGCCACTACGTTCCGTTCAGGGCGGTTTACGCCGTCGAATGTGACCCAGAGGCAGGTCTGCATGATGAAGGCCACGCCAGAGAAGATAGCGTTCACGATGCTGCGTCCAAGCGGCTTGATCAGAAGCAAGAGAAGTCAATAGAACATCTCGCTTGCACGTAGAAGAAATTGGACACTTCTGTCTCCCATCCCCACGGTCGAAAACGATTGGGGTGTCCTTGCCAAACTTTGTGAAAGCTGGCAAACCTTTGAACCGAATGCAAGGAGGAGGAGGAGGAGGAAAAGGAGGAGGAGGAGGAGCAAGAGCAGGAGGAGCAGGAGGAGCATGAGGATGACAACAAAAAGGAGGAGGAGGCGGAGGAGGAGCAGGAAGAGGAGTAGGATGAGGAGGAGGGACAGGAGCAGGAGTAGGGCGAGGAGGAGGCAGAGGCATGTTTGACATTTGGGGGCGCCGCAGGATCCGCGAGGGAAGCGCCACTACGTTCCGTTCAGGGCGGTTTACGCCGTCGAATCTGACCCAGAGGCAGTTCTGCATGATGAAGGCCACGCCAGGGAAGATAGCGTTCACGATGCTGCGTCCAAGCGGCTTGATCAGAAGAAAGAAAGTCAATAGAACATCTCGCTTGCACGTAGAAGCAATTGGACACTTCTGTCTCCCATCCCCACGGTCGAAAACGATTGGAGTGTCCTTGCCAAAATTTGTGAAAGCTGGCAAACATTTGAAACGAATGCAAGAAGGAGGAGGAGGAGGAGGAGGAGGAGGAGGAGGAGGAGGAGGAGGGGAGGAGGAGGAGGAGGAGGAGGAGGAGGGGGAGGGGGAGGGCAAGAGGAGGAGGAGGAGGCGGAGGAGGAAGAGGAGGAAAAGGAGGAAAAGGAGGAGGGGGACGAGGTTCGTCAGGATGGGAAGCCGGCCCCTGCTCCCCCACACGCACCGCCACCGCGAGGGATGCGCTGCGGTTCAGGCCCACAGGGACCTTGACGCCCAACGTTCCCGGCCCTCTCGCCTCCACGCGGTCACCCACGATGCCACGCCGCGCTGCTGCATCGTGCCCGGACAGCGCCCCCCTTTGGTGCACGGTGAGATTCCAAGCGCCCGCCCCCCCAGAGCAGCGACAGCTTAACAGTCATGCTCAGAAGGTGACGCTTCTTCTTGACTGACCCCGCCCTGTGTGTGTGAATAGCGCCCTGTATTTGTAGAAGCACGCCCACGCCTGGAAAATCCGGCCCTCGAGTTCCTTCCCCAGCGAGCCGTCGAATGTGATGATCGCGCCGAAGGCCTTGAACCTTTCGTTCCGCAAAGATATTTTGAGATCCTGGTCATTGACATCCATATCCATTTTCTCGTCGTCCGGGGCGGTTGTATATCACGGGCACTCTTCAAAGGGAACCGACCTGCCAACAGTCGACAATATGTTCATGAACGCCTGAACCATCTGCTGGAGCATGTCAATTCGCGGGCCCAACGGGCCAGGGCGTGCTAAGATCTCCGGTAACAGGTAAACCGTATTTCTAGTTCGCGCGTGCAGGGCGGCCCCTGGGGGTCCCCGAGCGAAAAGTACCCCGGGCGATCCCCGGCAGATCCCCGGCAGACTAGGGGTCAGAGATGCCGGAATTCTGTTTCGGAGCCCAAGAGGGCTCCAGATCGCCCCAAGAGGGCCCCAAGAGGCCCCAAACATGGTCCAAGAGGGGCCCCAGACGCCCGAAAATCGCTCCACGACGCCCAAAATGGCCTCCAGACGGCCCAAGAGGCCTCCAAGATGGCCCAAGAAGCATCTAAGAGGCCTCCAAAAAGGGCCCCAAAAAGCAAAAATCGTTGATTTTCCATTGTTTTTTGAAAGTTTTTGGCGTTCTCGCATTTTCAGCTTCCGACGCTCCAAGACGCCCCAAGAGGCCCCCAACACCGCCCCAAGACCGCCCCAAGACGGCCCGAGAGGTCTCCAAGAGGGCCCCCAAACGGCCCAAGATGGCCCCAAGACTGCCCAAGAGGCCTCCAAGACGGCCCAATACACACCCAAGACGGCTCCAAGAGAGGGCACAGACGGGGGACCCGAACGGGGGCATTTCGACATCTTTGCCCGAAGAGGCCCCTAGGAAGCCCCAAGAGGCCCCCAAGAGGCCCCAGGAGGCCCCAAAAACACCTCCAATAGGCCCCCGAGATGCCTCCCAAAAGACCCCACGAAGCCTCCCAAAGAGGCGTGTTGTCCACGACCAGGGTTGGCCCAAAAAATACTCCAAGAAGCCATCGAGAGACCGCCTCCTCGTCCTCATCCTCCCCTCTTCATCCTCCTCCTCCTCCCCCCCCATCCAACTTCTTTTCGCTCGCCACGAACACACAAACATATAGCACCAGCGATACAAAGTGGGCCGGCGGAATGAGCGAAGCGATTAAATAAACATCCCAAAACTCCCAAATTGTCTGCGAACACACAAAATGCCGTAGGCCCTCCCGTCGCTTTTGGCTCCCCACCCTTTGCTGGCGCATTATTCATGGAAGCTGTTCAAATCGATTTCGAAGATCAAATTGAATATGTTCGGGGCCTCGGGACCACCTTGGCAGAAGGACCTGGTGCGACTCACGCTTCCGCGGCACACGTCGCCGGCTTTTACCTGGGATTTGAGCGTCCGCACTTCCAGTAACAGCGCAGCCGCGGTGACCTTGTGGGAACCCTTCTGCATAATAGGCGCTTCGCACCCAGAAAGTGGTTCACTGTGTCGTACGCCTTGAACAAGTCCCCGTCGAACACGAAAATAACAGGCAAGACGCGCTGCCATTCCAGATGTTTCTCCACCTAGTTCCGCCGAGTAAATCGAAACTTGGGGGGATATCGCAATGGGACGGGAACCCCCAACCGGGAAATTGTTTCGTTTCGTTCGTGCCGTGCGTGCGGGCGAGGCGAAGCTGCGTGGGCGCGCGAAAAGAATGAACCCGCCGCTGCTAAGGCGAAACCAAGACAAATGATTCTCCCCCTCGCGCCCGCCCGTCCGGCGGTGGCTCGCGGTGTCCCGCGTTGTCCCGTGGTGCCCCGTGGTGTCCGCCGTTGCTAGGGCGAAATCAGGACAAATAATTATCCCTTCCCGCCCGCCCGTCCAGCGATGGCTCGCGGTGCCCCGCGGCGTCCCGTGGTGTCCCGTGGTGTCCACCGCTGTTAAAGCGAAGCCAAAACAAATGATTCCCTGCCGCCGGCCCGTCCGTCCGTCCCTCCGTCCGTCCGGCGGTGGCTCGCGATGTCCTGCGGTGTCCCGTGGTGCCCCGTGGTGTCCGCCGTGGTTAAGGCGAAATCAAAACAAAAAGTTATCCCCTTCCCGCCCGCCCGTCCGGCGGTGGCTCGCGGTGTCCCGCGGTGTCCCGTTGAGTGAAATCGATAATGATATCGATAATGATATCAATCGTGAGATCGATACTGAGATCGATGTGGAGCCCCGAGGTGTCCCGTGGTGTCCCAAATCATGAGGTCGATAATGGGATCGATCCTGAGATCGACAGTTGTCCCGTGGTGTCCCGTTGAATGAGATCGATAGTAAAGTCGTTAGTGGGATCGATAATGAAATCGATGTGGTGTCCCGTGGTGTCCCGTGTAGTGAGATTTATAGTGAGATCGATTGAGTCAGATGTTGGTTCCCCCCTTCTCCCCCCCAAAAAGTACAACCTCCTTCTCACCCGAAGGGTGGTCGTAGAGGTATGGTATCTAACGCCTGCCGTTTAGGACGACATGCAATTTGCACCTCGCTCAAGTTCTCCGGGTGCTTATGCTCAAGCTCTAGAACGCACGCCAGAAAAATCTTCGTAAGCACGGGGGTTATTGTCATGGGTCGCGGCTTCGAAGGGTGCGCAGGCTCCTCCTCCTTGAGAACACACTGCACCACGGCGCGCCCCCAAATTATGTCATCCGGTTCGCTGGCATGGTTAAGAAGTCGAAGCTTGAACACGTCAGCCAACACTTCAAATGTATCTTCATCCAGGCAGGTGATCATCTTCACGACGACGCTGTTTTCGACACATGATCGGTCGGATTTGAAACCATAGGCGACCCTCCGGACGAGACTCCTGTCGAGCCGCTGGAAGCACTCCAGCACGTCCGTCTGCCAATGTTGACGGACCCAAAACGGCAAACACTCTTTGAGAGAACGTTCGCTGTTGTAGAAGCCCGCGAAATAGTCAGTCAACCATTGCCCTTTGGTGTCGTCGTCGGCCGCTCAGACGTGCAAGGGTGTCCCGAAAGAACGGCACGACGGTTTTCCTAAACGGCTTGACGGGTCGAGCATTGCGCAGGGCCTCCGAAATCTGCAAATCGAAACGTAGTCTTGTGATGCGCCTCCGCTACTTGAGAATCCTATTCTCAGTCGGGCTCAGGAGACGTGGTCGCCCCCCATCCTTGTCTGACGCTGTAAGCCGTTCAATTTACCCAACTCCTGATTGATGCCTGCGGTGTCCGGCCAGCCGCGCCCAGGCGCCCGTCCGTAGAGCCTGGCCGTGGAGGAGACCACCTGCGGCGTAACCTGAGAGATGGAAGGAACCTCGCTCTCGAAGTCGATGGACCTAACCTCCGTCAAATCCCACAAGCCCTCTGGGCGTCTGTGGTTTAGGGAGTTTCCTCTTCCACCCCTCCTTCTTCCCCTTCGGGGAGGGGTTTACCCCTCCCCCTCCCCCCTCCCCTGGACCTGGACAAGGGGGTTCGCGAGGTGTCGGAGCGCCCAACACGGCCTCGGCGAGGAAGCCAAAATCATTGGTTTTACTAGGGTGTTGGCCCCATGTTGGCCTCCTGAGGGGGGCGGCCCTGATTGGACACCCGCCGTCCTGTGATCGATCTCACCCAAGATGGCCCAAAGATGGCCCCCAAGGCTCCCAAGGGCGCCCCAAGAGGGCCCCAGGAGGTGGCCAGGAAACCCCAAGAGGCCCCCAGGATGCCCCCAAGAGGCTCCCAAGAGACCCCTAAGAGGCCCCCAAAGACCCCCAGAGGCACCCAATATGCTCCAAGAGGCCTCGGCGAGAATGCCAAATCATTGATGTCACTAAGGTTTTAGCCACATGTTGGCCTCTTGTGGGGGGCACTGATTAAGATGACTCCAAGAGTGCCTGGGAGAGCCCAAGTTGACCTCCAAGATGGATCAAAGTATCCCAAGATGTCTCATAGTGGCTCCCACGATGCTCCAAGATGCCCCAAGACCGCTCCAAGACGGCTCCCAGTGGCCAAAGAGCTCCCCCAGGAGGCCCCGCAGAGGCCAATCCCGATGGCCATCCAAGGCCTCAAGATGCCTCCAAGATGGCCCAAGAGGGCTCCAAGAGAGACCCCAGAGAGCCCCAAGACGGCCCCAAGAGCGCCTAAGAGCGCTCCAAGAGCGCCCCAAGAGGCGATTGTTTGGGCTCCCGAGGGGCAACGCTAACTAATAAGATGGCCCCAAGAGCGCTCCCAAGGCTCCCAAGAGCGCTTCAAGAGGGCCCCAAGAGGCGCCCAGGCGGCCCAACAGGCGCCCAAGAGGCCTCCAAGATGATCCCAAGAGACCCCCAAGAGGCCCCAAGAAGCTCTCCGAGGCACCCAAGACGCTTCAAGAGGCCTCAACTGGGGGACCCGACCCTTCCTCTCTGTGCTGCACACTTCCCTGATCGAGGCAATTCCTCTGGGCATCGTTTCTGGATGGGCTGGTGGGGCTACGCGAATCGTCGAGAATTCGTCTGAAGATTTGCGGATCCCCTATCTGTCCTCGGGTCCTCCCCCGTGCGTTACCTGAACTTCTCTCTCCCCCAGTCTTCAAGTCGATGCGGCCGTCGCCACCACGAAGTAGAATTATGATGATCCCCTGCGTGTTCCGCCAATTTGTCTGCTTCTTCGTTCCCTGCCAGTCCTGCGTGCGACTTGACATTGACGGCTTTGGCTGTGCAGTCGAGGGGTAATCTTGTCCAGAGGTGCATCATCAACGCGACGAGCGCGGTATTCCCTTCGGGGCGGAACTTCCCCGTCAAAATCCCCACGACCTACAAAAAGCCCACTTTGAAAACAAGATTGTGGACGCCCGCCATCATGGCGTAGTTGTCTGAGTTGTCCTGGGTTGACACGAGAAACAGGCATGCCTTCACTTCTGCTGTGCTCTCGCCAGTATTGCTCGAATGCCGCTGGGCCCCCGCGTGGCTCTCCCCCTCGGGATCGATCACCACCAGTCCACAGACGGGCAGCAAAGAATCTCCCATCCCACATGCATTCCCCACCTCTTTGACAGCGAATCCCCAGGAAGCAAAAGCAACCCGTCGGCGATGGTACCTGCAATGCCCGTCGGTGAACACGTGCACAGCGCTGTCCGCGAACTACTTTTGTAATCTCCATCCTCCATCCCAGTCGCCAACACTCCTGTAATGTTGAGCCGGTCCCTCACCTCAGACGCATAAGCAAAGTCATCAAGCTTCCACCCTACAGGCTTCTTAGGACGTTTTGCTTGGCGATGCTTCCTATTGTCGGCGCTAACGGCCCCACCAATCCCCCAGACCAGGCATCTACGATCCGTGGTGGTTGCGTCGATTTTGGTGGGGCGGCATCTGCTTTGATGCGCAAACTACCTGGAGACCAAAACTTCAAGTGGTAGTGGCAGGTGTACGTGTTCCTCGGGTCCTCCTGGTTATACGTGCTCACGGCCATCAAGTTGTGCTCGACAGTGAAATTGAGGAAGACCTGGCCCTTCGCTCCAGCAGGTAAGTCGGCTTGGGGTCCCACAAAATCTCCCAATAGGCGATGCCCGTCCTCTGCAACACCTAATATATCTTCGACGTCAGCTCCGAACAATACACGACCTCCCTCAGGTAGTCCCTCACATAACGCAGAAATGTTCTCAATGCTCTCCCGGTACAGCTGGAGATCGCTGTGGGGGTACAAGTGCGCACATATGCATCGTATGTGCATACGAGGTAAACGAAAATCAAGCTTGATAGGCCGACCAATGTGCTCGAACGAGTTCGGGATGACGTACTGGATTGCCAAATTATGAGCTACGATAGCCATCCGCCTCTGGCCCTTCCTGGAGCTTGAGGGGGAAATCCAATGCCCATCGTCCGAAAACTGCTCAAAAGTCCCTGCATTGTTGCTGAATTCCTGTAAACAGAGCACATGCCACCGAACCTGGTTGGAAACCGTTCGGAAAAAGCTGTCCCGCCCTCGTATTGCAACTCCCTCAACATTCCAGCTCACTCCCCTGAACTCGCGAATGCCACAGGGAGGGTTACCCGACCCGCCGAGAGAGCAGGGGGAGGAGGAGGAGCAGGAGCAGGAGGAGCAGGAGCTGGAGGAGGAGGAGCAGCAGGAGGAAGAGGAGGAGGGGGAGGAGGAGGAGGAGGAGGAGGGGGGGAGGAGGAGGAGGGAGGAGGGGAGGAGGAGGGGGGAGGAGGGGGAGAAGGAGGAGGAGGAGCAGCAGGAGGAGGAGGGGGAGGAGGGGGCGAGGAGGAGGGCGAGGACCCGTGGCAGCCTTTTTCGCGCCCTCCTGGCCGGCTGTGGGCCTCGCCGCTGCGCCGCGCCGCCGGCGCGCGGCGGCGGCGGGCGTGCGCGAGCCTGGCCACCACCTCTGCGGGGGCCCTGGCCGCGCGTGCCCGCCGCACGCCGCGGCGGGCAGGATCGGGTCGGGCGAAAGGGGGGGATGCAAAGGGGGGGTTTGAGAATCAGCTCACGTAGCTGATTTTCCAGGCGCCTCCCGGCGCCGGAGGCGGCTATGTATCGAGGAATGGGCCCCTCGGTGAGGCCGAAACCAGCTGCATGCAGCAAATTTCGTAACCCCCCCTTTCCCAATCCCCCCCTTTCGCCCGGCCCGACAGGAGGGCGCCTCCTACCTTGCGCTGTGCTCGGGGGGCGCCGACTCACCAGACCTCCCCGGATCTCCGAGGCTCCGGCCAGAAATTGGGGCGGCGGGTTTTTTTGCCGGTCTTCGGCCCTCAGGGGGCCCTCGACAGGCCCTGGGACCGGCCCTCGTTTGGGTGACCCAAAAGGGTGTCCAGGTGAAAGGGGGTGGTGCAATGGATTGGGGCAGTTGCATTGCAAATGTATTGCGCCGGAGAATTGTATTGCATTGTATTGCAAGTCGTGTATTGCACGCGAAAATCCAGCAATACATTTGCGCCCCAGAATGTATTGCACGCCCCAAATGTATTGCACCCCACAGATCTATTGCTCCACCCTCTTGTCGCTGGACCCCTAGGCATCGAACAAATTGAAGCGCCGGATGCCTGGGAACTCACCAGAGATCGAGGTCGGTTTTGGGGAGGTATCATCGTGTTCTTCGTTGTGTTGGACGTTCTTCTGTATCCTGGGGAGGGTACCCTTGGATGTTCTGTGTGTTTTGGAAGGCGGTCTTGGAGGATGTTTTCCTGTCCCAGGTCCGACTGTACGGTACCTCCCTGGGTCTCATGACTCATTGTCCCGTCTTCCTCTTTCGACGAGTTCTTTGCCCCCCCCCATCGTCCGCGCACATGCCTCGCGCCGTGGTTTTTGCGACCCCCCCCCTCTCGGACGCCCCCTTCGCCACCGACGTTTGTATTCACGACCCGACGGGCCCTGGAGACAGCTACTTCTCCTTACGGCAACAAACCTAACGAAAAAACGAGAGGAAGGGGGGAGAAAGCTGGACACGTCATGATTCGCGCCGGTGCCGTCTGGGAATGCCCAAGAATGGCTCATTCCCAGCCGGCGCCGGCGCGAATCGTGGCTTGACCGCAGGGGGTGCGGGAAGGGGGGAGGGGGCGGGGCCAGTCACGGGCGCCATCGCGAAGAATACAATTAGAGCTAGAGTCCAGTATCCCCAAACAGCGCTTCTTGAGCCAAGGTGGCCCCTAAGAGCGTCGGCGCGTTCTCTTGCTTCTGATCCGCCTGCGCCTTCGGCATCGTCGCCGAGGTTTTTCGTGATCGTCGTCGTCCTCCTCCCGCATCCATGTAATTCTCCTTCTCGACCCCGCCCTCCCCTTTCCACTACACCTCCTCCTCCTCCTCCTCCTCCGCTTCCTCCTCCTTCTCCTCCTCCTCCTCCTCCTCCTCCCCCTCCTCCTCCTGCTCATCCTCCTCCTCCTCCTCCTCCTCCTCATCATCATCATCATCCCCCTTCTGTCTTCCTTCCGCTCCTCCTTCTCGTCATCCTCTTCATCCTGATCCTCCTCGTCCTTCTCCTCCTCCTCCACCTCCTCCTCCTCCTCTTCCTCCTCCTCCTCCTCCCCCTCCTCCTCTTCCCCCTGCTCCTGTATCTTCTCATCGCACTCCTCCTCGTCCCCCACCTCATACGAAATCCTCCTTATGCTAATGGTGCTATTCCTCCTCGTCGGTTTTTCCCTACCTAGGCTCTGCCTAGAAGGGTTCTTACTCTCTAGCTTAAAGGGGCCGGGCAGTGCTACACGCCCCGGGCGGTTCCCCCAGTCCCCGCCCCGCGGTTCCCCCAGTCCCCTGGGAGCTTTAGCCTTAGCTTTAGCTTTAGCTTAGCTTTAGATTTAGCTTTAGCTTTAGCTTAGCTTTAGCGTAGCTTTAGCTTAGCTTCAGCTTAGTGTTAGCTTAGCTTTAGTTTAGCTTTAGCTTAGATTTAGCTTAGCTTCAGCTTAGCTTTAGCTTAGCTTTAGCTTAGTGTTAGCTTAGCATTAGCTCAGCATTAGCTTAGATTCAGCTTAGTTTTAGCTTAGCTTTAGCTTAGCGTTAGCTTAGTGTTAGCTTAGCGTTAGCTTAGCTTTAGCTTAGCTTTAGCTTAGCTTCAGCTTAGTGTTAGCTTAGCTTTAGTTTAGCTTTAGCTTAGATTTAGCTTAGCTTCAGCTTAGCTTTAGCTTAGCTTTAGCTTAGTGATAGCTTAGCATTAGCTCAGCATTAGCTTAGCTTTAGCTTAGTTTTAGCTTAGCTTTAGCTTAGCGTTAGCTTAGCTTCAGCTTAGTGTTAGCTTAGCTTTAGCTTAGCTTTAGCTTGGCTTCAGCTTAGTATTAGCTTAGCTTTAGCTTAGCTTTCGCTTAGCTTTAGCTTAGCTTTAGTTTAGCTTTAGCTTAGATTTAGCTTAGCTTCAGCTTAGCTTTAGCTTAGCTTTAGCTTAGTGTTAGCTTAGCTTTAGCTCAGCATTAGCTTAGCTTTAGCTTAGTTTTAGCTTAGCTTTAGCTTAGCGTTAGCTTAGCTTCAGCTTAGTGTTAGCTTAGCTTTAGCTTAGCTTCAGCTTAGCTTCAGCTTAGTATTAGCTTAGCTTTAGCTTAGCTTTCGCTTAGCTTTAGCTTAGCTTCAGCTTAGCTTTAGCTTAGTGTTAGCTTAGCCTTAGCTTAGTTTTAGCTTAGCTTTAGCTTAGCTTCAGCTTAGCTTTAGCTTAGCTTTAGCTCAGCTTGAGCTTAGCTTTAGCTTAGCTTTACTGTTACTACTAATGCTGCTTTCCTAGGGGCTCCAACTCCTAGGTAGGGTCGCAATGGGATAATTTCCTCCTTCCCTTCATCCTATATGTCGTCATCGACCTCCTTGTATGTGTGCTCCTGCTCCTCCTGCTCGCAGCGCTCCTCCTGCTCCTCATATTCCTTCTCACGTTCCTCGTCCTCGCCCTCCTTCGCTTCGCAGTGCTCGTCCTCCTCCCCTCCTCCTCCTCCCCTCCTCCTCCTCCGCTTCCTCTTCCTCGACATGCTCCTCCTCCTCCTCCTCCTCCTCCTCCTCCTCCTCCTCCTCCTCCCCTCCCTCTCCTCCTCCTCCTCCTCCTCCTCCTCCTCCTCCTCCTCCTCCTCTTCCTAATGTTCGTCGTCCTCCTCCTCCTCCTCCTCCTCCTCCTCCTCCTCCTCCGCTTCCTTTTCTCTTCCTCCTCCTCTACTTCATTATTCCCTACCTAGGCTCTGCCTAGAAAGGTTCTTACTCTCGTAGCTTAAAGGGGCCGGGCAGTGCAAAGCGCCCCGGGCGGTTCCCCCAGTCCCCGCCCCACGGTTCCCCCCAGTCCCCTGGGAGCTTTAGCTTTAGCTTTAGCTTTAGCTTTAGCTTAGCTTTAGCTTAGCTGTAGCTTAGCTTTAGCTTAGCGTTTCGCTTAGCTTTCGCTTAGCTTTTCGCTTAGCGTTTAGCTTAGCTTTAGCTTAGCTTGAGCTTAGATGTAGCTTAGCTTTAGCTTAGCTTTAGCTTAGCTGTGGCTTAGCTTTAGCTTAGCTTTCGCTTAGCTTTCGCTTAGCTTTAGCTTAGCTGTAGCTTAGCTTTAGCTTAGCTGCTGCTCAGCTATAGTTTAGCTTTAGCTTAGATTTAGCTTAGCTTCAGCTTAGATTTAGCTTAGCGTTAGCTTAACTTTAGCTTAGCTGTGGCTCAGCTTTAGCTTAGCTTTAGCTTAGCTTTAGCTTAGCTTTAGCTTAGCGTTACTGTTACTACTAATGCTGCTTTCCTAGGGGTTCCAACTCCTAGGTAGGGTCGCACTGGGATAATTCGTCTCCGGTTCCTCCGCTATGCCAGGGATGCCTTCGCACTCGATGTTGTTTCCAGGAGGCACCTTCGTCAGGGATGCCCTCAAGCAGGTCGCGTTTTTCAGCCTGGTCCCGTCTCCCTCCTCCAGTGTGTCTGTTGCGTAGCATCCCTGAGCTCTTTCCTCCTCCCTCTCTGCTCTCCCTGTCCTGCCTCCGCCGTTCTCGCCGCGCTCGAGTCGAGGCAGCTCCACGATTTGCCCCCGCACGGCTCCCCGCCGATCACAGATCAGCCCTTGCAATCTCACCAGGGAGCGGCGTTCGCGCCTCGGCGCCGGCTACCTCCTCCGTCGAGCCAGGGACGCCCAGGCCCTTGCCAGGGCACAATGTTCGGCAACAGGAGCGCAGTCCAACAGTTCGTTTTCTGTCTGACCCCTCCTCGCTCCTCGCACTCCCTGCCCTCTCGGGGGCCAAGGTTTCAAGGACGTCTCAGGCGAAACGGTCCAGACCACATCTGGCGCGGCATCTCGGAGCCCAGTTGCGCGAATGTCTCAAGCGAGTCGCGCCAGACCACCTTGAGCACATTCTCTGATTGACCAGAATTGTGAGGATGTCTCGGACACGAAACGAGCTGGACCACCCCGCGCACATCATCAAGGAGTCTGGACTTGCGATGGTGCTTCAGGCGAAACGGGCTGGATCGCCTTGCGCGCAACATCCTGGAGCCCCGAAGTGCGGGATAGTTTCAGGCGAAACGGCTGGACCACCTCGCGTGCGACACATGGATGCTCAGAGTCGCGAGGATGTCTCAGGCGGCGCCCAGACCCCTCCGACAGCACAATGCGACAACTGAAGTGTAATCACATGATTCGTTTGGGTCTGACTCATTCTCCCTCCTTTCTCATCCCTTTCGGGGCCTCGAGTTTCGAGGATGTCTCAAGCGAAACGCGCCAGACCACCTCGCCCGCAGCATCTCGGAGCCACGAATTGTGAGGATATTTCAAGCAAAACGGGCCACAGCCTTGCGCACATGTTCTCAGAGCTGGCGCGAAACGAGCTAGACAGCCTCTCGCGCAGCATCTCGGAACTCAGGGTTGCGAGGATGTCTCAGGCGAAACGCGCCGGACCACCTCGCGCGCGGCAGCTCGGAGCTCAGAGTTGCCAGGATGTCTCAAGCGAAACGCGCCAGACCATCTCGTGCGCGGCAGCTCGGAGCGCAGAAGTGCGAGGATGTCTCAGGCGAAAATCAACGGACCACCTCGCGCGGGGCATCTTTGAGCGCAGGCAGGGTTTTGATGACGTCTTATAGGCAAAACGCGCCAGACCACCTCGCGCGCGGCGTCTCGGAGCGCAGAATTGGGAGGATGTTTCGGGCGAAACGCCCAATCGCGGCCAACTCAGACACGAGAGTCTGAGGCGAAACGGCTCGGACCTAGTTTTTCAGAGGATATTTCTGCTGGGCAACTCCTCGGTCAGAATTTTTTGTTCTTTCACAACAGCACCCCGTTCGGCAAGCTGTTTGGGGAGAGATGGCTCGGGGAGGTCGGTCCGACCGTACTCAGACCCCATTTGGGAGGCCTGGAGAGGAGGAGGATGAGGAGGAGGAGGAGGAGGAGGAGAAGGAAGATGACGGGGAGGAGGAGGGGGAGGAGGAGGAGGAGGAGGAGGAGGAGGAGGAGGAGGAGGAGGGGGAGGAGGAGGAGGAGGAGGAGGAGGAGGAGGAGGAGGAGGAGGAGGAGAGGAGGAGGAGGAGGAGGAGGAGGAGGAGGAGGGGGAGGGGGAGGAGGAGGAGGAGGAAGAGGAAGAGGAGGAGGAGGAGGACCAGTGTAAAATCAAGAGTCATCAACGATGTTGGAATTAAGCCTCCCTCCAAGCTCCCTCTTCATAGGCCCCCACAACGGCTCATTTCCATTGACAGAACTGTCTCGTTGGAAGAAAACCGTTTGAAAATCCTAAAGCATGCCAAAATACTGTTCTCGGGATTTCAACGCCACGTATCAACCTGACTGTTGCGTCTTGACGATCCGGAATCGTGCCAGAACGCCATTTTTTGGACTTCGGCACCGCGAGCCAACATAACTGTTGCACCCGCATATTCCAGAATCCTGCCAAACACCATTTCTGGTACGTTGATCACGTGAATCCGTGAAACCCTTGCAAATCTAGAAAACGAATGTGCGCGGCGCTGAGGCGAGAGCCACATTTTGAAAAGGAACCGCCCTCAATGCGTGAAACTCTTGCAAATGTATAAAACGAATGTGCGCGGCGCCCAAGCGAGAACCACATTTTGAAAACGACCCGCCCTCAATCCGTGAAGCTCTTGCAATTTAATGAAGCGAATGTGCGCGGCGCTAGGGCGGGAACCAATTTCTGAAAACTACCCGCCCTCAATCCGTGAAACTCTTGCAGAGTTTTAAAACGAATGCGCGCGGCGCTAAGGCGAGAGCCACATTTTGAAAACGACCCGCCCTCAATCCGTGAAGCTCCTGCAAAAGTTTGAAACGAATGTGCGCGGCGCTAAAGCGAGAGCCACATTTTGAAAACTGCCCGCCCTCAGTCCGCGAAGCTCTTGCAAATGTTTGAAGCGAATGTGCGCGGCGCTATGGCGAGAGCCACATTCTGAAAGGAACCCGCCCTCCATCTGTGAAGCTGCCGTCACTGTTTAAGCTTCAGAATCATACATGGTGAGGATGTCTCAAGCGAAGCGCCCGCCCCGCCCTAAAATCTGGCCTCGGGGTGCGACAGGGAGGAATTATCTATAGGGAGAAGGAATGGTGGAGGAGGAGGAGGAGGAGGAGTAGGAGGAGGAGGACGAGGAGGAGGAGGAGGGGGAGGAGTAGGAGGAGGAGGAAGAGAGGAGGAGGATCTCCCCCCCCGCTAGTCATTAAGAGCCCCTCTGGGGGCCGCCTCCGAAGAGTCACGGCGAACCGTTTCTGGGCCTTCTGTTCAGCCTCCGCGGGGGATCCTCGCCGGGCCCCGGGAGCGTCAACACACGCTTCGTTGGGCGCGAACCAATGGGCGGGCGATGCACGTCGGTCGGAAGATGTAGGTAAACACATGAAGTAAGAAGGCGGATCGAGCAGATTGGGTTCAGGCCTTCCCAGATAATAACATAACACATCAAGAGCATATCGATTCTTGAAGTAGGAAAGCGCTTGAAGTGGATTGGGGCCTGGAAACCTAGAAACAACGACTTTCAATGACCGACTTGTAATGGAGGGGCATTAAGATGAAGCCAGGATCGGGGCAAAATTTGACCGGGATATAAATCATGCTCGGTTTTTCAAATCACCGGGGGCGCCGCCGAACGAGCCTGCCACGCCTTGGGCGCCATCGGCTTCGCGAGGGAAGAAATGCGCCCCAGCGCGGGTGAAGCCACGGCGCGTATTTGGCCACGCGCACGCCCGAGGGAATTCAGCGCCAAGCGCCTTTCACTCCAGAAGGCCCGACGTCAACAAACAAAACTTGAGGCCCCAAGGGGGCCCCAAGGAGGCGGACCGCCAAAACAATCACGCAACCAACGCAACGAAAAAAGCGCGTTACTCAGTGACCTCTTCGGCCACGCAACACCGCGATAACGCCCAAGAAGGCATTGGAAACAAATTCCCGCGCGCGGCCAGGCGACCTCCCCGCGCCGCCCCAAGGTTCCCGAAGCGCGCCGACATAACCGTAGAGAACACCCCGGAAAGTCTTTGGAAAGTCCCCGCGCCATGCAAGAGCCGCCACCGAACAATCTCGCGGACACCTAGCGCGTACGCGCGGGCGTCCACCATGGATGCCCAACTCCGGTTTCCGAGACAATCGCGCGCCACCGCCTGGGGGCCTCGGCAACCTCGCGATTGGCCCAGGGGCCCGCGGGCCCCAGGGAATCGCAGACCGAGTTCGCAACTCCGGAAGCATCGGGCGCGGCGCCAGCCAATCGCTCGTCTCTGGCTGACAGTAGGACGCCCGGAGACCCGGTAAAACCGACGGAACCGCTTTTCAGAGATTCACAGAACCAGAAACCGGGGCGCGCCAAATTCTCGCGTCCGAACTTCTCTGAGAATCTCTGAAAATCTCTGAACTAGCCACCCCGCGTGAAACATTCCCATGAACCCAGAACCTCAGAGCTGGCCGAAACTCTCTGAGAGGTTTTCGGCACGCGAAATTTGGCGCGCCCGGATTTCTGGTTCCGAGATGATATGAAATCGCGCGGCGGCGGCGCCCAGCAGGTCCTCGCGCGCCCAGGGCGGGGGCCGTGGACATCGCGGGCCGCGATGGTCCCGACCGCGAGGTCCTTCCTCCTGCCCCTCGACGAGTCCACGCTCATGGACACGCTCTCTGCGCTGAGCGTGGACCGCGCCATCCGCCGGTACTTCTACGTGACGACAGCCAACTGGCCGCCGACGGACAGGGCGACTTTTCTCCGAGCTGCGCGCGCCACCGAAAACGTACAATAGCCCCGGGCTCGGGGAGAAACACTTTCGAAGCATTTTCAGGCCGCCAGCGTCGTGGCTGCCGACCCGCCACGCGCCGACCGAGAGACTAGCTGGGTCCACTGCGTCCACGGCGGCGGGCGGGCGCCCAAGAAAGCTGTCGCCACGGTGCGCGCGGCGGGGCGCCCGCCCAACTGCAACCGCAAATGCGGCCTCCATGGCGCCACAGGCGTAATATGTGTGACGCATTCTCGGACCCCCCAGCAGCGCCTTGGCCAGCGCCCAAGTCCCTGAAACGCAAACCTACTGTGCCCCCCGTGCAAGCCGCGCACCCGCTCACAATGCTCGTGCACACCAGATTTCCTGCCCGTCCTCAACAGTTTAATTGAGCGCCCATGTGATACTTGGGCCCCATCCAGCCCTCGAACACTCTTTGGAAACTTCTGCGAATGCGCGCGCGACGCTCCACAATTCGGCGTTCTATTTTTCTCTGGAACTCTCCCAGAATCTCTGGTTCCGATTTGTCCCGATCCTCCGCTCAACTGAGGTATCTACGAGGGGGGGGAAAGAAAGGTGCCCTTTTCCGGCCCTAGAGGTCCTCTTCTGGGCTCAGACGGACCCCTTAAGGGGTCCTGAAGGGCAGATGTTCTGCAGCCCTCGCTGCCCCCCGATGCGCAGCCCTCCCACCACAAAACGCCCAACGAACAAATAGTACCCGTCGGTCGGAAGAACCCTAAACCCCTAAACCCTAAAACCCTAAAGCCCTAAACCCTAAAACCCTCAACTTGAATCCTAATATCTAAAACCCCGCTGCACCCTTGGGCCAACGAAGCCGAGCGCGCGGCGAGGACGGCCAGGACCGAGGGATGCAAGGGGCCCTTGCGAAGAAGGCCCACCCTCAGACGCCGGGGTTTACCTGTGCACGCCTCCCTGGCTTCCCAGGCCCCGTGGGCCGACGACGCAGAAAAAGTGAAGCATCGTGAATCGTTACGACCAGGGCACCAGACCCCGTCGCTCTGCGGCACTGTGCGAGCCGGATCCATATGTGAGGGTCCCGGGGCCCGAAATGATCAGAAAACGTCAGGTCAGTCAGTCAAGCCTGGCGCGCAAACGGCGCATTGGCAACCATCTATAAAATTATGAACGCGACCGGAAACGCGCACAATAACCCCGGACTCGGGCAGTTATGGCGATACGAATTCACCCTGCTAGCGCTCCGGCCCCTGAAAACGTCAGGCTCAGACACAAAAGTGCTACGTCAGGATTCCAGGGTCTGGGGGGCAGAAAAATAGAGTTGGGGCAAACGTGGGGTTGGAAGGAAGATCGCACCAAACGGCTTCTGGAAGAAGGAAAAACGCTACACGGGAGCATCCGGCTGGGCGCTCCCCAGCCCCACCTTGGGATAACTCTCCCTCTGCGAACCCCGGATGGGGAACTCTAGGAAAAAGCTGGGAGGGCCTCTGGGAAGGCCCCTGCCTTCCTAAAACTATCCTGGCGAAGGACCCACCCAACCATACGCAAATGTGCGAACCGCAGGGCAGGTGGGACGAAGTAAAGGCAATTCCCAATGGGGCCACGAACCGTGTGAGGGGTGCGCCAAAATGGGGCAGGGCCGCCATGCGAACCCTGCCTCGGGGGCCCTTGGTGGAATTCCCTATGGGGCCGCGAACCGTGTGGGGGGTGCGCCGAAATGGGGCGGGGCCGCCATGCGAACCCTGCAACTGGCGCCTTCGATGGAGGCCCCCTGGGGGATCACGAACCGTGAGAAGGGTGCGCCGAAATGGAGCGGGGCCGCCGTGCGAACCCTGCAAATGGGACCTTCGGTGAGGCCCCCTTATGGGGCAACGAACCGTGTGATGGGTGCGCCAAAATTGCGCGGGGCCGCCATGCGAACCCTGCCACTGGGGCCTTCAGTGAAGCCCCTTGTGGGGCCACGAATCGTGCGAACGGTGCGCCAAAATGGGGCGGGGCCGCCACGCGAACCCTGCCACTGGGGCCTTCGGTTGACCTCCCTATAGGGGCCACGAACCGTGTGAGGGATGCGCCACAATAGGGTTGGGCCGCCATGCGAACCCTGCCACTGGGCTACTCCCGCCCGTCAACTCTCTTCCTGGGCAAGCAGACAGTCCGCTCCAGTGCGGGGCGCAGCAGGACGACCCCCTGGGGCCCCTACTGTTCTCCCTAGCGCTGTAGCGCGCCGCCGAGGCCGCCCTCCGCGCGCCGCGCCACGGTGCCGACGGCGCCGTCGACCTGAATTTCTTCTACTTGGACGACGGCTGCCTCGCGGGCGACGCGCCGGCCGTCGCGCGCCTCCTCCACTTGCTCGTGGCCAACCTTGCCGCGGTGGGCCTCCAGCTGAGCACCTGTCCAGGCAAGTGTGAAGTGGTCCCTGCTGGCGGAGACGCCTCCGACGCGTCTCTGGACGGCTTCTGGCTGGGCTTCCGCCTCCGCACCGATCGCAACTTCGAGCTGCTGAGCGCGCCACTGGGAGATGCGGACTTCTGCGCGGAGCACATCAAGCAGCGGGTCGCGAGCGCCACCGCCCTGCTGGAAGCTTTGGGGGGGCTCGAAAACGCGCAGGTCGCGCTGCACCTCCTGCGCCAGCGAGCCTCCTTCTGCAAGCTGGGCTACTCCGCGCGCGTGGTGCCGCCCACCGCGCGCGCCGCCTCCCTGCTGGCCATGGACGACGCTGTCCGGGCCTGCCTTGAGCAACTGAGCGGCTGCTCGCCCTCCGACGCTTCTTGGCAGCAGGCTCAGCTCAAGCTCAACAATGGAGGACTTGGCCTGCGCTCTGCCGCGAAGCACGCCGCCGCCGCCTGCGTCGCTTCCAGAGCGAAGAGCAACTCCAACAACCCCGACCGCGACGGAGGTAGCCTGGCGGCTGCGGTGCAGGCCCAGAACGCAGTAGTGCGAGACGCCGACCGGGTGGTGTTCGACCACGCGCAGCAACCAGAAGGCCCTCTCCGACGCGGTGGACAGCGCCTCGCTCGACGGGCTTCTGGCGGGCTCAACCCTGGCCGGCAAAGCGCACCCCTGGCGCAAGCCCCAGGCGCGGCCGCGTGGCTCCAGGCGCCGCCCTGCGAGGCCACCGGCGCCGCCTTCCCACGCGGCCTCATGCAGGTCGGCCTGCAGAGGCGGCCGCGAGTCCAGCTCCTGCAGGAGGACTGCTTCTGCCCAGCCTGTGGCGAGGTGATGGGCGTCTTCTGCGACTGCGCCCTGGTCTGCGGCTGCCGCGGCGACCGGGCCTGCGCGACCAGGCCTTCTTCGACGCCTTGGCCGCCGGCCACGCCGGGGCGGAGTTGGAGCGCCCGGGGCTACCACGTGAAAGGCCTGATCCCAGACCATTCAGCCGAGGAGATCCACCTAGGTCACCTAAGCGACCTAGCGATCTAGGTCGCTCAGGTGCCTGGGTCTTCCCTGGGGCAAGTTGCTGTGTTCGTGGCCGTCGGCTGAATCTCAAGAAAAGCGATACAAAAAAGTATGCCGCAAAGCTCTTGCCCACTCGCAGGTTTCTGACCCTCCAAAAGCTTTAGTGGGCAAGAGCTGTTTCCCGTTTTGTTCGGGGGGTCGGACAAACTTGGGCACGCGCCAGAACTGAACCAGTGCCCGCGGGTATGGTGCATATCTTGTGGTAATAACAATGAGGAGCATGACGTTGCTGAATTATGGTTTTCCATTTCTCGCTCACCCCTCAGTCCCGACTGAGCAGCATGGCAACTGATGCGCGCAGCGGCGGTGCAAAATTGCGGCGCCCGAGCAGAGCAGCTCTACAGCACCGTGCGGCTCGAGCCCGAAAGCACCACGCGTACGTCTCAGACTTGAAGCCCCGCGACCTCCTCGACCACGGCGCGCACAGAGGACGGCGCGGACTTCCTCGATGATGTTGCCCTCTTTTTGGGCCCCCACGGCCTCTTCTTTGCAGTCACGCCTTTGCTCCACGCGGCTGCCCTCTTTTTCTTCCCTTCTTTCTGCTTCGCAGCCATGCCGACGTCCACCTTGTCGAGGGACTTCCTGAGCACACCGCGCTTGGGGCCATCTACGCTGGGCACCGAGCCGACCGAGCCATCCTCCTCGATGGGTAGCGCCCCGCCTGGCCCGATGCCATCCCGGAGGCCGCCAGCAGCGATCTGGCCGGCCAAGATCTGCGCGAGGCGCAAGAGAGGGAGCCCCACGCCGAGCGGCTCGCGCTGGGCGGCGTGGACGAGCAGGCGGTAGAGGGCGTAGACCTCCTTGAGCACATGGACGCGGTCTTCGTGCTGCTGCCACACGCACCATGCCCAGCGCTTCATGTTCCTGTGCTCGGCCTCGTTCTGGGGCGCGCCCTGGACGATCAGCTGCCCGCGAGAGAGCTGGGCGAACACCGAATTGTTGCGCAGGTAGTAGTAGTTCTGCGTGGAGCCCGCGTTCTCCAAGACTTTTCGGAGCGGCACCCCTTTGGAGTTCTTCCTGTCCATGATCTTCCCGTGCTTCTGGACTATGCGCCTCAGCTCGGCCACGAACTCCTCGTGCGAAGCGAAAGGCTCGTTGCAGAAATCCGCCCAGTCCTTGTCGGTACGCTCGCGCGCGGGCTGCGCGTCAGCCCAGGCCACCGCGGGCATCGGGAGGCCATGGTAGATCTCCCTCACCAAGTTCTCCTCGGGCACGCCGAGAGGACGGGAGAACTTCCTCGTGAGCTGCAGCACCTCGAATGAGCAAGCTGTCCTCTTCCCGTCCGTGCACTGCTCGGCCCGCAAGGCAACGTGCAGCCTGTCCTGCGCCACCCCGAAACACTTGGGCAGATGCTCCAACATTTCTCGCTCGGGGCGTCGGAGTAAAGCATCCGCACCTGCTCGATCGCGGCGGGGGTCGGCCGCTCCCTAACGGCTGCGCCGAAGCTCTCCACGCTCTCATTGGGCTGGACGCTGAATCCAGGGCAAGCTCCAGTCATCCCCATCAGCGTGTGGCCGACGTGGATCCCGCCCTTTTTCTGGTCCATCTTCTTTTGGCCGATGACCGAGAACAAGAATTTGAAGGTGCCGTCGTGGGTCAGTGCCGTGAACTCGCCGCGGGCAACTTCCTCGCCTATGAGCCGTCGCGCCGCGAGCTGAACCAGGCCGTCGGGGCGGCGGAACGTGTGGTCCAGGATCTCCCGCAAGAGCTGGGGTCGGCAGGCCAAGAAAGGCGACGTCCCGTCGCGTGACCACTGCCTGTGGAGATGGCCCAGCACGCCATTCATCGCCCCGTGCGAGACCATGGCCAGGCTGATCAGGGAGTCCTCGAAGCCCTTGGCGTACGAAACCTTCGAGTTAATGCGGATGCAGTCAGCGCACTTGGCGCGCAACCAGTTGCGCGGGCCCGCCTCTGTGAACACGAAGACGAGGTGGGCTTCGTTGGAGTGGCGCGCAGCCTCCAGTACACCGAGCAGACGCGGTCGAACCTGTACAATGACAAGGCGACTTTGAAGACGGCATCGTCCTCGCGAGAAGCGACGAACTTCGGCGGCCTGTGGTGCTTCTGATGCTCAATGAGGTACTCGTGGCGGCTGAACGACCGCCAAGGGCACAGGAGACAGCGGCAGTGAGTGCGGGATCGGCAGCCGCCGACCTCGACCTGGTAGTCCGCGGCCTCCTTTGCAAGCACGTTGCAGAATATCTCCATGAATGTGGGCTCGTCGGCTTCGTCGGCGTCCTCCTCGCTCTCGGACAACGAGCCCAAGTCGGCCACCCCTGGCCCTGCGTCGGCGAGGGGCAGTTGCACGTCGCCCAGCGGACTCGCAGAAGCGCCTGCTTGCAAGTCCATCAGAGCATCCGTGGAGCGGGCCATGTCGCCGTTGATGCGGAAGAGCACGGCCAGGCGCTTGTCAGCCGCGCCCCCGATCGCCCTGCAGAAGTCGACCGAACTAACCCTGCACCTGCACCGCCCCTCTGGGCCACAGTGGCTGCCAATCAGATCGAACGTCTGCTCTGGCCCGTTCTCCCCCTGAGCCACTGCCGATGCGCGGAGGAGCACGCAATGGGCCTCCCCGCCAGGCTCGCTGTGCAAGAGGTAGTCGCCTGGGTCCAGGGCGCGGCCCGATGCGAGCTTGAAGAGCACGTCCAGGACGCAGGCGCCGTGGAGGTTGATCTCGAAGTGCTCGGCGACCTCGCGATAGGAGCGCGACTTTGACTCTGGGGCTGGAAGGGCCGGCTTGCCGCGCCCGCAGGATGTCACCACTGCGGCCTGGATGCAATTCCCATCGGTGAAGTACGAGGCCAGCTGGTCGGGGCCCCCAGGCCCGTCGTCGACGGCCAGCTGCGTCCCGTTCGCCACGAGCGTCTCGAGCAACGAGCGCTCCTTCTTCGCAGCGAGGTGCATCTTATAACCCGTCGCCTTGTATACGTAGTTATCCGCGTCCGTGATGAAAGCGTGCTCGTCCTCAAGCACGCCGACGTCCACTCCGATGCCGTCGAACTCCCAGGCAAGGTGGGACACTGCGCCGCCCCGCTTCTCCTGGACGAACTTCACCAGCGCCTCGGTGCAGGCGCCCTCCGCCCCCTCAAGAAGCCTCGACACGCATGTGAGCTCAGGGTTGTCTCTCCCGTCCTCGACGGCTGCCTGGAAGACCTCGGGCAGGGAAGACGTCGCCGCCCAGCGGAGCACTCTCGCGTCGCGCTCCATGTCCTGGCGCTGGTCGCCCGCATTCTTCTTGCCAAACAAAACGCTGAGCGCTACGGTCGGTCTTCTTGGCGTCGATGTCGGGCCATGCGGCGACGGCCTCGATGGCGCGCCCTTGTTCCGAAGAGTGGCCGTTCAAATCTATCTTCAGACGCTTCATGACCTGGGGCGCCAGGGTCAGGAAACACTTGCGAAAGTCCAACTTCACGACGTCTGGCTGCAAAATCGTCTGGATATGCTTGCTCAGGTTCTGCGACGCCGTGCCCTCTGCGCGTCTCCTGCTGCGCACGCGAATGCCCCCGATGGCCGAGAAGTGGTACTTGACCTGGAGGGCCACATCGCCGCCCTGATGTTCCTCGAGCAATTGATTAGCCGCCGCCTCCGCTGAGTTGAGCGACTCCTCGTGTCGCGACCGCGCCTGGAATACTTCCAGATCGGCTTGCGGAGATCGGCTTTTCCTTGCGATGCCCGCCGCCCCTTCTTGCGCTGCTTGGAGATGCCCGATCAGTGCACGATGGTTGCGCATCCTCTCCGGGCAACGCACGTAGTCCTTCAGGCGGTCCAGATTGAATTCCTCGGGGAAGGCGGTGTCGACGGGAATCGCGAGGTTGTCCATGTCGGGGAACAGCGCGCCGAGGTCGGCGTCGGCGCACACGGCTGGAAAGAAGTAAGGGACCTTGCGGCCCCACTGTCGCTCCACGGGTTTCCACATGGCCGCGGCCTTCATGCGGTCCCAGGCCTCCTTCTTATCAGCCTGGCGCCCCCCTTTGATGCAAGCCCCCGCCTTCGCGCGCTCTCGGTTGCTGTCCGTCATGCAGGTGTCCTCGTCGAGATGCATGACGGCGAGGGGCGTGGAGGCTTGGCGGAGGGGGTCCGTTGCGGCGCCCGCCTGGCCGCTGTGGCCACGAGGCCCCCCTGCCAAGCCAGCTGCGTCGCGGCCGTCCGACGCCCTGATGTCATTCAGAAGCTCCTCGTTCATTGCCGTGCGCGCGGGAGAGGGATTGTCCAGCATGTCGTATGCCGCGGTCGCCGAGTACGTCTCAATGATGGGCAGGATACCTCGGGTCATGCGGATGAAACCTGCCACGCCAGATGAGGCCCATTCCTCCAGCTCGGGGTCAGCCAAGAAGAGGCCGCGCTCAACCGAAACCAAGCTAGCGTTGCGAGTGAAGTCGCCCTCGAAGGCGATCAGCAGCAGACGGCGCCGCCGCGCGTGAACCGCATCATCGTCGCATTCGATGCGGAACGCGTGATTCAGCTCGATGACAAAGTCCGCGAACGCCCACGCATAATAGCGCTCATCCTCTGCCTTCCCGTGGTTCTCACGAACGAGCAGCTCTGCCCTGGCGAACAAGTTTTTGGCAACAACCTCCTGGATCTTCTCGCCCCTCTGCACCTCCTGAAAGATCACGGCCATGGCGCCGATGAGGCGCTTGGCGGAGACTTGAAACTCTGTCTCTGGTGAGAAAGTACGTGCTGGCGAACTTCACCATGGTCCCGCCGAGCGCGGCCAAGGACAGCTTCGAGCGCAGCGACTTGCCTTTGCCACCTGGGGGATTTACTCGATCTATGCGACCTATGCGATCTATGCGATCTATGCGATCTGTGCGATCTATGCGATCTATGCGATCTATGCGACCTATGCGATCTATGCGATCTATGCGATCTATGCGATCTATGCGATCTATGCCATCTATGCGATCTATGCGATCTATGCGATCTATGCGATCTATGCGATCTATGCCATCTATGCGATCTATGCGATCTATGCGATCTATGCGATCTATGCCATCTATGCGATCTATGCGATCGATGTAATTTATGCGATCTATGCGATCTATGCGATCTATGCGATCTATGCGATCTATGCGATCTAGGTCGCCCCTGGACATTTAGCCAAGGAGACCCGCCTATGCGATCTATGCGATCTATGCGATCTATGCAACCTAGATCGCATAGATCGCATAGATCGCATAGATGGCATAGATCGCATACATAGATCGCATAGATCGCATAGATCGCATAGATCGCATAGATCGCATGGATCGCATAGATCGCATAGATCGCATAGATCGCATAGATCGCATAGATCGCATAGATCGCATAGATCGCATAGATCGCATAGAACGCATAGATGGCATAGATCGCTCCGATGGCATAGATCGCTCCGATGGCATAGATCGCATAGATCGCACAGATCGCATAGACCGCATAGATCGCATCGATCGCACAGATCCCGAGACCTGTGAGGTCCAGCGATCTATGTGATCTGTGCGATCTATGCGATCTAGGTCGCCCCTGGACCATTTGGCCAAGGAGGCCCGCCTATGCGATCTATGCGATCTATGCGATCTATGCGACATAGACCGCATAGATCGCATAGATCGCATAGATCGCATAGATGGCATAGATCGCATATATCGCATAGATCGCATAGATGGCATAGATCGCATAGATCGCATAGATCGCATAGGTCGCATAGATCGCACGGGCCGCCATCTAGCCAACCTAGATCTCTTGATCGCTAGATCGCGTAGACCGCAATATGATATCAATACCGACCGATCCTGAGCGCCTGGCCTTTGCCCTTCCGAACGCGCACGCGAGGTGGCTGGCGCTGGTGCATGAGGGCCAACGCCTCGCCGAGGACTTCGATCTCCTTGGATTCTACGTCGCTCCCGTACAGCGCGGCCATCATGAGGTCGTACCTGTCCACGTCGGCCGCGGGCGGCTTGTACTTGATGGACAGGTCCATGTACGCGTAGCAGTTGACCTCGGGGCCCTTCTTGATCTCTTTCGCTGCCTTGCCAGGCTGGGTCTCCAAACGCGCGTCCTTGAACGCCAGACGAGGCTCCGCTCGCTTCTTCTGGTCGCACCACTTGCAGAACGTCTTGAAAATGTTGTTGCTCCCAGGACTAAGAAACCTCGTCAATGTTTCGCGGAGCATCTTGCGCGCGATCGAGAAGCTCTCATCAGGGTCGTCGTCCACGTCGGCCTGCAACGCCGCAGCGGGGCTGCGGTAGTCGACGAGCCACCCCTCGTCCCACGACGGGCGCTTCACGTTCTTGTCCTTGCTCATGCGAAGAAGGATCGCATCAGCTTGGTTCACTGCGTTCTCTAACCGCAGCGCCTGCTGGACGTTCATCGCGGCGGCGTGTTTCCAAGCTCCGTTGCGGTACCGATACGCCTGCCCGTCGCGCGCGCGCCACGGGCTCTTCGGCCCGCCGAAGACGGCCATGAACGTGCGCAGGAGGAAGAGATCGTGGACGCGGACGCCGCCCCGTTTTATCTCGTCGACAATGGTCTTCACGACGCACAGCTCATCATACTTCTTCCCGAGGCGCTCGACGTTCCTTTCCACCAGCTTCTTCACGGCAGCGTGCGTCTTCTCGACCTGATCGTTCAGCGACATCTCCTCATCGCCCATGTCGACGTCGTCGACCACCGCCGTGAAACGGTCCGCGAAAGCACTTGAACTGCGGCCGAACTTCTGGAATACGCTCTCCTTGTACTTGCCTGGGGGGAACGCCGTGCTTGCCGACGGCGCAGGTGCCGACCGCGGGCTCGGCCGCGGGCTGCGGCTCCGCCCCCGATCCCGCTCGCCCCAGGACATCCCCCGAGCGCACTCTAACTGGCCGCGCCCGCGCTGGGCGCCCCCCCTCGCCCCCGAAGGGCGCCGCGAGAGCGAGGTGGGGCCACTCTGCGGTCGAGCCACAGCGGTTGCGACGACGGTGGCAAAGATGGCGATGATACTGCGCATAGATGCCTCGCGCTGGCGTCGACGACGACGGGCTCCCGAGAAGACCAAGAAGCCCCCCGGAGCCCTTCGAAGAGCTCTTGCCCACTACCTGGCTTCTGGCTCTAAAACGCATTAGTGGGCAAGAGCGTTTTTTTGTGTTTGAGCTCCGAATCCCTGGATCCCAGATCCCACGAAGCCCCCGAGAAGATCCCCAGAGCCCTTCGAGAAGCCTTTGAGGAGCACCCCGAGATACCCATCATACGTATACAATGAGCTCCTGACCCAGCTGATAATCCCCATTATTGTCGCAAGCACCCACTCCTTCTGAGTGTTCGGCGGAGTGGCGCCAGCCATTCGAATGCGCTCAAATCAAGCCGAAAAGCTTTTGCCCACTACCAGGTTTCTGACCCTGAAAAAGCCTTAGTGGGCAACGGCGTTTTTTGGTGTTTGCGGGCCGAATCGTTGGATTTCCCCTGGGATCGGTTTCTGCTTTCTGTGGCGGTGCTATCTGGTCGCCACGGCCTTCTGTCGGGTCTCGAGACACAATTAGCGAGGCCAAAACAACCCGAACGCTTTTGCCCACTACCAGGTTCCAGGCCTCCAAAAAGCTTTAATGGGCAAGAGGTTTTTTGTGTGTGTGCTTTTTCTTGGCGGGTCGCCTGGTCTTTCGCTTGTTTTTGGCTCTGTTTCTGGCAGGCTCAGTCGTCGTCGTCGCTCTCGCGGCCATCCCCCTCGCCCTCGCTGCCGGCCGCGTTGCCCACGTCGCCGCGGAGCTTGCTCAGGCGCCAGCACCGCTTGTGAAGGTTGTAGTGAAATGCGACGACCTCTGCTATCTCACAGCACACAAACTGCAAGCCTGTATCAGACATACCAAGAAGGTGCTCCAAAGCATCGCATAGCTCCCCAGCCAAGGCCCGCTTCTCACCGCGCGACTTCCTGGCCAACGTGCGGAGAGAGTTTAAATCATTCCGGAATAGACGACGCAGCTCCTCCATATTATCGTGAGACTCGTCCCACTGCTGCAGCGCATCCCCGAGCATGGCGCTGCCCGTCCCGCTCTGCTTCCACATCCCGCTGATGATGTTTACGCCCGCCACAGCACCTGGGCCCATGAGCGCCCCGCGTTGCGAGCACCACCCTGGACGGCGGCACCTGTTCGCGTAGGACTGCTCCAGCAGAGAAAAAGCGTTCTTGCCCAAGAATTTGCCGCAGACTTTCACCAGATCCAGTGACACTTGCAGGCGCGAGGCGTTATCGAAATTGATGTCTTGATTCATTTTGTCCCTGATTCGAATCAGACGCTTGTTCGCTAATTCGCGCTTGCTTTTTGATTCGAGCGCCTGCTTGTTGAACGCGCCAGTGAAAAGCTGTTCGGGATCTATGTTGTGCACTAACGTATGAGCGGTTTCCCAAAATTGGGCGCCTGTCCAACCCTCTCCGACGAGTTTCTTCAACAGCTCCTTCAAAAAAGAACGGCCATTGATCGTAGCACACACTGCGGCGGCCATCCGCCTTTCGAACGACTTCGCCCTGACTTTGTCGATGATGCGAAGACAGAGAACAATCAGCGGGTCTGTGTATTCCTCGTTTATTTTGCAGTTCGTGAGCACCGTTGCTGCGGATCTGCGAACATGTACATCGGCGGCGTCGCCCTGCTGATTCATAACATGGTACTTCACAAACACATCGGGCAACATATTGTGCCCATCCAAGCTCTGATAGTATGCCGCCTGGGCGCTGCGGCCGCTAACTTCCTGCAGCGCCACAGAGTGTCTGGCTGCAAACAATCGCGCAACACCGAGAATCCCTGAACAACGAAACGTGGACATCCACTTCTGCGGCGAGGCGAATGACACTAGTACTTCGGTCAGCGAACCGACCACTTGAGCAAAAATGGTTACGGTAGTGGCAATAATGACGACGATGGTGACGAACATAAGTCTCTGGCTTCAGAAGAAAACCGACGGTCATCGTCTAGGTCGTCGTCGTCGTCGTCGTCGTCGTCATCGTCATCGTCGTCATCTTCGTCGTCGTCGTCGTCATCGTCATCGTCGTCATCTTCGTCGTCGTAGTCGTCGTCGTCATCGTCATCGTCGTCATCCTCGTCGTCGCCGTCATCGTCGTCGTCCTCCTCCTCCTCCTCCTGTTCCTCCCCCTCCTAATCCAAAGCACGATGCGAAGACATGCGGAAATCATTATTCAAAGAGTGTTGTAATGAAGCGGAAAATCCATTGTCTGGTCCATTGAGTTATCGGCGCTCCGGCGCCCCCGCCGCGCTCTCAAATGGCCGTCCTTCGGGACGTATGTCGGCGCCTCGCCTCGCCTGGCCTCTTAATCCACCTCGTCGTCCTCCTCCTCCTCCTCCCCTCCTCCTCACCTTCCTCCTCCTCCTCCTCCTCCTCCTCCTCCTCTTCCTCCTCCTCATATTCCTCCTCCTCCTCCTCCTCCTCCTCCTCATCGCCGCTGTCGTCCTTGTATCCCCCGCCCCCGCCCCCCCCGTCCCCCCCACCGTGATCCAGCAGACCTAGATCGCTAGATCGCTTAGATGGCCTAGGCGGACCTCTCTGGCTAAATGGTCCGGGATGCGGCTTCATACGGGGCTACCACCCCCGCGCCCCGCCGGGGAGGCCACCCCCGGGGGTGAACAGGGCAAGGCCCAGGTGGACGACAACGGCCGCCGCCCTGCCGACGTCTACCAGCCGCGGTGGCGCAGCGGCACGGCGGCCGCCTGGGACAGGGTTGCGCGCCGATCTCCTAGCCGCGTCAGCCGCTTCGTCAGGCGCAGCGACGGAGCGATACGAGGAGTTCAAAAGGCAACGTCAGGACACTGCGCAGCTCTGCGCGGCACAGGGCTTCACCTTCCTCCCCATGGTGGTGGAACCCCACGGCGGCGGGCGGGGCCGCGACTCACGCAGGGCCCTCGGGGTCCTGGCCAAGCGGGTGGCTGACGCCACCGGTGAAGACGCCGCACTGGTTGCGGACCAACACGCCCAGCGACTTTCCGTCTCCCTGCACAGGGAGAGCGCGCGGGCGGTGTTGCGGCGCCTCCAGACCCAGTCTGGAGGGGCGGGGGCGGCAGCAACCCGCCTGGCCGCGGCCACGGCGGCTTCCACGACAGACGCCGTGTGAGGTGCCCCTGGCGCTGTCTAGCGCCCCCGCCCTCCCCCCCCGCCCTTGCTGGGCAGCACGGGCGCCCCCCGCGCCTTTTCGCCAACGTCGCGCCGGCGATCCTCCCACGCGCCGTCCGGCCCTTCCTCGGAGGGGCGGTGGATGGATCCAGCAGCGGGCAATCCCCACCAAGCCGCATCGTGCTGGGTTCGGGCGGCCACCTCGTTCAGGTCGCCGACGTAGGGTCCGTAGCCTCGTCGCGGGTGGCTCTTCTCTTCCGGCCCCTGGCCGGGCCTGTCTGCTTGCGGTCGCTGCCTTCCCTCCTCCTTGTCCTCCTGCTTCTGCTGCTCCTCCTCCTCCTCCTCCTCTCCTCCTCCTCCTCCTCCTCCTCCTCCTCCTCCTCCTTCTCCTTGTCCTCCCCCTCCCCCCGCTTCTGCTCATTGCTTCCCTTTCCTTTCATCCTGCTCCCTGCCTGCTGTCTCCGCCTGGCCCGTCTTCTGCCTGCCCGCCCGCCTCGCCGGCCCTGGCCTCCCGCCTGGGCGTTCGTCGTCGTCTGCCTGCTTCTCCCCTCCTCGTCCCCTTCCGCTGGACAGCGCAGCCTGCCCAGAACCAGCGTGGCGGCATGTAGGGCTTCGGCATGAGGAGCGAAAACCATCTTGCTTCTGAGTGCCGGGGCTCTGACTTCTGTACATAAGACCTCCCTAAGGGGGCCACGAACCGTGTGACTGGTGCGCCAAAACGCGGGGCCCCCATGCGAACCCTGCTACTGGGGCCTTCGGTGGAGCCCCCTGGGGGGCCACGAACCGTGAGAGGGGTCCGCCAGAATTGCGCGGGGCCGCCATGCGAACCCTGTCACTGGAGCCTTCGATGGGGCTCCCTACGGGGCCACGAACCGTGTGAGGGGTGCGCCAAAATGGCGCGGGGCCGCCATGCGAACCCTGCCACTGGGACTTCGGTGGAGCCCCCTTGTAGGGACCACGAGCCGTGTGACTGGTGCGCCGAAATGGAACGGGCCGCCATGCGAACCCTGCCACTGGGGCCTTCGGTGGAGCTCCCTATGGGGATACGAGCAGTGTGAGGGGTGCGCCAGAATTGCGCGGGGCCGCCATGCGAACCCTGCCACCGGGGCCTTCGGTGGGACCCCCTGCGGGGCCACGAAACGTGTGACGGGTGCTCCATCATGGCGCGGGGGCTGCGAACCCTGCCACTGGGGCCTTCGGTGGAGCTCCCTATGGGGCCACGAACCGTGTGAGGGTGCTCCATCATGGCGCGGGGCCGCCATGCGAACCCTGCCACTGGGGCCTTCGGTGGAGCTCCCTATGGGGCCACGAGCCGTGTGAGGGGTGCGCCAAAACGCGGGGCCGCCATGCGAACCCTGCCACTGGGGCCTTCGGTGGAACTCCCTTATGGGGCCACGAAACGCTGTACTGGGTGGTTGAAACGCAAGGAAGAGGGAGGGGGAGGAGGGAGGAAGGAGGCGGAAGGAGGAGAACGCGGGGCGCCGTCTCTTCAAGACGAAGACGCAACGCCACATGATGTTTGGGAACAAAAAACCCTCGCCCTCTCAGAAGCCCCCCCCCCTCGCGCTGCGTGCGCGCGCCCTGGAGCCCTGCAGCCGCCCCCCCCGCCCCGACGGCGCCATTCTACACTGGAGGCCTCCGAGATGGGGTCGGAGGATCGCGCCGCATCGGCGATGCATCCACGATGTATCGGCGACGCACTGGCGATGCATCGGCGACGCCAGCGTGGACAACATCGGGCTTCACATCGAGCCGCATCGATGGTGCACCGTCGATGCGGCGCGATCCTCCGAGGCCTAGATATACCGACCTCGGGCCCAAGATCGGTCCGCCCAGGAGGAGGCGAGGCGGTCGGTTGGCGCCCTCCGCCCTGTGGAGGAGGCATCGCAGAGGGGAAACTGCGCAAGAGACCGACCCAAGCCCCCGTCGCGGTGTGAACAAAATCAAGACGGGAAATTTCTTCCCATTTTCGGCCTCCGGGGACCTCACCGGGCCTCGGGACTGTCAAACAACGACTCAAGATGAGCAATCGGTCCAGGAAGGGGTCGAGGCCTGTGGGGGTCGATGTTTTGAACAAACACCACGTCGGGGGTCTGGGGACGGCTCACGGAAACTCCCCGCATCGGGCTTCGGAGAGCTCGGGCGGCCTCGTGTTCTCTGGCACCCTCCCCGAGTAGCGACGCGCAGGGGCCCAGGGCCCCCCCCTTGCAACAAAGCAAAGCATCGAGGCAGGGCCTCGCTTCATCTCGCCAGAGGGAGGCGTCCACGCACACGAACTGTCGGAGACCCGTGCGGGTTTCTTGGATCGACGCTGCCCCACCCCCCACGCGCGGGGATCGCGCCAGGGGCGGCGCCAGAAGCACCGACAGGGGGGAACGTCGCGCAACTTCCCCTTCCCCAAGACCTCCACGTCCTCCCACGCCCACCCCAAGCCAGCCTGCGCGCGCCAATCGGCGCTCCAGCCACCGCGCTCGCTGGGACACTACTTCGGCGGCGAGCCCGGGGGGCAAGGAGGAGGAGGAGGAGGAGATGGAGGAGGAGGAGGAGGAGGCGGAGGAGGAGGAGGAGGTGGAGGAGCAGGAGGAGGTGGAGGAGGAGGAGGAGGAGGAGGAGGAGGGTGAGGAGGAGGAAGAGGAGCAGCAGGAGGAGGAGAGGAGGAGGAGGAGGAGGAGGAGGAGGAGGAGGAGGAGGAGGAGGAGGAAGAGGAGGAGGAGGAGGAGGAGGAGGTTAGGAGGCGGGCCTGCTCTGCAGGCTCGGCAGTCCCCAGGCCTTCCGAGGTGTTCTCCGAGCCTTTCCCGAAGAGACAGGGACAACCTCTCTCGGAAGGCGCGAGGGCTTCTGTCGGGGAGACGTGAGACTCGGGTTCGGGGGACTCGGGTTGGCCTGACGGGGCCATCGAGAAACTGACGAGACCCAATCTGAAATTTGACGCCAACTCCCGCTGCAGACCTTCTACTAACTCTGATCCGTCAATATCCAGGACGCGCTCGTCAAAGAACGTCGGCAAACCCGAGTCCTGGCGTACTCGAGTCTTACTTTCCCGATTCTGAGAAGCTCCGCCGCTTTCTGAGAAGGCCTCCTCCTTCTCTAAAGAAGCATAAATGGCATAAACATAAACTTTCGGAAGTCCGTGCGGATTTCCTGGCTCTGCGCCGGACCCCCCTCCCTGGCACGCGGAGCGCGCCAGGGGCGGCGCCGGAGGCGTCGCCAGGGGGCTCCAGCGCAGATCCAAGAACTCCGCGCGGACCGTCGACAGTTTATGTTTATCCCCCCCAGGCCCCTGCAAACGGGGCGTTAGCAAACGGAGCGGTAGAACGGCGTGACAAGGCATTTACCTTGCACCAGTGCCTCATACACCGGGACGACAAAAACGTCGACACATCCTCATAACTCCAGGAGAGCCCAGAATCGAATCAATAAATCGGATCGGCGATCGACATGAATCGGATCGGCGGAAATCGACAGCCGAGTTGGAAAAAGTCGAATCGGCGGAAATTGGCAGGCCAATATGCGTCCAGTGAGAAATCGGAGCCCAAATCGGAATCCCGAGCCGGACCGAGTCGGCATCGGAATCCATCGACATCGAAACGAGTCGAATCGGGGGCATCGAAATGAGCCCTACTATATAATTATTGGCGGCGCGCACAAGGGGGCGGAGGGAGGGGGGATGGCTTCTCAGGAGGCTGCTTCTTAGAAGGCGTCGGCCTTACATCTATAGACAAGGCCCGCGCCTTCTAAGAAGCAGGGGTGCTTCTAAGAAGCACTCCCCCTCCCCCCAACCCCCTCTGCGCGTGGCTGACTAATGGGACCATCAGGAAAATGACGACACCTGCACTGAAACGTGACGCGATCTCCCGCTGCAAGCATCCTACGAAAACTGGGCCGTCAAAAGTCCAGGACGCCGACCCCCAAAGAGGTTTCGACCCGCAGCGGAGGCCAGCCCACAGGAAGCCTTCCACAAGAATGACCCAACCCTGAGACCCCAGGATGACGCCGACCCCCAAAGAGGTCTCGACCCGCAGCGGAGGCCAGCCCACAGGAAACCTTCCACAATAATGACCCAACCCTGAGACCCCAAGGCGTCCAGTGACTTCTGGTGTGGGAAAACATCACACTCTCCGTCTCAAAACCACGGGAATCCAGGAAACCCAAGGCTCCCTGGAAGCAAGCAGGGTGTTACTTGGCAAGGGTATCCACTGCAACGTCGACCCCCAAAGGTCTCGACCTATTTCACAGGACAATTTTTTCATCCTGAGTCGTTTCTTGACGGGTCCCGAGGCCCGGTGAAGGCCTCCAGAGGCCGAACACAGCGGAAATCCCCACTCACGTCGTGAATCTCTCGTGGCTCGAAAGGGTCTGGGGTAACGGCCGCTACCAGCCCGTTGAACAACGCCCGGTCTGCAGGGGCTTAGCCCCCTCGCTCGCCGCCGGACAGTCGGCGCTGCGGCCACTGCGCCCGCCGGGGGCACTGCTGCCACCGCGCCCGCGGGGCCTCATGAAGCAGCCCGCGGGGGCAGCCGAGGCCTCGCGGGGAGCGGGCGGCAAAGAGGCCCTGCTCTGCCCTGCTCCGGGGGGAGCCCCCCTCGCCAGATGAGAAGAGCAAACAGACGCCATAAACATGTGGCTCTGCTCATTTAGCGCCGCCAGAGATGAACAACATATCCGATAGCACTGAAGGGCCTGCGAGCTGACTAGAGGCGTCACACAGATCGAAAGCACCCGAAAACAAAAATCAGGATCCCCCAGCTTTGCTGAGCAGGAGGGTGAAAGGGGTAGGCTTGGGGATAACCAGAAAAATTGAGCCATCGTGTCAATGGACCGATGCTGCAAGGACGGCGGTGCTCCAACACCGCAGACAACATTCCCGAGCAAGCACATACATGTGGCTCTGCTCATTTAGCGCCGCCAGAGATGAACAACATATCCGATAGCACTGAAGGGCCTGCGAGCTGACTAGAGGCGTCACACAGATCGGAGGCACCCGAAAACAAAAATCAGGATCCCCCAGCTTTGCTGAGCAGGAGGGTGAAAGGGGTAGGCTTGGGGATAACCAGAAAACTTGAGCCATCGTGTCAATGGACCGATGCTGCAAGGACGGCGGTGCTCCAACACCGCAGACAACATTCCCGAGCAAGCACATACATGTGGTTCTGCTCATTTATCGCCGCCAGAGAGATGAACAACATATCCGATAGCACTGAAGGGCCTGCGAGCTGACTAGAGGCGTCACACAGATCGGAGGCACCCGAAAACAAAAATCAGGATCCCCCAGCTTTGCTGAGCAGGAGGGTGAAAGGGGTAGGCTTGGGGATAACCAGAAAACTTGAGCCATCGTGTCAATGGACCGATGCTGCAAGGACGGCGGTGCTCCAACACCGCACACAACATTCCCGAGCAAGCACATACATGTGGTTCTGCTCATTTATCGCCGCCAGAGATGAACAACATATCCGATAGCACTGAAGGGCCTGCGAGCTGACTAAAGGCGTCACACAGATCGGAGGCACCCGAAAACAAAAATCAGGATCCCCCAGCTTTGCTGAGCAGGAGGGTGAAAGGGGTAGGCTTGGGGATAACCAGAAAACTTGAGCCATCGTGTCACTGGACCGATGCTGCAAGGACGGCGGTGCTCCAACACCGCAGACAACATTTTCGAGCAAGCACATACATGTGGTTCTGCTCATTTATCGCCGCCAGAGATGAACAACATATCCGATAGCACTGAAGGGCCTGCGAGCTGACCAGAGGTGTCACACAGATCGGAGGCACCCGAAGACAAAAAATCAGGATCCCCAATCCCAAATTCTTGGGACTGGCCAGCGGCCTACGCGAAGCGCTTCAATAACAGCCCACAGATGTGTTCTACAAATAATTGCGGATAAAGTTGTGCAACTAAAGTCTTGAATTTTCCCATTGCATTATTACCTACAAGTTGCTTGTGTTTCTTATTAGTGGCTGAACACCTGCATCTACTCATGGCACATCTCTTGATAGCTGAAAGCTCTGGACACCCAGAATCCAGAAGGGACGTGTTTTTTCTGCCGCGGAGTCCCATACTGACAAAAGCTAGAGGTATACATCTCGGCTCCGAGCGGCTTGAGCGAGTTGAAAGGGCGGGCCAGCCAAATTCTGGAGGTGAATGGATTATCGATGACGACGCGCACACGCGCCAGGATGCAAGCACGGGCCAGCGTTGCCGAGGCACGCATCAACGCGTTGCCTAGGCGGACCTTCGCAGAATCCTTGTCACAGAGGCCGGGGGCACCGAGCAGCCCTGGCCCCGAATCTCGGAGGGGGGCGGGACCAGCCCCCCCTCTCCGAGTCCGAGCTCTGGACCAGGAGGCGCACGGGGTCCCCAGCCAGACGAGACGGCAGGCAGGCGAGACAGCGAGCTCAAGGAGGGCTGCCCAGGCCTCCGGTCTGAGGACGTCTTGGTTGGCCGAGTGCGCGATGTCAAAGGTGTAAACGCGGTGGCCCCTGCTGGCCAGCGCGAGCGAGAGGCGGCGGCAGCCGGCGAAGACCTCGATGCAGTAGCCGCGCCTCTTGCGGGTACCAGGCGGCGGCTCAGCGACGCCGTAAGGGCGCTTGGCAGCGATTGCAGGGCAGCCAGAGCCGCCGTCATCACGGCCCGCGGCAGCTGGGCCTCTTCTCGCTGAAGCCGGGCCGCCGCCTCGTAACGTCTCATCGAGGCGTCGGCACTCCACCGGCCGCGCTGCTTCACCTCCAGCGGCGTCCTCGCATTTTCCCTCCTGTCCTCCGACGGCCCGCCGTGCCTCATCTGGTACAAGACATGCAGCTTCGTCATCCCGAGGCGCAGCTGGGCGGCCCTGAACAGCGCGGCGAAAGAGACCATCGAGAACGGGAAGATCCTCTGGCTGGTCGCCAGCTTCGCTGCGATCAGCAGCGCCTCGCCCACGAAGAGCCTTCTCGGATGGTCGGTCATCAGGCTCTCGTTCGTCGCCATGGTCTTCGACGTTTGGCCTCTCTCCTCGGGGTGAAGGTTCAGAGCGACGAAGGACGAGGTCGGGAACATCGGCGTCACGACGTCCGCCACCTGAAAGCACAGCCCCTCCGAGGGCCTCAGGTAGCACGTGAAGCACAGCACCACCAGCAGCGCTGCCAGCGGCTCGCCCCAGCCCAGCATCACCTGCGCCACCGCGACCGCGACCAGCCAGGGCATCGGCGGCCGAGTGACCGCCGGCTCCAGGCGCGACCAGGCCAGGAGGGCGCGCGACGTGCGGGGCAGCGAGGCTCCCCCTCTGCCCGCCGACGGGATAGTCGCCTGCCAGGCTGCGTAGAGCACCTGCCCCGCGGAACGGTCGTCGCCGTCGGTGTACATGTCCTGCGCCAGCTCGGCCATCGCGAAATCGGCGGACTCCAGCGAATTCACCAGCAAGCCCCGGAAGAGGCAGAAGGCGGCCAGCCTGCGCAGGGCGCCGAGATACCTCGGCCACGACTGCGCCTTGACGGCAGCGAGCGCCATCGCGTTGGCCACTCTCAAGCCAAATGGGCGCGCGACCTCCACGATGTCTGTCACGAGCTCCGGCGACAAGGGCAGCGACCTGGTCAGCTTGGCAAGGCCCCTGGAAGAAGCAGGGCGCCTCAGGACCGCAGAGGAGCGCGTCCGAGCCCTCCCAGAGCCGCGAGCCACCATCCGCCGCGTTCAGCTCGGACGGGCGCCACCGATGGTGCACCCGCACGTCGCCTGCGAGCGCAAGTGCGAGAAGACGCCTGCAGATCCTCAACAATCCTGGGGCGGAGGACCTGCCTTTCTCTGAAGCCAAAATGAGCGATATAGTATCCCCAAGATGAAGAAGTGAGCAGCCGAAAGACGACAGAGAGCGGAGCTGGTGCCTGAGGGCTGCCACGGAGCCCCTGCCTTCGAGTACCATGATGTTTTCGACCTCCAGGAAACGAGCTGCGAAGTCGAGCTGCCAATCCTTGGGGTCCAAGAGCTCCTGAGGGATCTCGGTGAAGATGGGGTTCTCGTCCCAGACCTCTGGAGCCTCGACGGGGGCCACCGGCTTGACAGTGTTGATAGTGCTGAAAACGTCTGAGCCCAAGAGTGCGCGATCGCGAGCCCTTATAGCGGGGGTCCCAGCTTTGTACCTAGACTTCTCCTTGAAGGCTCCAATCGACCTGGCGACCTCGGAGCCTAGCCTCCGCGAGCACACGGCATATCCAGACAGACGCGCGTCTGACGAGGTGACCCTGGGGCTCCAAGGTCTATCGAGCCGCGCCCGGCAGAACGGCAGCAGCGCGAGGAACCACCTGATCTCCCTGCACACCGACCCCCAGACACGGCAGCGGCTGACGGCGTGAGCCGAGATGAAGGAGTAGACGTGATGGAAGATAGCGAACATTTCACGACGCAGAAGGCAAAGGTGGGCGCAGTGGCCCACGAACCGCTCCACAGCTTTGCCGCTGATGCGGAGGCGCCGAAGGAGCCAGAGCCCTGCGGCCCTCAACAACTCCAGATTGCGATCCGTGGGCACGACGAGCTTCTCGCGCCCCATGACCTTGTAGCCCAGAATGACGGCGTCAACCGAGGGCCCCGAGATCTCATGGTCAATGAACCCGATGCTCCTGAAGTGATCAACCAACTCATCCCGCATCTTCCCTGTGCGCTGCGCGTCAGAGCCCACGACATTGATGTTGTCGGCGTAGGCAAGCAGCGCAGGACGGCCGTCCGACATGTCGGGCGCAGGGCGCTCGTCACTCAGGATGCGGTCAACGGGCGCCGCCTGGCTGCAAACGGACTGGTGATAGACCACGCGCTGAGCAACCCACATCGCCCAGCTCCATCCCAGCGGTGCCACCGCCAAGCAGGGCGACACCATGCTGCCCTCTGGGCGCGCTGAGATGTCCGACGGCAGCCTGCACTTGGTCCTAAGCAGGCTGACATCGAGCGCTGGCAGGGCGAAGAACTCTGACAGCTCCTCAGAGATGCCCAAGTGATAAAAGTAGTTATTCAAGTCCGCCTGGGCGGTGAACACCTCCTCCTTCGGGCCGAACTCGAGATCCGCCAGCTTACTCCCAGACGACATATTCATCTTTGGGCACCTGGCGAAACGAGTGTTGACAGCTCTGCAGCCCCATACAATCCGCAACTGCCCTGACTTCTTACGAACAAAGAACGGCGTGATGAGGTCCTGACCGTCTGTCGAATACCTCCGCATACTCGCGCGGTCCAGTCGCGCCACGAAGTCAGCATACTTGTGCACGTCTGCGGCCAGCGTCGGGTCCATGTAGGGAATCACTGGATCGTCACTCTCACAGCGCTGGCCGAACTCATCCTCAGATAGCATCATACGCGCTCGAAACTCCCTCAGGCAACGAGCCCCCTCGGGATCGAGAACATCAAGTGCGGCTGGAGGCTGCTCCAACTCCTCCGGAACCGCGATCCGCGCGGCGTCATACCTGGCCACAGTACTTGGAACCTCTCCACTGTCGTAGACGAGGTCGGAGCCGAGAAGCTCGCGGGCGGCTTCTCGCTGCTGCGAAAAAGAACGCATTCGAGCGGGATCAACATGCCTCAAAACTGTGCGCTGAGCCGCTGCTTGGGCCGCGCCCCTGTCCGCCGTTGGCGGTGCCTGCGCCGAAGAAGCTGGCATGCCGTAGAGCTCTTCAAGGCCTCGATGCACTCATTGGCCCTGACTCCCTTGGCGTGCCGATGTCGTAGGCGCTGGCGAACGGAATGAGAGAGATGCGGGGCGTCTGGCGTCGCCTCTTCAAAACTCGGGAGCGGGAAGAGCTCCCTGGGCACACGCCTACCCTCGCTACCCTTCGCCGGCACGGGATAGCGGGGATGGCGAGCAAGGGGGGCCGGCGGGCCCAATCGCCGCCCCCTCGGCCCGCGGCGCGTCATTGCCCCCCGCCGCCTCCGGCAGGCGGCTGGCCACTTCCTCTGCCACGACCCTTGCTGCGGGCGGCGGCCTCCCCCCTCGACTTGCGAGCCTCCTTCATGATCGCTGCCTCTTGCTTGAGCTGGTCGGCGACGTGGGCCGACAGGCCCGGCGAGATCGCGGCGCCTCCTGCACGACGGCTCCAGCCCGTGAACTGATCGGCGGCCGTGTAGTCGGGCTGGCTTGGCGACACTCGATGGGCCTCCTTTATCAGGGCGAGCCTCCTCGACGTGAGTTCGAACGCGAGCAGCGACGGGCAGTTCAGCTGGTCGTGCAGCACCGCCGCGCCGAACATCCTGCTGAGCACCTCATGCTCGTAGACGCTCCTGTCCCCCGACGGCACCTTCGAGAGGCGGACCCAGTTCTCGTGGGCGTGGAAGGCACTATTCCCGCTGCCCCTCACATGCTTCATGAACCAGAGGACCGTCCTCGGGCACTGCAAGTCCCAGCCGCCAGGGATCGGCTCCTCCGATGAGCTGGCAACCGCATCGTCCCACGTGCGACGGCGCTCGCCTTGCGCATCATGCTTCACCGCCATCGCGCGTGCATCGCCCTTGGCCAGCGCAAGTGCGTCGGCGATCGAGGGCAGCGCCACCGAGATGGATACGCCAGCCCCGTGGGCGATGGCCCGATCTCCAAGGCTGAGGGCGCCAGCGGGGAGCTGGTGGCAGACGAGGTCCCCAATCGAGTAGCCTGCGCGATCCTCCAACGCATACCAGCAGTTGCCCGGCGGCGGCACCAGCGCTCCTGCAGGGGCAGCGGCGGCTGCGGCGGCACCACCGCCCAGCCCGGGCGAAATGCCGAGCGCGGCGCCCGCGGCGGCGCCGTCAGCGCCAGCGGCGGCCACGCGGCCAGGGGGCACGAGCGCTCCAGCCTCGGGGGCCGGCGCGGGGCCCCCAGCGGGCACCACCGCTCCCGCTGGCACGGCCGCGGGCGCGGCGGCTGCCACCGCGGCCCCGCCACCCGCTGCTGCCGCCCCTGCAGCCGCGCCGGGCGGATTGCAGTGCGCGACGAGCGGGAGCGGCGCGCACGGCACGCCCAGAGTGTGGGCCCCCAGCATCGCGCACGCATCGACGACAGCCTGGGCTGGCGCGGCCCTGAAGCCATAGATCTGAGCCGCCACCACACCTGCAGGGACCTCCAGCGCGTGCGACAGGATGTGCACACTCTCGAAGTCCCCGCCCACGGCGTACGTCTCCTCGTAGTGATCCTGGTCGGGTGTCACACCGTAGCAGTCGGCGGTCCCTGGACGGACAGCCACCACCAGCCGAGCATGATGCACGACAGGGCCTGGCACGCCCCGATATCTCACAAGCACATAGTCCCCAGGGTTAAGCGCCATCGTGACGCACAGCGGAGCTTCGGCTGCGGACGAAAGTGAGCTGCGCCTGGGCCTGCTGCCTCAACGCCGTCGCGTCGTCCGTCACCGCCACTTGCGACCCGAGCGAGTGCACTACCCGCACCTCGCGGGTCGGCAGCCCCCACAGCGCACCGAGCAAGTAGGCGCCGACGATGAGCAGCGCCACCAACAGCGCTCCGCCAGCCACCGCCAGCGGAGAGGGCGTCGGGCAGACGCACGTCGAGGCGGGCACCGCTGGGCAGTACACGACAGGTGCACAGGTCGGGCACGGATGGGTCGCGCCCCACAGGGCCGCCCCGGTGCTGATCCCGCGCGCGAGCTCCAGGATCGTGGCGCGGGCCACTTGCATAGCCAGAAAAACTTGAGCCATCGTGTCAATGGACCGATGCTGCCAGGACGGCGGTGCTCCAACACCGCAGACAACATTCCCGAACAAGCACATACAGACTCCGAGTTTCTTAATAAGCGTCGGAGGGGCGTCACCCCCGTCGGCAGCCTCACATCGACCCCCGTCGCGGGCAGCCACCGCGCGCCGAAAGCGTTCCGACCCCCGTCGCGGCGCGACGACGAGGCGAGGTTGACCCCCGTCCGGGGGGTACCCCCCCACGCTTACCACGCTTATTAAGAAACCCGAAGTACACGTTTGGCGCTCCGCGCGGATTTCTTGGATCTGCGCTGGGACCCCTCCTGGCGGCGCCTCCGGCGCCTCCAGCGCAGATCCACGAAATCCGGGCGGAGCGCCAGTGATCCCAAGGTGAGACCCTCGAGAGGCCCCAAAGTCCCGACATCATGATTTCTTCATGACGCGCCCCCAGAGGTCCGGACCCATTCGCCGGGACCCGCTTTCCTTCCTGAGTCGCCTTTTGACGGCCCCGAGGGCCAGTCGGGGCCCCCCGAGGCCGAAAACGGGGAGACAAGAACCCTCCGTCGTGCTCTTGCCTGGGGCCCCGGCGTGCCGCCGCGCGGCCCCCTAGAGGCCCCCCACGAAGTCAGAGCCCCGGCCGGCCCCTCCGCGGGGGGGCCCTCCCGCGGCCCGTTCCGCCCTCCGCCGGGGCCCCCGCACGGGACGCCTCGGGGCGCCGCGGGGCGCCGCTCGGGGCCTCGCCGCAGAGGCCCTCCCGTCGGCAAGCTCTCGGGGGCCTCTCTGGTGGGGTCCAGTCTGGCGCCTGCTCGGGGGCCCTTCGGGGGCCGCCTCGGACCTCCCCAGGGCCCTCTTCTCCAAGAAAAGCCTTCTCCTCGGGCCCATGCTCTGGGCCCTCGGGGGCCGCCTCGGACCCCTCCCACGCCCTCTTCTCCAACAAGGGCTTTGGATAGTTCTTGCTGCTTCGGCCTGAACCTTTTCCGCCTCTTGAAGGTCTCGATGGGGCCTCCTCCTCCTCCTCCTCCTCCTCCTCCTCCTCCTCCTCCCCCTTTCTCGAGGCCTCTCAGAACCAGCTCGGCTCGTCTGGCCGCCTTTTTGGAACCCTCTTGGCCCGCCCAGGGCGCGCCCAGGAGGGGTGCTCTCGGGGGGGGGGCCTCCTGGACCACCCAACTAAATCGTGTCGCTCTCGTGTCGTTCCCTTTGGCCTCCCCGTATCCCTCTTCGGTTTCTCGCCCCATATTCTCGAACCTTTCTGGCGCCTTACTGGGTCGTTTGTTTGCGGAGCCTCTTGAGGCCCTCCTGGGCAATCTTTCGCGTCCGTTTGGGCCAACAGGCGCAGTCTTCGACCCCCCTCCAACAAACTCTGCGTTCCAAAAAGGCGCTCTGCCCATTCAGGGGCGCCCACTTGAACGAGGAGCGAAGGTGCTTTTCTTCTGCTCACGGCGAGCCTAGCAGGCGACGAATGGGCTCCACGAGACCTCGATATCTAGGAGGCAGCCCGAAAACCGGAGCCCCTCTGGAACTCGAAGCAGCTGCATACACTTTTCGTCGGCGGCGAGGCAGAACTGCCGCACCGGGCGGTCGGGCCAAACGGGGCCACCGAGAAGCGAACCGTCCGGCGTGCAGGAGAAATGACACAGACAGTCGGGAGCGGCAAAGAGGGGGGTGTCCAAGAGGGGGGGGTGCAAATCATGACCGGCGGCATGTGCGCGGCCAAGCGGGGGGGCCAGGGTCGTAATGAAATAAGAAGAGGCGCCATGAAATCTGAGGAAAAATCATGGCCCGCGCCATGAAATCCAACCCCCCGCCTAGTCATCACCCTCCTCTTTTCCGCCCCCGAGACAGGTGGGGCGGCCGCGGAGGAGACAACTGGATACACACATCTTCTTGGAGCTCCGCGCGGATGTCTTGGATCTGCGCTGAGCCCCCCCCCCCTCGCCGTCGCTCACACGCCCCTTCCCCGTGCATTTGTCGGCTTCGTGCGTTTTTTGCTTGTGCTGGCCCGATGATCGATGGGGCGATCCTCGAAGGCCCACGCCGAGAAGAAACGCACACGTCCCAGCGATGCCAAGCCTCAGGTCGGGCATGTCCCCCTAGAGGCAAATGTTATAAAGAGCATTTTAAGCATAGTCCAAAACTGTTCCAACTATTAAATCAAGTTGTCAAAAGATCGTCACCTGACTGTTTTAAATCATTTTTGAATACCCCTCTAGCGCGCCAGTGGCGGCGCCGGAGGCGCCGCCAAGGGGCCCCTTGGCCGCCCCAAGAAAATCTGCGCGGAGCTCCGGAAGAGTGTGTACGCTTGCGCCGTTTCTTTTTCGATTGCTCCAACGTTGTGGATGTGAATTGGTTGCTGGTGTGCTCTGGTCGGGGATCTACTGACCCGGGTCAATCCAAACCCAGGTCAGTCAGGCCATCCAGGGGCAAAATCCTGCAGGATCCTGCGCCCAAGCCCGGGCCAATGCATCACTGGCGATCCTGCATAGTTCGGCGCTCTCTGGTCGTGATTTTTGTCACGGCGCGAGGGGGTCTGGACTTGCATCGGCCCCCGTCGGGGATCTGCTAACCCGGGTAAATCAGACCCGGGTCAGCAACGAACCAAGAAACTGCAATGCTAGAAACAAAAACTGCAACGCAGGGCTTCGCAAACCCGGGTCAGCCAATATGCGCGGCCACCCCGCGGTCACGAGCGGCTCGCTGACCCGGGTCAGCCAGAGGGGGTCTCCGCAGGATCCTGCAGGATCCAGTGCCCTGGCTGACCCCCGTGGGGGTGGAATGCATATGTGGGAATATGTTGGACATGCTGTAAGCAAAATGCACCGAGCAGCAGGTGCCAAAAATTGGGCGACCTCGCCTCGGCGAGCGCCGCTTCGGGGAGGGGGCTTCGCGAGTTCCTTTCGATGGCCCCCGTCTCTTGAGCTCCGACCCCCTCTCTTGAGTTGAGACGGCGAAAACCCACCCCCACCCCCAGTCCCGACTCCATCCCCGAACCCGCGATTCAAGGAGTCGGGACTGGGGGTGGGGGTGGGTTCTCGGGGCCCAGGAATGGAGAAAACCCGCCCCCATCTGATGTGTCCCGCTCCGGGGCCTCACACGCCCGAGTGCAGAGGGCGCACGCCGGGCGCTCCCGTGCGCGCGGGCCTCGTCGCGCGGCTTCTCCCGAGGCCCGCCGCCGCGGCTGGGGAGCCATGCAGTGCGGGGCACGGCCGCAAGGAACCCTCGCAGAAAACCCGACCTTGAGAACAGGGCTGGACCCAAACGGTGTTTTGGCGATTTCGTGGGCCGTTTTCGTTTCGATGTCGTTTTGCGGTAAAGGCGGATTGAAGACAAAACGAGGGAAAACAAAAACAAAACGAAAACGAACCACACCGTTTAGGTTCAGCCCTGCCTCAGAACCCGTGCGCGAGGTGCACTTGAGTGGAGACCTGGAGCACCCTGAACGCAGCAGCTCCTTCAACGGCTGCGGGAAGTCACCGCGCAGCGCGAGGAGCGAAGCAGCCCAGGATACCCGAACCAAAAGCACACATGGTTTCTTGATGCGCGCCCCCACAGTACCTCCGAGACATGGGCCAAGAGGGCCCCATTGGAGGAAGAACGGACGGCATAACCCCAGCCCCCAGATCAGAAAACATCATCCCCCCCCTTGTGGCCTCTCTATCCGCGGGATGGAGCGTGGTGCAATTGAAACAGCAGGCGGGGAGGCCGAACTTTACTATCACCTCCCAAGCTGCGATCGTAGCTCCGATTGTGAGGATGCCTCAGGCGAAACGCGATCCAGACATCCTAACATCGATATCTCCGGGAACAATATTCTCCCCCCAGGGGATGATTCTCACCAGGTAGCGGTTATATCTTAACTTTCGACGGTCCGCGCGGATTTCTTGGCCCTGCGCTGGACCCCCCTGGCGGCGCCAGCAGCGCAGACCCAACAAGTCTGCGCGGACCGTCGGACATTCATGTTTATGCATTGATTCTTATTCGATCCATGGGCGCGTCTTCGAGTTCTCTTTGGGGCCTCTTGGGCCGTCGTGGGCTCCCTGGGCGTCAGCGAAGAACCTCCACACCGTCCAAACACAAACGAAATCAGGATTTCAATACTATTGCATCTTCTATCGCAAGAGTGTCCAAAAAGGCCAACGAGGGTCCGAAAACAGCCCCCTGGGCCGCCAAGACGGGCTGAAGAGACTTCCAATGCGGCCCAAAAATGGGCCCCACAGCGGTTCCGTGAACGAGCCCTCAAGGACACGGTTGGGAATCCGCCCCCAACAATGTCTCAGGGCCCTCCATCGTGGAGGGGAGGAAAGCGAGAGCCATGACCAAGACCAAACGCGGAATCATCGGTGTCGATCTTGGTCACCGTCCATCTTGGTCACTGTCGGTTGGCATGACGACGGCTGGCGACGGGAGGAGAAGGGGGATGAATTTCTAGTATATTCTACCTCTATGCGTGGTGACCTGCTGCAGGGCTGGGCACGCTGAGACAACTCACAAATCAGGGAAACTGCCGCCAAACTCTTCTTCAGTCCGCTGAGCATTTCATTGCCAGCATTTGTAGGATGCAAGCAATCCGACCTCAAATTCCGTGGGTTCCCAACACAATGACACCCACAGGTTTCACAAAACAAAGCTCCTCGATACGCGGCTAGCTTGTGCGAGGCATGGCACAGCTCAGCCACCCCCGCCTCCCGAGGCCAAAGGTCATCAGGAGGAGGAGAAGGCCCCCTGCGAGGAGGGACAGGTGCGCCCATAGCAGGGAGGGCCTGAATTCGCTGATTTATCTCTGCACGGGGTTTACAAATGCTAGGCCAGAACTCACAGAGAGGGCCTCTCCGACTGACCGAGCGTGCACACAGACTGCACTTGAAAGACGTCGAGCGAACATCACATTTGTGACCACGATCTTGGAGCCTGCACATTCGCTCTGCCACTGAACGCGCAGGCGGACGGGTACGGACCTCTCGACGCATATTCTCACGGTCAGAGGTAAACAGCACTTCTCTCTGCACAGCCAGAAGACGGCCTAGAACCTTGGAAGTCCTCTCATCGGCCAACCTAGTCCGACGGGCCTGGTCTTCTGACACCTGGTCAGCCTCAGCGGCCTTCCCCGCAAAGTGATCAGCAGGCGTATTCAAATAAAACTCAGTCTCACTCATACACACATGTTAAAAGCCTGAGCCTGGGTGCATGAAGGGACCGCACCGAACCGAGAACCGAGAACCGTGACCGAACCGGACCGAACCGGTCCAAAACCACGAACGTAGAAAACCGAACCGGACCGAACCGAATTCATTCAGAACCGAACCGGCGAGGACCGAACCGAACCAGAACCAGAACCGAACCGGAACCGGGCGGCCCCTGAACCGAACCGACGGGAACCGAACCGAACCCCTCTGGCGGGCTGCGACCCCCCTGGCGGGCTGCGATCCCCCTGGCGGGCGCGACCCCCCTCGCGGGCTGTGACCCCCCTGGCGGGTGCGACCCCCCCCGCGGGTGCGACCCCCCTCGCGGGTGCGACCCCCCTGGCGGGCGCGACCCCCCTCGCGGGTGCACCCCCCCTGGCGGGCGCAACCCCCCTGGCGGGCGCACCTCCTCTGGCGGGTTGCAAACCCCCCTGGCGGTCGCAACCCCCCTGCGGGTCAACCCCTGAGCGGGTGCACCCCCCTGGCGGTCGCAACCCCCATGGCGGGGTGCAACCCCCCTGGCGGTGCAAAACCCCCCTGGCGGGTGCAACCCCCCTGGGGGGGGGGGGCGGGCGCACCCCCCTGGGGGTGCAACCCCCCTGGCGGGTGCAACCCCCCTGGGCGGTGCCCCCCCTGCGGGTGCAACCCCCCTGGCGGCGCGCAACCCCCCTGGCGGGCGCAACCCCCCTGGCGGGTGCAACCCCCCTGGCGGGCGCAACCCCCCTGGCGGGCGCAACCCCCCTGGCGGGTGCAACCCCCCTGGCGGGCGCAACCCCCCTGGCGGGTGCAACCCCCCTGGCGGGCGCAACCCCCCTGGCGCAACCCCCCTGGCGGGTGCAACCCCCCTGGCGGGCGCAACCCCCCCTGGCGGGTGCAACCCCCCTGGCGGGTGCAACCCCCCTGGCGGGCGCAACCCCCTGGCGGGCGCAACCCCCCTGGCGGGTGCAACCCCCCTGGCGGGTGCAACCCCCCCTGGCGGGTGCAACCCCCCTGGCGGGCGCAACCCCCCTGGCGGGCGCAACCCCCCTGGCGGGTGCAACCCCCCTGGCGGGCGCGACCCCCCTGGCGGGCGCGACCCCCGTGGCGGGCGCGACCCCCCTGGCGGGCGCGACCCCCCTGGCGGGCGCGACCCCCCTGGCGGGCGCGACCCCCCTGGCGGGCGCAACCCCCCTGGCGGGCTGCGACCCCCCTGGCGGGCGCAACCCCCTGGCGGGCTGCGACCCCCCTGGAGGGTGCAACCCCCCTGGCGGGTGCAACCCCCCTGGCGGGCTGCGACCCCCCTGGCGGGCGCGACCCCCTGGCGGGCTGCGACCGCGACCCCCCTGGCGGGCGCGACCCCCCTGGCGGGCTGCGACCCCCCTCGGGGCTGCGACCCCGCTCGGGGCGCGACCCCCGTCGGGGCACGTCGCTGGAGGGCCTCGCGCCTCCACGCCTCCACGTTTCTCCTCCTCCTCCTCCTCCTCCTTCTCCTCCTCGTCGTCCTCCTCCTCCCTCCTCCGCCTCCGCCTCCGCCTCCTCCTCCTCCTCCTCCTCCTCCTCCTCCCTTTTTTTCAAACTGGGTCGTCGCTTACGCAGACGGGGCGCCCAACGTCGCACCTGACCAGTCGGGCCGAACCGAACCGGAGCGGCCACTCGAACCGAACCGAACCGGTCGGACCCAACCGCGCGAAAACCGGAACCGAACCGAACCGGCGGCAGGCCCAAGCCGAACCGGCCGAAACCGGACCGATGCCAAACCGAACCGGCCAAGCAAAACCGACCCGGCTGCAGAACCGGACCGAACCGAACCGAGCCGATCCCTTCATGAAAAAGGATCCAATCATGTCGCCACTCATCACAACCTTAGGGTCTAGCTTGGAGACAGGTTTCCACCAACGCTTCCTGCGGAAAATGTACGAGACCGTCGACTCACCGCCCTGTCGAGACAATGGTCCGTAAGGTCTGTGCCCCACCAGGAACAGGATCTTGGCTTCCTGAGCCTCCATGGGGAAGAGTGAAGTACGAATCGCCAGCACAAGCTGATCGATTCCCTTCGATGCCAGAAGCGTGTCTTTACAGAGATCCATGGCAATATCGAACGCGTCGCCTCTGAAGCCATCTACAACCTTGTTGGCATCAAACGTGAAAACGTTATTATGGGGTTTTCCCGTCTCGGAGTCTACGGAGGCCAAGGCGGCACACATGCGCATCTCCGCGCGGAAATCCCATTCGTGGAAGTTGTTCACCGTGCCATCGTAGATGTAAGAGCCACTCTTCGTCTCTGATCTCGTCAACGCGTCGGCGTTCGACCGATAGCGAAGAGAAGACAGCGCCATGGCGGCAAGGCAAGGCAGGGCACAGCCCCTTGGTTAACGCGATTGCTCTCTGGAGAGACAAGCACGCAGCGGCACGAAGCGGGGATCGTGTTGCAGCTCCGATACCAGTGCGAACATGAGACTTTTTAACGCAATGGCAAAAGTGCCCCTAGAGGTCAAACGGCAGCGAGTGGCGCGCTGTCACATGCGACACACGCTCTACATCACAATTTGTGTGTGTGCGTTCCCCTCCTGGACGATGTTGGATGAAAAGATGCAAGGTGCGTCCACGGAAGAGCCCCGTTTGGAATACGGACCGCCCTCCATCCGTACAGCTGTTGCGCAGGCTTCAACCGAGAACCCGATACTTGAATGGAACTGTTGCACATGCCAACAGAAAGGATGGCAGTGAAATCCCACCAGCCCGTTGGGCGAAGGTGGTCTAACAATGGCTTTCTATCCTCTTCCGAAACCGTATTCCCGTCGGGGAGGGATGCCCTCCCTTCCCCTCCCTGAGGTTTTTGGGGGCGGGCAGCGATCACTCGATGGTCCAAGAAGGCCTCCGATGCTCCAAGATGGCCTCCCAGGCGGCTCGAGACAACCGAAGATGGTTCAATATAGTTTCGCACATACCTCCAACAGGCCCGACGATGGCCACGAGACGGCCTCAGGCAATCGTGGAGCCCCTCAGGACCCGCACAAAAGGCCAAAATCCTTGAAGCACCTCAGGAAAATAATATAATGTGTGCCGTCTCGCCTTTTCGCAGTCGATGTGCTATTGAGGACTCAGGATTGCCCCAAGGTGGCCCAAGACAGCCCGAAGACGGGCCCAAGAGAACCCCCAGACGGCCCCAAGAGCGCCCCGGAGCGCCCCAAGAGGGCCCCAAGAGAGCCCCAAGAGTCGATGTTGATGGCCCCAGAGGGGGGAGACAAATCGCCCCCCCCTCCTTTGATTGCCGCCCTACACTATGGCAGGCCCTCGAGGGCTCCCGAGAGGGCCCAACGAGGGCCTCTAAAAAGAGCCCCAAGGGGGCGTCACGAGGGCCCCGAGACGGCCCCGAGAGCGACCAAAAGCGCCTCAAGAGCGTCCCACGAGGGCCCAAAAGGATGTGTGCCTCTCTCATGGAGGCCCTGCACTTTGTGGGCCCCGGAAACGGCAGGGCCGTTTTTTTTACCGTTTCCAAAAAAATGTCCCTCGAAAATGGAAACGGCAAAAAAACGGCGACCAAAAACGGCAAAAAACTGGTCAAGGATTGAAGCCGGAGCCGGAACCGGTCAAAAAACGGCGACGGAACCGGTAAAAAAACAGCGTCGGAACCGACCAAAAAACGGCAAAACGGAACCGGTAAAAAAACGGCCCTGTCGTTTCCAGGGCCAACTAGGGCCCTGCACGGCCACCCTGTTGCTCCCAGCGATCTCTCTGTTCATCCTGCTTGCCCGCTTCGTGTCACTGTGTGTCTCTCTTCGTCCCGTCTTCCCGGCAGCTCGCACGGGCACGGTTTCTGAACGGGCTGGCGGGGATACGCGAAGCGTGAGGCGTGAAAGATCTGGAACTGTCTTGCGCGAGATCCCGAGTTGGAACAGGCGGCGCCATGCATCTGTGTACGAAGCAAGCGCTCGGTACAGAACGCGTACGGCATTCGGGCGAGGGCCACAGTTCAAAGAGAGGGCCGCCATCCACCGGGTGCACCTGGGGGCAACGCGAAGCGCTGCAGACAAGAGCGCGCAGCGCTGCGGCGAGACCCGCCCGACCGACACGTCTGGCGGCACAGCGGGGAGGACTTGACCGTACAGGGCGGTTTTTAATACATGATTAATGTATGAATAAATTTATGCATGAAACCATCGTTGTTGTTAGTACGAAGTCCGTGCATTTTGATACATGATCCGCACGCGGAGCATGTATTAAAAACGGCACTGTAAGGACAAAGACGCTGAGGGTGAGAGAGGCAAAGGGGAGAAAAGTGGGAGCCGAGGGAGGAACCACGACGGAGATTCCGGGATTCTGGGATGCTGGGTTGGCCTCGCGCGCGCGCCCTCAAAAGGGGCACGAGGTGCAGGCAGAAGAAATTAAGCACGGCAGATGCCGCTCGCGCGGGGGCGGGCGCGGGGAGGCGCCTCTGGCGCGGGATCACGAAGGAGGGGGAAGGGGGAGGTGCAGGAGGAAGAGGTGGGAGCAGTGCGGGGACGCGGAGGAGAATGGGACGTCCCAAACTCGTCTGGCGATGGATGGCCGGGCAAGGGCCAGAAACCTCGCCGGGTCGTGTGGCGGCAGGCGGTTTTTGGACGCCCGAGTCCTCACCAGACAGTTCGCTCAACGACTTCTGCCGTCCTTCGACTGGAGCCGCCGCGAGTTGCTCCAACTTTCCCTGGAGTTCTCTGGATTTACCTGGAATTACCCGGATGTATCTCGATTTACCTGGATTTACCTGGATTGACCTGGATGTACCTGGATATCTGCACTTACTTGGATTCATCTGGCTCGATCCCCACAAGTCGATTGGCGAAACGTCGACAAGCCCTTAGGGACAAAGCAAAGGAAAGAGCGACTCTGCCCCCTCTTCCCTCCCAGGCCTTGGGGCCGAAGCTGTGTATGATCGGCCCCGACAGCAGCGTGGCCACCAGCCCGCCGAGGGCGAGGCCGAACCACACGTACGTCATCAGGCTGGGGCCGTGCTGTGGAGCCTGCCGATCCGGAGGGAAGCTATCATTCTCTGCCTACCACACACATACACACACTAGCCTTCTCTCTGTCTCCCTCTCTCCCTCGCTTTCTCTCACTTTCTGTCTCTCTCGTGCTCTCTCTCTCTCTCTCTCTCCCTCATTCTCTCTCTCTCTCTCTCTCTTTCTGTCCTCTTTCTCTCTCTCTCTCTCTCTCTCTATCTCTCCCCCTTGCCAAGGTCACTGCCCTCGTGGAGACGAGGGGGGCAAAGTGGAGGGCGAGGCAGGAAGGGAGGGTGGAGGTGAAGCAGCAGCGGCAGGAGAGGCGGCAAGATCCCTCCTGGACGTGGCCCCGGCCACCGCTGGCCCAGCGCAGCACAGACCGCCAGGAATCCGCCGACCCCGTCGGCGTGTGGAAGAGGCTGCCCCGTTGGACTCGCCTTCGTCGCGACGTCGCCGCCGTCGGCGCCCGTCGCCGCTCCCACATCTCCCTGGGCGCGTCGCCGCGGCCCCTCTCCCCGGCCCTCCCTTCTTGCCGGGCCCTCCTCCTCGAGCGCGCCAGCCAGAACGAGATTGAGCAGCGTCGCAGCTGTGTCGAAGGAAGCCCCTGCCCTTTTGATACGTTCCTTCCCAGGGGGGGGGATCCCCGGGGGTCGCAGAGGGGGTCCTGGGTCAGAACATCACCCCCTCCTGGGGGGCGGCGGGGCCAAGCATGTCCCCAGACGAGCCAAGAGTGCCCCAAGAGGCTCCCAAGACGATCCAAGAGGACCCGGAGTCGCCGAACGATCGGTCCAAGACGTCTTTACGGCCTCCAGACGGCCCCAGAGGACTGGAAGGTGCCCCAAGAGGCCTCAAAGAGCACTCCCACGAGAGCCCCCAAGAGGCAAAGTGCATTGCTTCTCCAATAAATTGTTCAAGGACTCGGGCGTTCTCGCCTTGTCCGCTTCCAGAAGCTCCAAAACGGCCCAAGAGGCTCCAACGATCGCCCCAGGAGGCCTCCAAGCGGTTCCCGCAACGGGCCAAACGGGGCCCGAACACGGGCCGAGAGGCCTGCAAGACGGCCCAGGAGGCCCCCAAGAAGGCTCCACGAGGGTACCCAGACAGGGGAACCGGACGGACATTTCGAGCCCTCGGCCCCAGGGGGCTCCCAGGAGGCCCCAAGCCCCCAAGAGGCCCCCACGAGGCTCCAAGAGGAGCCCAAAAAGGCGCCGAGGAAGCCCCAAGAGGCCCCCAAGATGCTTCCAAGAGGCCTCCAAAATGCTCCCAAGGGGCTCTCAAAACTGCCCGCAGAGACCCCAAACATAATTCCTGAGGACTCTGACCCACGTCAGCGTCGTCGTCGTCGTCGTCGTCGTCGTCGTCGTCGTCGTCGTCGTCGTCGTCGTCCCCCTTCAAAATTGGCGGCACCGGCCGTAAGGCCTTCACAGTAAGAGCACGGAAAATGGTCACCTGACCACTTTGTACTATTCTGGGATATTCCTCATGTAGAGAGGCATGCCCGATTTAACAATAGAGGTGGCATGCCGTGGCTTTGTAATCGACGCCATCTCAGTTGTAACGTCGTCTTACACATGCAACAGCAGTCTTGTAAATGTCAATGCGTATGGCCTCTGCGTTCTATGCAAGTCACTCCCATTTTCTTTTTGGCCGTCTGACTCTTCTGGGCAGCGTGGAGACCCTTTCGGGCCGTCTGGGGGCCCTCGTCGACCGTCCAGGAAGGGCCTTTTAGGCCGTCTTTGAAGAGTGTGCCGTCTGGGGCCCTCTCGGATCTCTCTGAGCCCCTCTGGGGGACCTCCTGAGGCCTTATTAGGGTTCTCTTGGGAGCCTTTTGGGGCCCCCAGGGGCCTCGGGGAACGCCCTGTCGAGCCGTCTTGAAGGGATTGGGCCGTCCCGGGCCCCCTCGGGCCCCCCTGGCGCCCTGTTGGGAACCTCATGTGGCCCTTTTGGGGCTTTCTTGGGAACCTTTTGGGGCCCTCAAGGGCTTCTCCTGAGCCGCCGTGGAGTTCTCCGAAGCCGTCTTGGAGCCCCCTCGGGCGGGCTCCGCAGCAGCAGCGCTGCGACACGCCGTCTCATTGGGAACCGCACGGAGACAAAGTCGGGGGGCGAGAGCGAGACGCTGAACATCGGCGCCTGCCGCCCCCTTACGACTTGAGCAAGTACGTCGACGGAAAACGTCGATGCGGCGACCCCTCGGAACATCAGGCGCGTTACTTACGCTTGTTAACAGCGACCATATATATATACACATATATATAAATATATCAGAGTGAGGGGGCCGAACGGTCATTCACTGTCCCTGGGTGCGTGGCTGAAGTGGAATTCCGCGGTGCGGATTCTCGTTGTTGTTGTTGTTGTTGTTGTTGTTGTTGTTGTTGTTGTTGTTGTTGTTGTTGTTGTTGTTGTTGTTGTGTGTTGTTGTTGTTGTTGTTGTTGTTGTTGTTGTTGTTGTTGTTGTTGTTGTTGTTGTTGTTGTTGTTGTTGTTGTTGTTGTTGTTGTTGTTGTTGTTGTTGTTGTTGTTGTTGTTGTTGTTGTTGTTGTTGTTGTTGTTGTTGTTGTTGTTGTTGTTGTTGTTGTTGTTGTTGTTGTTGTTGTTGTTGTTGTTGTTGTTGTTGTTGTTGTTGTTGTTGTTGTCGTCGTCCCACCCGCAACCCGCCCCGCGACCCACCCGCGACCACCCGCGACCCACCCCGCGACCCACCCGCGACCCACCCGCGACCCACCCCGCGACCCACCCGCGACCCACCCGCGACCCACCCGCGACCCACCCCGCGACCCACCCCGCGACCCACCCCGCGACCCACCCCGCGACCCACCCCGCGACCCACCCCGCGACCCGCGGCCCACCCCGCGACCCACCCGCGACCCACCCGCGACCCACCCGCGACCCACCCGCGACCACCCCGCGACCCACCCGCGGCCCAAACCACGTTCAAGGTACAAACCACAATTTTCGGCGCCTGCGGCGGGCTTTTTCTGCATTCCTTCCAGGTGGAGAGCCCGCGACCCACCCCGTGACCAACTCGCGACCAAAGGGTACAAACCACATGTTTCGGCGCCTGCGGCGGGCATCTTTTGCATTCGTTTCAGGTGGAGAGCCCGCGGCCCACCCGCGACCACGTTCAGGGTACAAACCACATTGTTCGGCGCCTGCGGCGGGCATCTTTTGCATTCGTTCCCGGTGGAGAACCCGCGGCCCACCCGCGACCCAAACCACGTTCAGTGTACAAACCATTTTTTGGGGCGCCTGCGGCGGGCTGCTTTTGCATTCCTTCCAGGTGGAGGTGGAGAGCCCGCGACCCACCCGCGACCAAACCACGTTCACTGAACAAACCAATGCCGCACAAGCGCGGCGGCAGATTTTTGCATGCCGTCTGAGCCCGCAAGGACCTCTTCAAGCCCCGCGCATCCACACCAGCCCGTCCAGCAACTTTGCCCTGGCGAGTTGCCTTGATCAGAGAAGGCGGGGAGCATAAAGTGGAAAAAAGGATTGCGTTGCAGTTATCTTGGGAAAGGAGGGGGAGGCAGGAGGAGTAAACAGGGGACGAGGAGAACGCGGAAGAAGAGAGGATGTAAGGAGAATGTGGAGAAAGAAAAGGAGGAGGAGCAGGAGGACGAGGAGGGGGAGGAGGGGGAGGAGGGGGAGGAGGAGGACGAGGAGGGGGAGGATGGGGGAGGATGATGATGATGGACGACAATGGGAGGACGATGATGGAGGCCGATGAGGGGGGAGGACGACAATGGGAGGACGATGATGAAAGGACGAGGGGGGGAGAGGGAGGAGAGGAAAAAGAGGAGGAGGAGGACGAGGTGGAGGAGGAGGATGACGATGGATGAGGACGAGGAGGACGAGGAGGAGGAGGAGGAGGAGGAGGAGGAGGAGGAGGAGGAGGAGGAGGAGGAGGAGGAGGAGGAGAGCGCCATCGACAAGGAAGGTGGGGGCCACGAGGTCCGCCGGCTCGACGACGCCCGCGTCGCCCGCGCCCGCCCCCTCACTCTTATCCGCAATTGCGGGGTGCTACGTATATATATATATATATATATATATATATATATATATATATATATATGTATACACATATGTGTGTAATTATGTATTGTGTAGAGGTGTGTGTGTGTGTGCGCGTGTAGATACACATGCATATATGCTGATGTACGCACATGTAAACACGAAAGCCCATGCCCTGGTGGGGGGGAGAGGCAGTTCGCCCAAGCTCACAAACCCTCCATCTCCAAGCTGTGCAACGTGTCCAGACACGGTCAGTCAGAATGGGAGGCGGTAACAGAAAGCGAGCACGATATTGACACGTGTGCATGAACAGCAGGGGGGCTAAACGTAGAGGGAGAACACAAGAGCCTAGGGACGCTGAAGCTCCATGACGACCTGGAAGCCGAAGCGGACGTCTCGAGAGCTAGAGACGGCCACACCGAACTGCTGACTATCTCATTCCGAATTCAACACTACCAGCCTGGAACATATCCCTATCCCTATGCTGGGCACCTCCTCATCACGATGCCAATCTTAGGGATTCCCTTATCTTTCGAGGGCGAATCCCTGAGATTGTCATCGCCTTTTGGCGTGTCAATCTTAGGGATAGGGATACGTTCGAGGCTGGTAACAGCAAGCGCTTCCTGACAGTGGGCCAGCGTGGGGCAAGAGCTCGGCGTGGTGCGCTCCCGCCACTGTAGCGCGAAGCTGCACCCAGCCCACGCGATCGCACGGGCCCGAAACCTGTGCCGCAGACCTCCCACTGGCCATCGCTCGGACGTCCGTTCCCTGTGCTTTTTCCGGTCTCGTGCGTGGCTTTTTCGCCAACTCATCAAGGATGCTCCTCGATGGTCCTCGCCGAAGGAAAAAGGCACGCGTCCGAGCGATGCCGAGGCCATTGTGACGCGAAGTTGCACCCAGCCCACGCGATCGCACGAGCCCGAAACCTGTGACGCAGACCTCCCAAGACCCCATCCACCCAGAGTCATTGCTCTTGGGGTTTAGGGATCAACCCCCTCCTCCTCCTCCTCCTCCTCCTCCTCCTCCTCCTCCTCCTCCTCCTCCTCCTCCCTCCTCCTCCTCCTCCTCCCTCCTCCTCCTCCTCCTCCTCCTCCTCCTCCTCCTCCTCCTCCTCCTCCTCCTCCTCCTCCTCCTCCTCCTCCTCCTCCTCCTCCTATGCTTAGCACGCTTGCCGTTTCACCCAATTGTCTAGTATGTCTCACATCTTCTGCCAACGCACCTATGTTGTGCATGGCGTCTGTCTGTCTGTCTGTCTGGATCAACCCCCCTCGCTCCCCCCTGTCCAGGGGGGAAGGAGTCTGTGCGCGCAGGCGTGCCGGGCGTTCCAGCGATGGGCCGAGGCTCGGAGTGCGGCGCGGAGCCGGGGCGCAGAGGCATTTTGAGCACCGAAACGCTGCAAACAGGAGCCGGAGCCGAACCCTCAAGCATTTTGAACACGAAAACGCCGCAGACATCGATTTGAGCACGGAAACGCCGCAAACGGCATGTTTGAGCACCGAAACGCCGCGGCTATCCGTCAACTAAATCACTCCCCACGGCCGATCGCTGCGCTCGTGCGTCGCCGCCGGCCTGCTGCATCTTCTCGGCGTACTTGGCCTCGGACAGGAGGTCGCAGGTGGACAGCTGCAGGCTCTTCAGGAACATGCAGGCCACCAGGGCGTTCACGGGTAGGCTGCTCTGGGGCATCCTCAGGGCAGCTCCAAGCTCCCTGCCGCACGCAGAGGAGTGGACTATCCTCTGGCCATCGCTCGGACGTCCATTCCCTGTGTTTTTTTCGGTTTCGTGCGTGGCTTTTTCGCCACATGATCAAGGATGCTCCTCACGTCCGAGCGATGCCAAGTCCTCCTTCAGTCATCGTGCCAGCAACGGAGTGCTGAATCAGAAACGAAGCAACTGTTCGGGTCACGGCGAGCCTCGGCCACGAATAGGTTTGCCGGCCCAGACCTAAGGGACGGCCCAACAGAAACTTCTTGCGTCGGCGGCGAGTCAGAAGTGCTGCTCCAGCGAGCTGCGATCCGGGGCAACCGTTATGCGAAATGGCCGGCGACCCAACCCAACACAAACATAGCGCTTCCGGAACCAAGAGTGGTCCTTCACTCGACGTCTTGACTGCACCTTACCTCCAGTCCTTACCTAACCCCCGCCCTGCCCACCCATCTGCCCCCGCCCCCATCACACCTCCTTCCCTCCATCCTGCTTTGGACACCCGAAATGGGTACTGTCCCGAACCAACAGCGGCCGCTGTTGGGCGGGCGGCCTTCTGTCTCGAATGGACACAAGGCCGCGGCGGCGTGGACAGCGAATCCTGTTCAGAATGAACGGGAACTGCTGTTGGGCATCGTTCCCATTCTTTCCGTGCCCATCTCGGGCGTCCAGACCTGCCCTCTCATCCCCTCCACTCTCCCCAAAAGATGCGGCAGCTGCGGCCGCCTCTCGCTGGGGCCTGCACCTGACCGCCCCCCGGTTTTACTTTTGCCACGCGCACGGAGGCGCCAACGCGGGCGACCCAGGACAGCGAGCCTGACCGGATGCTCGGCGGCGTCGAGCACACTTTGCTCTGGAGAGCACGCCAGAGACGAGGCTGCTCGGTTTTCCCAGCCTGGAACAAATTCCCTATCCCTATGCTGGGCACCTCCTCATCAAGATGCCAATCTTAGGGATTCCCTTATTTTTTGAGGGCGAATCCCTAAGATTGTCATCGCCTTTTGGCGTGTCAATCTTAGGGATAGGGATGCGTTCGAGGCTGGTGACGGTTCTCTCGATCGGATCTGTAAGCTTCCCAGCGGTCCATCCCAGCGTTGCGAACGCTATGCCGCCAGCGAGCGACGTCAGCACAATGTAAGGCGCTTTGTTGTAGCCACCTATGGGCATCACGTCGCTGAGGAGGCCGATGATCGGCTTCATTGACCACGGCAACTGAGACACGCTGCCGTAGATCTGAATCTGCGGCCCAGGCAAATGGTACGATCTGTACAGGAAGGGCGTGGCCTTTATGGACAGACTCGCGACGAAACCCTTGAGAAGGTGCTGAACGAAGAACAGCATAACCTGGTCGGCAGTCCTCCCACGCCCTCCTCCAAACGCCCGCAATCAACAGAACTGCGATGAAGCCGCTACACCTTCTCCTGCCCTTACTCCACATTATACTCCTGCTCCTCCACCTTTTCCGCCTCCCGACGTCATGAATCGCCACGATGATGAGTGATGAACAAATGAGCTGCCAAACGCAACGCTTCCCCCGCGCCCGGCTGCTTCCGTTTCCGAGAAAACGTGTGGTAGCCAGCTCCCCTGCACCTCAGAAGAGTCATCTAGGCACACGAGCCGCCTGGGTGTCGGCACCACTTCGGCCGAGTGGCAGTGCGGGACCTTTCCTGAAAGCCTCGAAGGGAATGTCGGAGGCCGCTTGGCAGCTTTTTCATTCACAAGTTGCCAGCTTCCTCGCTGAGGGAAATGGGACTCCACCATGCGATGCACAAGCCAAGGAAAGGGGACTCCACCATGCGATGCACCGCTTGGCAGCTCTTCATGCCGCGCTCAGAAATTCCAACATCCTATCGGGGAGATGCTCCCGAGACGGTCCTGGTGCCTGCTCGGCATGTTCCCTCCCACGAGCCCCTAGGGTCCCCCACGCGGCGAACTTGTGAGATACATAATTCAGCACCTCTTTCAAGAGATGCCAGCACGCCTTTGACCCAGTGGGCCAGCGAATCGAGTACTGTATGAAACACCCTCAGGGTGCCCCCGATTACGAAAATGCCCCGGTGCTTCTTGACGCCTACGGGGTGCGTCGCGGGGTCTTGCCCCACGGCTGACGAAGCTCTCTTGGAAACCCAGACTTCCAATATGGTGTAAGATGGTCCTGGAGGACTGTGGTGGACTCGTCTTGGACGTGTCATGGCCAGTCTGGGAGGCCCTCGGGGCTGACACAAGAGGTCAAATGATTTGGAAGGCGAAGGTTCCTGCAGGATCACAGTATTCTCGGCACCTCGGTCTCCAGAGGGTCCAAGACGGCCCAAGAGACTCTCAAGATCCCCCGAAGGCGGCCCTCGAGGCTCACAAGAGAGCCCAAAAGCCCCGGAAGACGGCATCAATAGGGTCCGCAAAAGCGCGCCACCGCCGCGGCACTGCAAGCCATAGCCCCGAGAAGGCCCCGAAGCCCCAAACAGACCCCCAAGGGGCCCCAAAGAAGACCCCAAGAGGCCTCTACGAGGTCCCCGAGAGCCCGCTAGGAAGTCCCCGTGAGACATCCGAGAGGCCCCCTAAGAGGCCCTCCAGAAGCTCCCCAGCGGCCCGCGACGAGCATCCCAAGAGACCCCCTCGGAGACCTACACAACCCCTTGCCTGCGACCCAATCACGGTGGCGGGATTTTGGACGCCCGAAATGGGTACGGAAAAAATGGGTACAATGCCCAACAACAAAAGTTGTCCCAAACCAACAGCGGCCGCTGTTGGGCAGGCGGCCTTCTATCTCGAATGGACATAGGCCGCGGCGGCGTGGACAGCGAATCCTGTTCAAAATGAACAGGAAGTGCTGTTGGGCATTGTGCCCATTCTTTCCGTACCCATTTCGGGCGTCCAAAAGGATGGGCTGGAGGCCCCTAGACCTGGCCCGGCACAGAAACGGAAAGAGCGCTGCAGCAACAGAAACCGAAATTACTCACACCACCGTTCGTGCTGGGAGCCTTGGCGGCGTTGAGAGCTTGTTACGTCACCCCTCGGTCTTAGGAGCCTTGGTGTTCAGAGATGGTTGCGTTGCCGCCCGTTCCTGAGCCTTGGCTGGGCCTTGGTGTCAAGAACTTGTTACGTCACCGCTCTCTGCTGGGAGCCTTGGTCTTATCAGCTTGTGTACGTCACCGTTCGCTCTTGGGAGCCTTGGTGTGAAGAGCTTTTTGCGTTACCGATCGCTCTTGGCGTCTCTGGGCCTTCGTGGGAGTCCTATTGGGGCTCTTTTCAGGCCCTCCTGGGGGCCTATCGGGGGCCTCCTGGAGGCCTCTTGGGGCTTCTTGGGGGTCTGTGGGGGCCTCCTGGGAGCGTCTCGGGGCGAAAGGCTAGACTTTCGGGTTCGTGGTCCCCCTCTTGGGGCCTCTTGAGGCCTCTTGGGAACCTCTTGGGGGCCTCTTGGGGCTTCTTGGGGGGCTCTGGGGGCCTCCTGGGAGCTTCTTGGGGCGAAAGGCTAGACTTTTCGGTTCGTGGTCCCCCTCTTGGGGCCGTCTTGGGGCCCTCTTGGGCCGTCTTGGGCGCCTCTTGGGCCGTCTTGGCGCCCTCTTGGGCCGTTCTGGGGGCCTCTTGGGAGCCTCTTGGGCCGTCTTGGGGCGGTCTTGGGGGCCTCTTGGACCGTCGTCTACGCCGTGATAGCTGAAAAGCCGTGTACGCTAAAACTGCACGCTGTCCCGTAGGAAATCAATGATTTTCGCCTCCCGGTGGCCTCTTGGGACGCCTCTTGGGGGCCTCTTGGGGATTCTTGGGGGGCTCTGGGGGCCTCCTGGGAGCGTCTTGGGCCGGCTAGACTTTCGGTTCGTGGTCCCCCTCTTGGGGCCGTCTTGGCGCCCTCTTGGGCCGTCTTGAGCGCCTCTTGGGCCGTCTTGGCGCCCTCTTGGGCCGTTTTGGGGGCCTCTTGGGAGCCTCTTGGGCCGTCTTGGGGCGGTCTTGGGGGCCTCTTGGGCCGTCGTCAACGCCGTGAAAGCCGACAAAGCGCATATGATAAGAATATACGCTTTCCTCTGGAAAATCTATGATTTCGGCCTCTTGGGGCCCTCTTGGGACGCCCCTGGGGCGCCTCTTGGGGGCCTCTTGGGGGCCTCTTGGGCCGTCTTGGGCGGTCTTGGGCTCTCTTGGAGCGCTCTAGGGCCGTCTTGGGGGGGAACCCGAAAAACATGCAAAAACCCGATAGAAAACCCGAAAACGGCCATTAACACGCAGGTCCGCACGCTTCGCCCCTCCCCTGGAACCCTTCCCTTTAGGGCTTCGCCCACACCAAAACGTCATCACTCGTACCTCGCTCTTTCCGTTACCTGGGCCAGCACAGAACCGGAAAGAGCGCTTCAGAAACAGAAACCGAAATTACTCACACCACCGTTCGTACTGGGAGCCTTGGCGTTGAGAGCTTGTTACGTCACCCGTCGCTCTTGGGAGCCTTGGTGTTCAGAGATTGTTGCGTTGCCGCCCGTTCCTGAGCCTTGGCTGGGCCTTGGTATCAGGAACTTGTTACGTCACCGCTCTCTGCTGGGAGCCTTGGTCTGATCAGCTTGTTTACGTCAGCGTTCGCTCTTGGGAGCCTTGTGTGAAGAGCTTTTTGCGTTACCGATCGCTCTTTGTTTGGCGTCTCTGGGCCTTCTTGGGAGTCCTGTTGGGGCCTGTTGGAACCCTTTGGGGGGCCTCTTGGGGGCCTCTTGGGGGCCTCTCGGGGATTCTTTGGGGGTTCTTAGGGCCTCCTGGGAGCTTCTTGGAGCGACGGTTCGTGGTCCCCCTCTTGGGGCAGTCTTGGCGCCCTCTTGGGACGTCTTGAGCGCCTCTTGGGCCGTGTTGGGGGCCTCTTGGGCCGTCTGGCGCCCTCTTGGGCCGCTTTGGGGGCCTCTTGGGAGCCTCTTGGGCCGTCTTGGGGCGGTCGTTGGGGCCTCTTGGACCGTCTTCAACGCCGCGAAAGCCGAAAAGCCGTAGATGCTAAACATGTACGTTTTCCCATAGGAAATCGAGCGTCTTGGGGCGAAAAGCTAGACTGTTCGGTTCGTAGTCCCCCTCTTGGGGCCGTCTTGGGGCACTCGTGGGCCGTCTTGGGCGCCTCTTGGGCCGTCTGGGGGCCCTCTTGGGCCGTTCTAGGGGCATCTTGGGAGCCGCTTGGGCCGTCTTGGGGCGGTCTTGGGGGCCTCTTGGGCCGTCGTCAACGCCGTGAAAGCCGAAAAAGCCGCAGATGGAAAATCAATGATTTCGGCCTCTTGGGGCCCTCTTGGGACGCCCCTGGGGCGCCTCTTGGGGGCCTCTTGGGGGCCTCTTGGGCCGTCTCGGGCGGTCTTGGGCTCTCTTGGAACGCTCCGTCTTGGGGGGGAACCCGAAAAACATGCAACAACCCGATGGAAAACCCGAAAACGGCTATTACCAACCCTGCGTCTCCGCCTCGCCCCTCCCCTGGAACCCCTCCCTTAAGGGCTTCGCCCCACACTAGAACGTCATCACTCGTATCTCGCTCTTTCCGTTACTGCTTGGCACGAGGACGGAAAGCGCAATTTACCTTGTGACGGCGCGGGATCGATGGCGTGTCCCTTCTTTTTCCTCTTACATCCTCTCTTCCCCTAGCCCTTGTCGCATCCTTGGGGAGTCTTGGGGCCGTCTTGGGAGACTCTCGGGCTGTCATAGGGACCTCTTGGGCCGTCTTGAGGCCTTCAGGGCAAATCCAAGTGGATGTTAGAAACATCCTTTGAAACGTGCGACGTTGGAGGTGGGCCACTTATCGAATGATGACCATGTAAGCATCGCTCTTTTCGTCAAACTCGCAGGCGCTCTTGGTCCCGTTGGATCGAACGGACATCCGCCTGGTCGTTTTAACCCGCCGGGCCATTTTAACCCGCTTGGCCGTTTTAAACCGCCTCGCCGTTGTAACCCGCCTGGCCGTTCTGCCGTTCTAGCACGGCTCGCCATTGGAACCCACCTGGCCGTGTCTGGCCGCTTCAACTCGATAACACGCGCACCCGCTTTAAACTGCCTGATCGTTTAACCCGCCTGTCCGTTTTAACCTGCATGGTTGTTTGACCCCGCTTTGCCGTTTTAACCCGCATGGCCGTTCCAACGCGCCTGAGCGGTTCAACCTTTTAGACCCGACTATCGGTTCAAACCGAATAGCAATTTCGACCGTGTGAGGGTGTTCATCGGCATGGCAATGTGGATCCGCCTGGCCGCGCTGGCATCCTTGCCCGTGTAAACCTGCCTGGCCGCTTTCACCTGCCTGGCAGTTTTGCCTGGCCGTTTCAACCCGCCTGGCCGTTTTGACCCGCCTGGCTGTTTTAAATCGCTTGGCCGTGTTCACTCGCCTGGCCGTTTTAACCCGCCTTGTAGCTTCAACCCGAATGGCCGATTACACCATCCTGGCCAGTTCAGCCTGTCTGGCTGTTCTAACCCACCCGGTCGTTTCAACCCGCCTGGACGCTGTAACCCGCCTGGCCGTTCTAGCCCGCCTGGCCGTCTCAACCCGCCTGGCCGTTTCAACCCGCCTGGCTAGCTCACTCGCTTTCGCCTGCCTCACCGTTGTAGCGCGCCTGGGCAGAAGCACCGACGAGGGCCGCCGCGCCCAGGACACGAGCAGGCTCTCTGGGCGCCGGGGGCACGAGGTGGGGGAACAAAAAGTGGCATAAACATAAAAACTCTGAGGTCCGCGCGGATTTCTCGGATCGGCGCTGGACTCCCCCCCTGGCGCGCGGAGCGCGCCAGGGGCGGCGCCGGAGGCGCCGCCAGGGGAGTCCAGCGAGGATCCGAGAAATCCGCGCGGACCTCAGAGTTGTTATGTTTATGCCACTTTTTGTTCCCCTACCTCGTGCCCCGCGGTCCTCAAGGGTAGCACGGCTGCCGCCGGGACACGAGCAGGGTCAGTGGCGGTGGATGGTGCGGCGGCCCCAGGGCCGCGCGGCGCCCGAGGCTGAGAGGTCTGCCGCGGACAGGGGCAGGATCCAGCGGTGGGGAGAAGGCGGGAGACCGAGGCTCCGCGGCCCTCGACGGCACGCTCGGTGCTGAACAAAGTGCGAGGGAAAGCTGTTCTTCCCCAACTCCTCCTCCTTCATCGTTCTCTCCCACGTGCTCCCCGAGGAAAATCCACAGCAGCTGCGGGAACTCATGGTCAAATAGCTCGGCCAAAACTTGGCTCAATGTTTGGGCGCACTGGCGATTCCAAGAGTCATGGGGCGGCGGTGGTTCGCCGCAAGCGTCTTCAAATACAATTCTAAATTCCAAGTGAGGCAGGTTCTCTCATTCACAACCGTAAGCATGTTGTTTATGCGTATCACTGTAAACATGTTGCGAGACTGCAACGGTTGGGCTCTGCATCGCATCATGTGTTGACCATTTCCGCTTGATTGCGGATTCGCCTGCGTTACTCTGCACAGGCACTGTCGTGGCCATTATGCAAAGCCTTGGCCCACATTGAACAAAAGATGTTCTCAAAATGTGTGCGGGTGTCCGGGCGCTGCTTGCCCCACGGATACTTATGTCCGCGCTGGATGCGTTGTCATCGCTTCGGGCCCCTCTCATAAGCTTTGCACGACATGAAGATATGAAATGCATGTTGAAGAAAAGGTGGCCTGGCACTGCTGGTATGCTCCCGGTAAGCCTCGCCGCCAACATCAACCCTCCCCCTCCTCCACCATCCTACCCCTCCCCATCCCTCTCCGCCCTAAGATCCTCCTCCTTCCATCTTGAGATGCCCGTTGCCAAGAGCTCGTGGCCGAAATGCGCGTTCAGCATGGACAGCCAAGCACCCAAGCCAAAGCAGTCCCCAGGAATACGCAAGTGTGGCTCTGCCCTCTTCTTCAGGAGGGGCTCGTTCTCGCAGAACGCAGGCTGAGATGCCTTGGCCTGAGCCGGCAACAAGAGATGGAGTCGGAGGAGGTCGCAGACGGGTCTAGAAGGTTGAGAGCTGAAAAGAAGAGGAAGCAGAGGTCGAGGACCGGAACGTCGTCGTCGTCATCGTCCTCGTCCTCGTCCTCGTCGTCCTCAACATCGTCCTCAACATCGTCCTCGGCCTCGTCCCCGTCGTCGTCGTCGTCGGGGGCTCCGAAGGGCCTCCAGACACCTTCAGGTGTCTCCAGAGACCTCCTTAGGCCTCCGGGGACCTGTGGGACCTCCAGAGACCTACCTCCTGAGGCCTCTTGGGGCCTCCAGGGCCTCGTCGTCGTCGTTGTGATCCTCGTCCTCGTCGTCCTCGTTCTCGTCGTCGTCGCCACAGAGGGCCTCGAAGAGCCTTCAGACGCCTCCAGAGGTCCGCAGAAATCTCGTCGTCGTCGTGCACCTTTTCGTCATCGTCGTCGTCGTGTCGTCGTCGTCGTCGACGTCGTCGTCGTCGTCCTTGTCCTCGTCGTCGTCTTCGTCCTCCTCTCCGTCCTGCTCGTACTCGTCTTCGTCATCGTCGTCGTCGTCCCCGCCCACGTCGCCGTCCTCGTCCTCGCCGTCGTGGACGTGGTCATTAGCGCCGTCGTCGTCGACGTCGTCGCTGTCTTGCGCTCGGGCGCCCTCGTCGCCCAGAAAACACCAGCACAGAATGATGCTCGAAGGAGGGCGTGGGGGAAAACTACCGTCGTGCTGCACGCTTGCACTGGAAAGTACACAGGCGATGTGGTGCACGCGGCTGTGGCGGTGCTTACTCTATTGCGCACCGTGGTGCTTGCTTTGATGCATACAGGCGCTGTAGTGCCGGAGCCACACGGCGGGGGGGCGGCGTTACGTTTTGCTCCCCCCCATAACGCCCGTTATGACCGCGAATGTGAGAACGGTCTGAATTCCGAGCTCCCGCGCCAACTTATCGTCAGCATTTGCTGCAGCTCGCGCAAACCGCTGCCGCCTGCCCGCGGAACGGCAACTCTCGACCTCTCGCCACGCAGCAGTGG
>CAUYUJ010015112.1:27500-110000 GCA_963575745.1 Prorocentrum cordatum | reverse complement strand
GCTTTTGTCGACGGGCATGCCTCCGAGCCGCCAGGCGCTCTTAGCCCGGGCCGAGGACTTCGGCGGGCCAGGCGTCGGGGCAGTTGGGCGCCCTGTGCTCGTCGGTGCCCCCTCGGATCAAGATGTTGGCGAGCAGACGGAGAAAAAGGCATTTCTGGGGGGCGTCTTGGCAAGCACGTCGTGCGGGGAGGGGGAAGGGCGGGAAAGGCTCGTCACCGATCCCAGGGCGGGGAGGGAGAAGAGGGAGGAGAACGCCCTCTGGTCCAGGGGCGGGAAGGGCGGGGAGGGAGAACGCCCTGGCGCAGGATCCCGTCGGGGAAGCAAGCAGGCGGGGGGGGGCTGAGAGAGCAGGCGGGGGTCGAGAGCTCTTGGGCTCATTCATGGGCACGGGACGAGGAGAGGGAGACGGAGGGGCCCAAGGCTGGGAGGCACCGGGCAGAGGAGGTGCCAGAGCAGAGGAGAAAGTGAGCAGCAGCAGCAGCAGCAGCAGCAGCTGTACCGTCACGACAAGAACCAAAGGTAGAAGAGCCTTTGAGCGCCAAGGCACCTCATGTGCCTCCTTCGGGCAGGAGAAGGTAATCCTGGGGATAGGGGCGGGGATGATGCAAACGAAAAAGAGGCTGGAGCGTTAAAAAGTCGCAGCGCGCCTGGGTCCTTGAGACAAACCATTGCGTGCACACTAAACTCGACGGGAACATCTCGAGGCCAATCAACCACAGCGCCCTCAACAAAGTCACCTCGAGGGGGATGGTCAGACCGTCTATGTGTTCCACTCGAGAAACATCGCAGCCTTCCTCATCGAGGCGATGTTGCATAGGGGCTAGCGCCGACAGGGCTAAACATGAGCCCACTGACAAACCTACACGTCAGAATGGCAATTCACACGGCGACGGCGCATGCCTGCACAGATCACTGCGGGGCTTATGGCCCGGCTCTAAGGCTCGGTAGGCCAGGGCGCCCTCGAGGCCCATTTATGTGCACATGCAAAGACGCATCAGGCATCCCCCCTCCCCAACCTTCCCACTTTCCGGTGCAGTTGAGCAGCCTCCTGACCCAAAGGATGGGGAGGAGGAGGAGGGCGACGACGACGACAAGGAGGAGGGATGATGATGATGATGATGATGAGGAGGAGGAGGAGGAGGAGGATCAGGAGGAGGAGGAGGAGAGGGGAGGGACGACGGGGGAGAAGGAGGAGGAGGTGGACCAATTGAAACATAAGACACATCAATGAGGTTGCAATAAACCTTCCCTCTAAACTCCCTCTTCACGGGGCCATGCAAGAACTTATGTTCATTGCCTGGAATGCCCCGTTTGAAGACAACCGTTTGAGAATCCTTAATCGCGCCAGAACACCATTCCTGGGACTTCAGCGTCGCGAATCAACATGACCCTTTTGCTCTGAGATTCCTAGCTAGCGCTGGAACACCATTCCTGGGACTTCAACATGGCGAATCAAAGTGACGGTTGCGTCCTGACAGTCACAAATGGCGCAAGAACGCAAGTCCTGGGACTTCGACCATGCGAACACTTGATATGTTTGCAAACCTTCAAAACGAGTGTCCGCGGGGCTAAGGTGAGAGTTCTACATTTGAAAGAAGAGCCGCTTTACATCCTTGAATATGCTGCAAACGTGTAAGACAAATGTGCGCGGCGCAAGGACGGGGGCAGAAGTTTGAAGGCCGCCCACCCTCCATCCGTCCATGAAACTGCTGCACAGTTGTCAGACGAATGTGCGCGGCGTTATGGCGAGAGCTACATGAAGCTGCTGAAAGCGTTCAAGACGGATGTGCGCGGCGCTGAGGCGAAAGCCACATTTCGAAAACGCCCCGCCCTCCATCCGCGAAGCTGTTGCAAGTTTCAAGCTTCAAGCTGCAAATAGAGAAGAAGTCTCAAGCGAAACGCCCTGCACGCCCTACCGACACGTCTGGGGGTGCGGCAGAGGAGGAGTGGCTCATCAGAAGAAAGAATCGAGAAGAAGGAGGAGGGAGGCAAGGCGGGAGGAGGATTAAGAGGGGGGAGGAGGAAGAGGAGGAGGAGGAGGAGGAGGAGGAGGAGGAGGAGGAGGAGGAGGAGGAAGGGGGGAGGAGGAGGAGAAGTGAGGAAGGGAGAAAAGGGAAGGAGGAGCGATGCCCAAACGACCCCCTGCAACTGCAGTGGAGCAACCTTCCTCGCACCTCGTTGGTCCACACGCTGGCTGGGCAGCCCGTCCCGAAGAGTGGGGCTCAGACGGACATGGCAGCGTTGTGGAACTGCGAGAAAGGTCCAGCAGATGGTACAGAGTTGGGAGCGCAGACTTCGAGCACCACGCGAAGGCACAGTGTCGTGCAGCTTACTATGTTCCTCCTCATCTTTCTTGTGTTTCTCCCCCCCCCCTCATGCTCCTCCCCCCCTCCAAGAGTGCTGAGGGGGTAACATATTTGCGGGGATCGCGGCGCGCGTACCACAAAGCCGCAACCCCCGACCCTCGTAAACAATCCTGACCTCGTCGCAGCAGCTTCGGCTGCGGCTATGATACAGACGCGTGCGCAGCGCGTCACGCTCCAGTCTAGCCCTATCGTAGTGTACACTACCCCGCGGGTTGCCACGGTGCCGACGAAGACTTTCGCGCGAGTGGGCGGCCTCGCGCGGCCAGCACCTCATGGAGGCACCGAGAGGCACGACCCGTGCCAGCCTCAACTGGGGAGCTGTGCAGCGACGATCGAGCAACGCAGGAAAGGGTCAGAGAGCGATCTGCTAACCGGCCACAGTGCGCGGGGCCCCCGACGGCGCACGAAGAACGCCTGAGCCAAAGCCGCAGTCGGTGGGCACCCCAGAGAAAGGGACACCCGGGAGGCTGCCAGAGGCCCCATCGAAGCCCACGGAAGGGCGCACAGTGGGAAGACAAAAAGGTAAAGATGCCGCTGCTCCAAAGACCTCTCCCACGTTCTGATCGAGATTTCGAGGCGCATCTGGCCGGGGCGGCGACGAAAGAGCAGCGATGTCAACATCTTCTCACTGCCCTGACCCAGATCCCCGACATCAAGATTTGTTCACAACACCGACCCCATGTCTCGACACATTGCCGCGGACTGGCTGTTCATCCTGGGTCGGTGTTCGAAGGTCCCGGGGCCCGGTGAAGGCCCCAGGAGGAAAACCGCCCGGCTACATTTCGCTCACAACTCGAAGAAGTTCTGGGAAAACAGACGTCGCACACCTCGCACTTTGTGGCCTCAGCCGTTCAGGGGCGAAACGCGGGTTCTTTGAACAAGCCCCGAAACGCAAATTGAGTAGGGACCGGCCGTCATGGCATTCCTATAGGACTACCACCAAACATTATTCGAACGAAACAATGTTGTAAGAACCATCGCGTTGCGCTTGGAACATAAAAAATACGATTAAAAACAAAAAGGTATCAACCAGAAGCGTTCTAAGAACTGCTCGGGCACACCACAATACGTTCCTGGGAAATTCGTTGGTGGGCCCATGGGGAAGCAAGGACGCCCCGCGACTGCTTTGCATTTTGTTTGTGGCCGCGGCCGCTCACGGGGAGGCTGGTAACACTACGTAAGGGCTGGAATCGTTGAGAACAAGGCGATTCGAGAACCTCCCGCGCCCCAACCACAAACAAAAATACCTTCTTCAAGCCCGGTGCGGCCCGACGACAGAAAGATAGCCGGAAGCCCAGAGCGTGCACACACCATCGGGCCGGGCCCACATATGTGTTCCCAGCCTCCTCGTAGGGGCCACGCGCGTCTTCGTTGACCTTGCCCCGAAGCGTGAAGCGCACGGATCCTCGTTCAAACTCGCGAGCACACCCTCCCGCAGCCGCGGCTGGCCCGACGCCTAGATGAAGGGCAGCCCCCGGGCGGACCCGTTGGGCTTCGGCCCGCCAAGTCGGCCGCGCCGCGCCCCCGCGGGGGGTCACCGCTGGGCCGCCAGCGCCGCGTCGGCCCTGGCCGCGGGCGGCGCCGTGCAGGGCGCGCTCCTGCGCGGTCACGGCACCCACGGCACCCAGCCTCCCTGCTGTCCTCCCTCGTCTTCCGCCGCCTCTTCCTCCTCCTCCTCCTCCTCCTCCTCCTCCTCCTCCTCCCCCTCCTCCTCCTTCCCCTCCCCTTCCTCCATCCCCCTCCTTTCCCTCCTCCTCCCCTCCTCTCTCTCCTCCTCCTCCTCTCGTCCTCCTCCTCCTCCTCCTCCTCCTCTCCCCCTCCTCGTCCTCCTCCTCCTCCTTCTCATCCTCCTCTTATTCTCTTTCCTCCTCCTCCTCCTCCTCCTCCTCCTCCTCCGCCTCCTCCTCCACGACCAGTCCACGGCGAGCAGTCCAGCTGCGCGCCACACGACGCTCACGCCAACGCCGACAAGGAGCGGGCGGGTGGCGCCTCCGCGCCGCTCCAGGGAGCGAGCTGCCACTGACGCCACCGCAAGTGCGGGTGACGCTTCAACCATACTCGGGAGCGGCCAAGAGGGGGGTGTCCAAGAGGGGGGGGTGCAAATCATGACCGGCGGCATGTGCGCGGCCCAGCGGGGGGGCCAGGGACGTAATGAAATAAGAAGAGGCGCCATGAAATCTGGGCAAATATCATGGCCCCCGCCATGATATCCACCCCCCCCTAGTCATCACCCCCCTCTTTTCCGCCCCCGACGTACAAACACCAAACAACTTCTGATGGCGGGCCGGTGCCCGCACAGATGAGCCACACCGTCTTGAGAGCGAGAGGCTCGACGAGCGGCCACCATGTCTTGTTCGTATGATACCTGGAGGGCTCGCGACCAAGAGTGGACAACACGCGAACGCCTCGGGATCCACCAGAAGCAAGCGGGACAACGCAAGCCGCCGACAGGTCAGCAGGCACCTTTACCCCTGCCCCCCACCCCCGCACACAGTACACACCACGCACCACACACGCCAGCCCCCCCCCCAACTTGCAACGGGTGAACCACGTGTTGCCCCCTGCAAGCGAGGCGCACACGATTGCACGCCAGATCGGCTCGAGAGAAGGCTCTGGGGAACGCAAGCGGGGGCGGCACAAAGCGTTGCGGCGTCAAATGAGGCTCCGTGTGGCTACTACGCTTGGCCTTGCCGCGCTGCGGGGCGTACACGCGCTCGCGGCCAAGGCACACACGCGAGGCCCAGCGCGGGCAACCCACAGCGTCAAGGAGCTGAGGACACCCGCCTTGGCCTCCCGCGCACCACGCGTGGTCTCAAGAAGTCGTGCCCGTTGCGCCATCCATGGGTCGCAGTCGTCGACATGAGCACCCCATTCTAACTCGAAGCGACTATAGAAAGGCCGAGCTGGATGCGAACCTCAGAACGATAACCTCCCACGTTGCGAAGGTCAATCTGCTCGACACCCCCATCATCGATGGGACTCTACACCTGGATCCAAAGATTCGCCCAGGCAGGTCGAGCTGAGCAGCACAAACGCGTGCCTCGACGATGGACACCAGCATACACAAAGCTAGAGTCAGTGTACAGATAGAGACAAGCCCTGAACGTTACAAGGCGTGCGCAGAGAAGAACGAATATGCGCCATACATGTCCCCGACAAACATGCGACAGCGCCCCACACATGACCGACTCCGTAGTAGAAGGATAGTCGGACTGCGCTGCAACGATGGCCCATGCAACTGCTTGCGCATGCTGAGGATAATGCTGGTTCATACAGATCCCGTCTAGAAAGATATGTCCAGCCATGACGGTGGGACCTCCTCAAAACCAGCGTTCGGGAAGAGGGGTGCAGGCAAGCAACACAGCAGCAGGCACCAGCAGCATCTCGGCTAAGAGAGGGAGAGGACTGCAGCGGGACCTCACAAAGGACTCAAGAAAGCCAGGAGGAACCGCCTCGGGCAGTAGTTCCTCGTGTCCTCCTCAACTGGCGCTCCTGTGCAAGAGAGTGCCTGGGGACTCGAGGCGCCGCTGACAGAAGGCATCCAGAGTGAGCGTGCTCCTCCGGTTCCTCTTGCTCCCCCTCCTGCTCCTGCTCCTCCTCCTCCTCCTCCTCCTCCCCATCCTCCTCATCCTCCTTCCGCTGCCCCTCCACCACACACCTTCTCCTCCTCCCCATCCTCCTCATCCCCCTCATCATACTCCGTCTCCCCCTCCTCGTCCTCCTCATCCTCCTCCTCCCCCTCCTCCTCGTGCTCGGCGTCCTTGTGCTCCTCGCCTTTCCCCGCGTACAGCTTCGATCCCAACCCGAACACTGGCTCTCTCGCCCACTCGCCCACTCACCCTCCTCGATCACCCGCCCGTCAGCAGCACCATCACCCTCAGAACCCTCACCACCCCAATCCTCAGCCTCCGCCTCCTCCCTCCTCTCATTCCTTATGCCCCTCTTCCTCCTGCAGAGTTGCGTTTCGTCCTCGTCCTCATCCTCATCCTCATACTTCTCATCCTCATCCTCATCTTCATTTATGTTGCTCCCATCGTACGTAAGGGCCCCATCCCAGAAATAAGTTCGAACAAAAGAGTGTCGAAAGAGTGTCGAAACAGTGTCGGGCGAGTGTCTCCCAGGGCCCGTCACGTGAAAACCCTCGAGTTTGGGTACCTTTTGTTTCTGGTGCTCGAATCTGTTTCTGGTGATCAAAGCTAAAGTAGGCTGGGAGATCAGAAATCTTCATCTGCACTTCCCGACAACTCCCCGCATGGGCGGCGCGTCCCCGGGGGCACGAAGGGCCCATCCGAGGACGATGGCAGCCCCGACACCCACCCAGCAAGCTTCGCAGTCCTTCCCCCCTCCTCCTCCTTCTCCTCCCTCCTCCTCCTCCTCCTCTCCTCCTCCTCCCCTCCTCCTCCTCCTCCTCCTCCTCCTCCTCCTTCTCCTCCTCCTCCTCCTCCTCTCCTCCTCCTCCTCGTTGTCTCCTCCTCCTCCCTCCTCCTCTCCTCCCTCCTCCTCCTCCTCCCTCCTCCTTCCCCTCCCTCCCCATCCCCCTCCTATCCCCTCCCTCCTCCCCCCCCCTCTCCTCCTCCTCCTCCTCTCCTCCTCCTCCTCCTCCTCCTCCTCTCCTCCTCCTCCTCCTCCTCCTCCTCTCCTCCTCCTCCCTCCTCCTCCCTCCTCCTCCTCCTCCTCCTCCTCCTCATCATCATCATCATCATCATCATCATCATCATCATCATCATCATCATCATCATCATCATCATCATCATCATCATCATCATCATCATCATCATCATCATCATCATCATCATCATCATAAGCATCATCATCATCATCATCATCAGCAGCATCAGCATCAGCATCAGCATCATCATCATCAGCATCATCATCATCGTCAGCATCATGATGAGTCGTCAGAATCAACATCATCACCATCACCACCATCCACAACCACAACAGCAACAGCAACAAGGATGTTTAAGGCTGCTCGCTCTTACCTGCCCGCGTGCCGCTAAAATCGTACATCCCAAACCCGCGATACCCGCCCTCTTCGTCTCAGATCGTACCCCCTTGGGGGAATACTTTTCCCTACCTGCCGCGTGTAAGTGGCGCAGCCCCTCAAACAGGGGAAGGCAGGGGAGGGAAGGGACGACAAGGGGGAGAGGGAGAAGGATGAAGCACGAGAGAGATTTGCAGGAGATGGGTTAGGAGCAGGAGTACAAGCGGCAGGACCAGACGGGCGGGTCGGGCGGGCGGACCCCACACGTAACGGGCAGGTCAGGCGGGCGGGCCCGGACGGCCAGCCCTCGCGCCAGACGGCCTTTGGCTCGTCGAACTGTTGCGATCTCCTCTGAGGGATGGGCCGCCGGCCACCGGAGCCAAAGTTGACAGGAAGGATGCGGGACGCATGGATGCCCACGACGAGGCTTTTCGAGCGGGGCTGGCCATCAAGAGCGGTTCAGGACGGGCCGAAGAGGCAAGGATGCAGAGGCACCCTTCGGAAAACGACCCGTCCTCACGATGGATCTCTTGGCGGCGCGCACAAGGGGGTGGGAGGGAGGGGGGAGGGCTTCTGAGAGGGAGGCTGCTTCTCAGAAGGCGCCGGCCTTACATCTACAGAGAAGGCCCCCGCCTGCTAAGAAGCAGGGGTGTTTCTAAGAAGCCCTCCCCCGTCTCCCCACCCGCCTCCCGGCCATCGCTCGGACGTCCATTTCCTGTGCTTCTTTCGGTTGCGTGCGTAGTTTTTTCTCCAAATGATCAAGGATGCTCCTCGATGGTCCTCGCCGAAGGAAAAATGCACACGTCCGAGCGATGCCAAGCCTCTGCGCGTGGCCGAATGTCGCCGGCAGACGGCTTCCGCCACGGCTGCATCACGACACGAGGGGCTGGGGCCATCCGGGAGGCAGGGGCGCAAAGCGTGGCCGGCGGCAGGTGCGCGGCCCGGGGAGGGGCCGGGGACGCATCGGAATCAGAGAAGGCGCCACGAGATCTGGGGAGGTCTCGTGGCCCCCGCCGTGACATCCGCCCCCCATAGTCGGGACGCGCAGAGACATACTAGTACTGAAAGTCCTCCTTGGAGGCGCGCGTCCGACCCGAACATATAGTATACCCATCTTGTAGTGTATCGTTTCCCGAGCGGTGTGGCCAGAAAAAGCGCACGCCACGACGCTTAGACTAGAAGACTTCTCGGTGCGCGCGCCGCCCCTGGGGGGGCGACGCACACCTAGTATTAGCATGTTGGGGGGACGCCCCAAGACGGCCCAAGAGGCCTCCAAGAGGCCTCCAAGACGGCCCAAGAGGCCTCCAAGAGGTCCTCCTGGAAGGCCCGCAGAGGCCAAAATCATTGATTTTCCTATAGGTTCTTGAAGGATATGGGCATCTGCTTCTTCTCGGCACTCCGACGGCCCCAGACGGCCCAAGAGACCCCCGAGATCGCCCCAAGATCGCCCAAGAGGCCTCCAGGAGGGCCTCTTCAAGGCAGTGTTTAATACATGGGATGATTAAAAAAATATGGTCTTTTATATACATGACTAATGTATGAATAAACTTATGCATGAACTCATCGTGGTTTTTCATACTACATCCCTGCATTTTTAATACGTCGCCCCCCTCTCGGCATTCCGACGGCATTTGCTTGCTTCTCGGCATTCCTCCGGCCCAGACGGCCCAAGAGACCCCCAAGATCGCCCCAGGATCGCCCAGGAGGCCTCCAAGAGCGCCTCTTGGCAACTCCCGAAGGGGGGACGCCCACTACAAGGCAATGTTTAATACATGAGATGTTTAACAATATTGGATTTCTTATACCTGATTAATGTATGAATAAACTTATGCATGAACGCATCGCTGCTTTTAATACTAAGTCCCTGCATGTTAAATACATCGCCCCCCCTGGCCATCGCTCGGACGTCCATTCCCTGTGTTTTTTCCGGTTTCGTGCGTGACTTTTTCGCCAAATGATCAAGGATGCTCCTCGATGGTCCTCGCCCAAGGAAAAATGCGCACGTCCGAGCGATGCCAAGCCCCTCCTGGCAGCCTCCGAAGGGGGGCATAGGGAAGGCAGGCGGCTCCGCGGCGCGTGCGGCGGGCCGCGGCACACCGCCGCGACCGGGCTGGGGGGCGCGCGCCCGAGCGCGGCGGCGGCGCCTGGCGGGCGGGGAGGGGCGGGCGCCGCCGGGCGGGGGGAGAGAAGCGGGGCGCGGGCCAAAAGGACGCGGCCGCGGGGCGCGGCCGGCGAGCGGGCGGCGGGGCGGAGGGGCGGAGGGGGAGGGGGGGGGGGCTCGGGGAGGGGGAGGGGGGGGGAGGGAGAGGGGGGCAGGAAGGGAGAGGGGAGGAGGAGGAGGAGGAGGAGGAGGAGGAGGAGGAGGAGGAGGAGGAGGAGGAGGAGGAGGAGGGAGAGGGGGAGGGGGGGGCAGCGGCGATGAGGCAGATCGGGGAGGGGCGGGGAGGATGCGCGCGGGAAGGCGGGTGGGGCATGGGACAGTCGCGAGAGGGAGGGGGCGCGCGGGAAGACGGTTGGGGATGGGGACGGGGAGGGGAACGACCCCCTCGGCCCCGCGAAAAGATGACGAGGACACTCCTGCGAATGCGACTGCGCACAAGGCGAACACACACGCCCCTTTCAGTGCGGCGCTGGCGGTGCTCAATGCACGCCTGCCACGCTTTGCGTGGCCAAAACGGGTAGCGACCGCACCCCCAACGCACCCCCTGTGGCGTCGAGAAAGTGCCACGCCTGCCACACGTTGCGAGCCCGAAACGGATAGCGACCGCACCCCCAGCGCACCCCTTGTGGTGTCCAGAAAGTGCCACGCCTGCTAGGCTCTGCGACAGCGTCGTGGATAGCGGCCGCGCTGAGAGACCACCCCCTGCGCACCCCCTATAATGTCCAGAAAGTGCCACGCCTGCTAGGCTTTGCGACAGTGTCGTGGATAGCGGCCGCGCTGAGAGACCACCCCCTGCGCACCCCCTATGGTGTCCAGAAAGTGCCACGCCTGCTAGGCTCTGCGACATTGTCGTGGATAGCGGCCGCGCTGAGAGACCACCCCCTGCGCACCCCCTAAGGCCTATGGTGTCCAGAAAGAGCCACGCCTGCCGGCCGCGGAGAGGGAACACCCCCTGCCAACCCCCTGTGGCGTAAAGCAAATGCCACGCCCGCTATGCCCTGGACGACCGGCGCGCATAGCGGCCGCGGTGAGGGACCATCCCCTGCGCACCCCATCTGGCGTCGAGAAAGCGCCACGCTTGCTATGCCCTGGACGACCGTCGTGCATAGCGGCCGCGGTGAGGGACCACCCCCTGAGCAGCCTCTATGGTGTCGAGTGCTATGCCCTGGACGACCGTCGTGCATAGCGGCCGCGGTGAGGGACCACCCCCTGCGCACCCCCTATGGTGTCGAGAAAATGCCACGCGTGCTATGCCCTGGCGGCCACCGTGAGGGACCACCCGCTGCGCACCCCCTATGGTGTCGAGAAAATGCCACGCCTGCTATGCCCTGGACGACCGGCGCGCATAGCGGCCACCGTGAGGGACCACCCCCTGCGCATCCCTTATGGTGTACAGAAAATGCCACGCCTGCTATGCACTGGACGACCGTCGTGCATAGCGGCCGCGCTGAGGGACCACCCCCTGCGCACCCCCAATGGTATCAAGAAAATGCCACGCCTGCTATGCCCTGGACGACCGTCGTGCATAGCGGCCGCTGTGAGGGACCACCCCCTGCGCACCCTCTATAATGTCCAGAAAGTGCCACGCCTGCTAGGCACTGGACGACCGGCGCGCATAACGGCCACCGTGAGGGACCACACCCTGAGCATCCCCTATGGTGTACAGAAAATGCCACGCCTGCTATGCACTGGACGACCGTCGTGCATAGCGGCCGCGCTGAGGGACCACCCCCTGCGCACCCCCAATGTTGTCGAGAAAATGCCACGCCTGCCTTGCCCTGGACGACCGTCGTGCACAGCGGCCGCGGTGAGGGACCACCCGCTGCGCACCCCCTAAGGTGTCGAGAAAATGCCACGCCTGCCACGCTCTCCGACCCTGGCACGCATAGAGGCCGCGTTGAGAGACCACCCCTTGCGCACCCCCTATGGTGTCGAGAAACTGCCGCGCCTGCCACGTGCCCCTCTATGTGGGGCCTGCCACGCTCTCCGACGTGTGGTATGTGGTGCGACGCGGTCACGCCTGCCATGCCCTGCGCGCTAGCCCTGCGTGCTCTGCTGTGCTGAGCTGTGCTGTGCTGTGCTGTGCCGAGCTGAGCTGTGCTGTGCTGTGCTGTGCTGAGCTGAGCTGAGCTGTGCTGTGCTGTGCTGTGCTGTGCTGAGCTGAGCTGAGCTGTGCTGAGCTGTGCTGAGCAGTTCTGTGCGGTGCTGTGCTGTGCTATGCTGCGCTGTGCTGCGCTGTGTGAGAAGGGGAGGAGGGAGGAGGAGGTGAAGGTGAACGCGGGTGCGGCGCGCCAGGGAAGAAAACCAGGACCCCACGAAGCATGTGGGGAAAAACAGCCACACTTTGTTGCACCGATTCGGGGTCACGAAGGAGGAGGAGCAAGAGGAAGAGCAAGAGGAGGAGGAGGAGGAGGAGAAGGAAGAGGAAGAAGAGGGAAATCATTGGCCCGGGAGGCCATCGCCCGACTACCTGCGAGCATGGCGCCAACCTGTCTCAGCTCTTCGAGGACCAAGTCTACCTGCTTCTAGAAGACCAACACCGGGGGCCTATGCCAAGCACAGTTCTCACTTTCTGGCCACAAGCGTCGGTACACTTTGGATGCCGTAACGTGTACAGACACATTCGGGCGAATACGTCTAAAGACAACGCGGTCGTTGCGTTCGGCGCAGTACAAGGTCGGAGGAAAGGTTGCTCCGTTCACGGCATCCGCATGCTCTAGAGCAGATCACACATGGTACTCCAACTCACATGCTAAACGCACCAGCTCAGGTTGTAGCAGACCCTCTGCTTGAAAGTGTTGTCTCAGCGACCAGCGGGCGGCAGTCTTAGCCATTCGTGAAGCCTGTGCCCTGCGGCTATGCCTCGAATGCGTCGGACAAGACGGGGGCCGAATGCTTTGCAGGTCACCACACCTGGCCCAGAAGTAATACGCTTGCTGAAATCGGAGACCTGCTCCCCGTGAATTTGCCAAGGTCCACGACCCGTATAACTGGCTTCGCCAACGCCACCCACGAAGACATCCAAAAACACCGACGCGAATGAAATACTATGCCGTGTGACCAGTGCGGGTGTACACCCCTGCTTACATGTAGAAGAAGAATATTACGCTACGAAAATGGCCTTCACTCCAAACGTTGTCTTAACCTGCAGTCCCAATCCAGAGATACGACATGTATACGAAAACTGAAACTCCAGAGAAAATCCCAAGGCGCAGTCCAGATTCTTGATTCTCTTAAACGGAATCTGGAGTCCATGAATCGTCGCAAGGGTGATGATGGGTGTAGGATGATAAGCCGTTGTCGTCATCTCGAAACTGCATCCTTCTTAACACCTTCGGCAAGGTGGAAGTTGAACCTCCCAGTGCTGTGAAAGGCCTCTGCCACAAAACGTGTGCTCGTTCTTGGAATCGCCGACCGCCGCATATTCCATGCAAATGGATCCACTGAGCAACTGATATGTACGCTTCTTGGAAATGGCATCGCGATTGCAAGAGTTCTGATGCATGCACCCGATACCATGCGTAATACCCAACGACACCATCATCGCATCAAGATCAGCATCATCAGCATCATTGGTATCGTTGCCGTCGTCGTCAGAGTATAATCATCAGCGTCATCAGCAGCATCATCATCATCAGCAACAGAAGCACCATCGTCAGCAACCGTATCACAATTACGCTACCGAGGAACCCCACATACTTAACTTAAATTTTGAGTGTTTGCTTAAGTTTATAATATATGTGCAATTCTGCCCTCTCAGCCCTCGTCGCGAATGTTCCCCTATGTGTCATCCAACGCCATATTGCTTGAACCTCCTCCCTCTTCCTAGCCTTCTATCCTCCGTCGAGGACAGATTCGAGCCAGCCAGCGGCCGCGGTGAGGGACCACCCCCTGAGCAGCCTCTATGGTGTCGAGAAAATGCCGCGCCTGCTATGCCCTGGACGACCGTCGTGCATAGCAGCCGCGGTGAGGGACCACCCCCTGCGCAGCCTCTATGGTGTCGAGAAAGTGCCACGCCTGCTATGCCCTGGACGACCGTCGTGCATAGCGGCCGCGCTGAGGGACCACCCTCTGCGCACCTCCTGTGGTGTCGAGAAAGTGCCACTCCTGCCACGATCTGCGAGCGTGTCACGGATAGAGGCCGCGCTGAGGGACCACCCTCTGCGCACCCCCTGTGGTGTCGAGAAAGTGCCACTCCTGCCAAGATCTGCGAGCGTGTCACGGATAGAGGCCGCGCTGAGGGACCACCCTCTGCGCACCCCCTGTGGTGTCGAGCAAGTGCCACTCATGCCACGATCTGCGAGCGTGTCACGGATACAGGCCGCGCTGAGGGACCACCACCCTCTGCGCACCCCCTGTGGTGTCGAGAAAGTGCCACTCCTGCCACGATCTGCGAGCGTGTCACGGATAGAGGCCGCGCTGAGGGACCACCCTCTGCGCACCCCCTGTGGCGTCGAGAAAGTGCCACTCCTGCCACGATCTGCGAGCGTGTCACGGATAGAGGCCGCGCTGAGGGACCACCCTCTGCGCACCCCCTGTGGCGTCGAGAAAGTGCCACTCCTGCCACGATCTGCGAGCGTGTCACGGATAGAGGCCGCGCTGAGGGACCACCCTCTGCGCACCCCCTGTGGTGTCGAGAAAGTGCCACTCCTGCCACGATCTGCGAGCGTGTCACGGATAGAGGCCGCGCTGAGGGACCACCCTCTGCGCACCCCCTGTGGTGTCGAGACAGTGCCACTCCTGCCACGATCTGCGAGCGTGTCACGGATAGAGGCCGCGCTGAGGGACCACCCTCTGCGCACCCCCTGTGGTGTCGAGAAAGTGCCACTCCTGCCACGATCTGCGAGCGTGTCACGGATAGAGGCGAGGCCGCGCTGAGGGACCACCCTCTGCACCCCCTGTGGTGTCACGATCTGCGAGCGTGTCACGGATAGAGGCCGCGCTGAGGGACCACCCTCTGCGCACCCCCTGTGGTGTCGAGAAAGTGCCACTCCTGCCACGATCTGCGAGCGTGTCACGGATAGAGGCCGCGCTGAGGGACCACCCTCTGCGCACCCCCTGTGGTGTCGAGAAAGTGCCACTCCTGCCACGATCTGCGAGCGTGTCACGGATAGAGGCCGCGCTGAGGGACCACCCTCTGCGCACCCCCTGCGGCTTCGAGAAAGTGCCACTCCTGCCACGATCTGCGAGCGTGTCACGGATAGAGGCAGCGCTGAGGGACCACCCTCTGCGCACCCCCTGTGGTGTCGAGAAAGTGCCACGCCTGCCACGATCTGCGAGCGTGTCACGGATAGAGGCCGCGCTGAGGGACCACCCTCTGCGCACCCCCACCCCCTGTGGCGTCGAAGGAATGCCCTGTGTGGTATGCTGTGCTGTGCTGTGCTGTGCTGTGCTGCTGTGCGGTGAGCTGTGCTGTGCCGTGCCGTGCCGTGCCGTGCTGTGCTGTGCTGTGCGAGAAGGAGAAGGGGAGGGGGGAGGTGTGAGACGCGGGTGCGGCGCGGCACGGAAGAAAACCAGAACCCCACGAAACATGTGGGGAATAACCATCATCAGAATCAGTAGCATCATCATGAGCATCAGCATCAGCATCAGCAGCATCATCAGCATCAGCAGCATAATCAGCATCCTCATCATCGTCATCATTTGCATAATCAGCATGAACATCGTCATCAGCATCACCATCATCATCCGCATCACCATCAGCCGCTGCACCAACCCAGGCCTCCTCCTTATCATCGCCACCGTCCTCACCATCATCTCCATCAGCATCATCACCACCATCACCATCACATCACCGCCATCATCACCACCATCCTCAGCATCAGCATCGTCGTCACCATCATCAGCAACATCGAAATCATCAGTAGCAGCTGCAGCAAGCTCAGCAACCTCACCATCGCAAGCAGCAGCAGTCGCAACATCATCAGCAGTAGAAGAATGATCAGCATCAGCAGCCGCAGCAGCATCATCATTGCGGTCAGCAGCATCATCATCGGCAGCAGCATCGTCATCGTCATCGGCATCATCATCAGCAGCAGCAGCAGCATCCTCGTCGACCCCTCATCATCATCATCACCATCATCATCATCATCATCATCATCATCATCATCATCATCATCAGCATCATCATCAGCACCACCCTGGCCGCAGCGTCTCGACGGGCGGGCAGCAGCGGGGGCCGAGCTGCTGCGCGAGCCGCGGCTCGAAAACTTGGCCCGCGGCTCCACGGAGGCCAGCGTCGGTCCGCCTTCGCCCTCGGGGTCGTGCGGGCCCGCGAGGGCTCGTGCGCAACGGCGGGCTGCCTGCCGCGCCTCCGGCTGGCCTTAAGCAGCAAGCGGCGTAGCCGGCAGACTGCCCGTATGGCTGGCGGTCCTGGCGGCCGTCAACTCCTCGGGCGTCTTGGGCCCGTCCATCCTCACCCGCCCCGCTGTCGGCCTCGAGGGGCCTTCAGCGTCTGTCCTCGGGTCCCGAGGGTCCTGGGCGGGGGGAACACGTGAATTCAGCAAGGCGTCGACGAGCCCCGCTCCGTGACCTGTAGCACAGTACCTAATCGTCATCATCATCATCATCACCATCATCATCAGCAGCAATCAGCATCAGCATCAGCATCATCAGCATCATCATCATCAGCATCAGCTTCATCTTCAGCAGCAGCACCAAGAGCAGCAGAAGCAGTCTCATCATCAGCAGCATCATCATCACCACCATCACCAGCAGTATCATCATCCGCATGATCATCATCATCATCATCGTCATCATCATCGTCATCATCATCGTCAACATGATCAGACTGATAAGTATCAGCAGCATCCTCGTCATCGTCATCATCATTGTCGTCGTCCTCCTCATCATGAGCACCATCATCACCATCACCATCATCACCATCATCACCATCATCATCATCATCATCAGCATCATCATCATCATCATCATCATGAGCAGCAGCAGCACAGGTAGCAACAGCATCGTCATCAGCATCATGATCAGCGTCAGCATGAGCATAAGCATCAACAGCAGCTAAATCACAAGCATAAACCACGTCAGAATCATCATCATAAGCATCATCAGCACAAGCATCATCATCACAATCATCAGCGTAAGCATTATCATCAGCAGCAGCAGCATCAACGTCATCATCACCATCATCATCAGCATCATCGTCATCGTCACTGTGATCATCATCAGCAGCAGCATCATCAGCATGATCAGCATCAGCAGCAGGCTATCAGCATCACTGTCATCACAATACTCATCATCAACATGATCAGCACCATCATAGCATCATCATGTACAACAGAAGCATCATATTCGTGAGCATCATCATCATCAGCATCATTGCCATCATCATGAATACCAACAGTATCAGCATCAGCATCGGCATCAGCATCTTCACCATCATCTGCACCATCACCATCATTATCGTTATCAGCATCATCATGATAATCATCATCAGCAGCATCATCAGCATCAGCATCAGCAGCATCATCAGTCTCAGCATCACCATCATCATCATCATCAGCATCATCATCATCATCATCATCATAATCATCATCATCGTCCACATCATCAGCATCATCATCCGCAACCGCATCATCAGCATCGCCATAATCAGCATAAGCATAATCAGCATAAGCATAATCAACATCACCATCAGCATCATCATCATCATCATCGTCATCGTCATCGTCATCGTCATCGTCATCATCATCATCATCGTCATCGTCATCATCGCAATCATCGCAACCACCATCATCATCATCATCATCAGCATCATCATCATCAGCATCATCATCATCATCATCACCATCATCACCATCATCACCAGCACCAGCACCAGCACCAGCACCAGCACTATCACCATCACCATCACCACCACCATCATCTAGCGCCCGCCCGTCCTACTCCTCCTCCTCGCTCCTCGTCTCCACCGGCGCCACCCCCCTCCTCCATGAGGAAAATAAAATGTAGGATACCGCTACTGCCGGGACCTCTCCCGGGCTGCGGTCTGACTGACTAGAATCTCGAAGCGAATCCCGCGGTGGCGACGAAGGCCTCCCAGGAGGCCCCCAAGAGGGCGAAAACGAGGGAAGGGGAGCAGCATCGGCAACTTCTCCTCCTCTGGCCTCCCTCCTCCTCGCACCCAGGGCCCGAGGAGCGCGGCTTGGAGCAGGAGGAAAGCCGAGGAGGAGGAGGATGAGGAGGTTGAGAACGCTTCGTGCTAGTTCATGAAGTCCGAGCAACGTCAAAAAGGAGGAGGAGGCGCCAGGAGGAAAGCCGAGGAGGCACTGCCTGGACCAGGAGGCAGGTGCGCCAGGTTGCGCTGGATGAAGCGCAGCGCCGCCGCGGCGGCCGGCGACCTCAGGTCGAGAGTGGGTCCCATGCCAGAGCACCCCCCCCAGCTGTCACTCGCCCTGCCAGCCTCGCGCCTCCGCCGCCGCCACCTCTATCCTGCATCGGTCCTCTCCTCGTCTGCGCCACGAAAAGATGTATGCATATGTGTATATATATATATATATATATCAACATACATTTATATATATATGTAGATATATACATGTATATATATATATATGTACGCAGGCGCCCTCCGACGAGCTCCGGAGGCTGGCGGTGTATGCAGTCGCGGGCCCTCAGTGGTGATGTATACAGCGCCACCCTCCCCCGAGGCGCAGAAGCCCAGGAACAATCGATTGAAGGATGCCTGTGTATATATTTGTGTGGCGGATCATCCTAATCCTCCTCCTCGCCCCTCCACGACTATGCGCTCCTGCATTATCCATCCTCCATACTTTCGGCTTTTTGTTGGGTCGACCGGACACGAGCTATGCAGCTGCTCGCTCCTCCCTGAAAAACAAACCTCACAAAGCGTGAGATAGAGTCAGAGAAGCAGTACGTCGCCTTGGCGCATACTAAACAGCGCAGGGGGTGCGAAGAGAAATAGATGGAGAAGCCCGTGAGGGCATAGGCATAGGACAGGTTACACCTGCAGGTGTCGGCAAGATGTTCCTTTCGACTCCTCACCCTCCTCCACGCCGTCCTCCTCCTCCTCCTCACATCCCCCCTCCTCTTCCCGCACGCCCCCCTGGTCTGATCGCGGCGCTGCGGGCGATCTGCCGAGCGGTTCGGGGAGGAGCCTGCTGCGCGCACAGGCGGAGGGGCCAGCGCTCAGGCCGGCGGCGCGACAGCGGCGAGCGGGAGCAGCTCCAGGGCGTTTCGCTCGGCGCTGCGGACGGGCCAAGAGTTCGGTGGACCCAAAAGGGGGTCCAGCTGAAAGGAGGTGGTGCAGTAGACTTGGGACAATTGCATTGCAAACGTACTGCGCCGGAGAACTGTACTGCATTGTGTTGCAACGAATGCATTGCACGCGACAACCCAGCAGTACATCTGCGCACCAGAGTGTGCTGCACACCCCAAAATATACTGCAACCCCACAAATCGATTGCAACAGAAGAAGTATCGATACCGCTGCTCCCCTGACCTCTCCCGGGGTGCGTTCTGACCAGGATTTCGAGGCGAATCCAGCGGTGGCGACGAGGGCCTCGCAGGAGGCGCAGAAAGGGGAAAAAAGAGGGAAGGGTAGAGGCATGGGTACCTTTTCCTCATCTGAAAATCTATTGCACCACCCCCTTTTCGCTGGGCCGCCTTCAAGATGTTCACACGGTTGTCTCCCAACGAGCAATTCGCTATGGAAATGACCCCTTGCATGGGGCCTATGGCCAATGAAGAGGGTTCTTGGAGGCAGGGTGTACTTCAACATCGTTGATGAGTCTTGGGTTTACACTGGTCCTCCTTCTCCTGCTCCTCCTCCTCCTCCTCGCCCTCCTCCTCCTCCTCCTCGCCCTCCTCCTCCTCCTGGACCAACCGGATGGGGCCCAACGCCCCTCCGCGCGTGCCTCCTCCCCTGCCCCCTCGGGAGGGGGGCCAGCAGCGGGAGGCCGCGCACCTCGACGCGCCGTCGAGGCCCACGCTGCCAGCGCTGCAGCGGCCGCGCGCTCGCCGAAGACCACGGATAGGGGGCCACTTGCGAACCCTACCCCTACCCCCCACGATTTTTTGAGGGGGAGGGTGGGGTTCACTTTGTCTAGGAGCTCCCGAGCGAAGTGAACCCCACCCATCCCCCTAGGAAATCGTGGTGGGTAGGGGTAGGGTTCGCATGTTGTCCCCTAACGGAGGCTGCGCAGGCGCGGCATTCGAGGCCGATCGCCATCGAGCGGCGGGCCGAAGGCGTGTGCAGGAGGCGTTCTATTAGCGCCACGGAGTCCGCGGATACGGTCCGGGCTGTGGACGTGGGGGCGGTGGCCGATCTGCCCGGAGATGACGGCGGCCTTCAAGCATGAGGTGGTATGCGTCGCGGCGGTGGTGCCGATCTTCACCAAGGCGGCGCCGGATGTCCAGACGGACGGGCGCTTCGCGAAGGGGGACACCGGCCTTCAACAAGATGGAGCCGTGCTCCCAAGTGCACGTGCCACCTTCAAGGAGGTGGTACGGTAGTGGTACGGTGCCGCCCCTCGCGGCGCCATGGGCCCAAACGCGCGTGACGCTCCTCGCGGCGCATCGGGCTGATCTTCCGGATGACGTCCCAGCGGTCGAGGCGCCCGCGCTGTTAAGCGTGTGTGCTGTGCCGTCCGTCCCGCTGCCGAAAGGCCTGTGCGGACGCATCGGCCTCACGCAGGAGCGGCCCTGGGCGAGGGCGGCCTCTGGTGCGCGGTGACCAGGGAGCCGCGGGGAGACCAGACCCAGGCGCGCAGGCCGCGTGGGAGACTCTTTTCCTCAGACTCGGGCAAGGTGGCATGGCAGTTACTCCTCGCCCCCCCCCCCGCTTCGCCGCCCTTCCACACAGCGCTGGCCCGAGCAGGCGGGCAAGCGAATCCCAAATTGCATGGAGTCCAGAATTGATTTCCGCTCGTGCCTCGCGACGCCGCCCCCACCCTCCCCCTTCCATGCAAATAGATTCGCCAGAATCGAGAGAAAAACTCCCTATGGCCGCATGGAGTCCGATGCCGCCGGCGATGGAGGCGAACTCCTCGCGAGATCATGGGCGGAGCAGGAGCTGGCGGAGGTGGGGTCGGCGTGCGAGCGGTAACTACACGCCCCACCCCAGCACCGCGCGCGTCGAGAGAATGCTCCAAGCTGAGGTCTCTACTCCCTCTCCTGAAAGGTAGAACATTAGGGAGAGACAAGCGCAGGGGGTAAACATCAAGCTTGAATCGGCGTTACATCGTCGATCGATCCGATACGAAGTGATGAGACTGGCCTGGACTGCTCGGAGGGCCTGTGGAGGCCAATTGGGACTACTCGGGGGGCCGGCTCTACAATCGGCGGCGTGCCCGGGGGAGAAGTGAGAAGGAGAGGGCCTCCTCAGAAGGCGGCAGGGTTTCTCAGAGGCCCTCGCGCCTCCTGAGAAATGCTCTGCGCCTTCGGGGAAGGCTTAGAACACTAAGCAGAAGGCCGGAGGCCTTCCGCGCCTTGCGAGAAGACGGAGGCCTTCCGAAACTTGCGAGAAGGCCCGCCCCGCTTCACTTCCCCCCCGGGCGCGCCGCCGACACAAGGAACGCACAAGAGGTTAAGGAATGAAGGGGCATTTGGCCTTTCTTCAAGAGGCCCTGGGACACACACTCACACACACATATATATATATATATATATATACATATATGTATATATATAGACACACAAATCCCAGGATTCTAAATATTTCTCCACATGTTTGGGGTTCTCGTCTGCCCCCACACTTCCCATGTTTCCACATCTTTCCCTGGGGAATCGACAATGAATTCTGTCTGTGTTTTCCCCCCCCCTGACATTTGGCCAGTCTGGCCATGGCGAGCCTCGGCCACGACTCGGCTTCTCCCGACCCAGGTCGAAGGAACGGCCCGGATACCGGAGCCCCTCCTGAGCCCAAGGCGGTCCTTCTTCCAACGCCTTGGCCGCATTGCCCTGCTCTGTTTTAGACGCCCGAAATGGGTACCGAAAGAATGGGTACGATGCCCAACAACAAATGTTGTCCCAAACCAACAGCGGCCGCTGTTGGGCAGGCGGCCTTCTGTCTCGAATGGACACAGGCCGCGGCGGCGCGGACAGCGAGTCCTGTTCAAAATGAACAGGAACTGCTGTTGGGCATTGTACCAAGTCTTTCCGTGCCCATCTCGTTCGTGCAGATCTGTGCTCTGCTCCTGTCTGCCTCCTCCCGCTGCCGCTCCGGCAGCTCCTCGGCTCCTCGCACCGCGGGAGCGGCCTCTGGCCACGCCGTCCCCTTCCCGAGGGGCAGGCCCATGGGAGGGCCCTCCTGCTCAAGATGCTGCGCCTCCCTGCCTGGCTCCGCCCTCCTCAAGAGACTCGCGGCTCTCCCACCCTTCGAGGCCTCTGCTGTCTACAGCCTCTGCGTCCGCATCGCGCCCTCCTCCCCCTCCTCCTCCTCCTCCTCCTCCTCCTCCTCCTCCTCCTCCTCCTCCTCCTCCTCCTCCGCGGACTCGCAGCGCGCGCACAGGCTGGCTAGGCCGGCGGCTGCGACCGCAGCTGCCCTGGGCGGCGAGGGCCACAGCGACAGGCCAGCACAAGCAAGGCATGCGGCTTGGAAGGACACGCTGGCACGATGTGCTGACGTTGGCAGGCGCACGTCCGACGCGAACGTGTAGCACACAAGCCTTCTAGTACAGTGCGGGCGCAGCCGCCAAAAACCCTCGCAAGAAACCCAACCCTTGTAAACCCGCGCGCGAGGTGCACCTGAGGGGAAACCCGGAGCACCCTGGACGCAGCAGCTCCTTTAACGGCCGCGGGAAGTCACCGCGCAGCGCGCGGATCGAAGAAACCCAGGGTACCCTGACGGAAAGCGCATGATTTCTTGATGCGCGCCCCCACTGTAGCACACGAGTCTTCTGGTGTATCGTTTCTCGAGCGGCATGGCCAGGCAACGCTCGCCACGGAGCTCATACTAGAAGATTATCCGAGCGTGCGCGCGCCGCCCCTGCGGGGCCGACGCACGCTCAAGATTGAGATTGATACATGCTGAGGTGGTGCCGCGACGCGCCCGTGCTCACGACTTCGGATCGCAGCCTCGCGATCGCCCAACACTCTCAGCACCTGGCACGTCAGGCATCTCGGGGGTCCCTCGCGAGAGCGGCTCGCACGAGCCCCCCGCTCGGACGCGCACTGCGAACGGTTGGGAAACGGTCGGCTGTTCGCACCATCGCGCGAGCACGATCCGACAGCCAGGTCGACCACAATTCGCTACACGCTCTGGTCATGACATCGCCATGCTCATCAAGCTCGCGGCCTCGCAACAAATCATCGCATTGCGTGTAGCAGCAGACTCCTACACCGTGGCTCGTCAGACATCTAAGGAGGTCCCTCACGAGGGCGGCTCGCACGAGCGCCCCGCTCGGACGCTCACTGCGAACGGTTGAGAAACGGTTGATTATTTGACATCATCACACGAGCACATCTGGACCATCAAGTCAAATAACAACAATTTGGCATACCGCAAACATAACATTGCCGTGCGCGTGTTTCTAGACTGAGGCCCAAGCGATCAACCAGCACTCCCATCACCTGGCTCGTCAGACATCTAAGGAGGTCCCTCACGAGGGCGGCTCGCACGAGCGCCCCGCTCGGACGCTCACTGCGAACGGTTGAGAAACGGTTGACTCTTTGACATCATCACACGAGCACAACCAAACCGTCTAGTCAAAAAACACCTGTGTGGCATACCAGGAACACAACATTGCCGTGCGCATGCTTCTAGACTGAAGCCCAAGCGATCAACCAGGACCCCCATCACCTGGCTCGTCAGACATCTAAGGAGGTCCCTCACGAGGGCGGCTCGCACGAGCGCCCCGCTCGGACGCTCACTGCGAACGGTTGAGAAACGGTTGATTATTTGACATCATCACGCGAGCACAGCAGGACATTCAGGTCAAATAACAACAAGTTGCGGCATCCAATAAACACCATACTACCGTGCGAATGATTCTAGACTGAAGCACAAGCGATCAACCAGCACCCCCATCACCTGGCTCGTCAGACATCTAAGGAGGTCCCTCACGAGGGCGGCTCGCACGAGCGCCCCGCTCGGACGCTCACTGCGAACGGTTGAGAAACGGTTGATTCTTCGACATCATCACACGAGCACAACCAGACCGTCAACTCAAATAACAACAATTTGGCATACCGTAAACATAACATTACCGCGCGCGTGTTTCTAGACTGAAGCCCAAGCGATCAACCAGCACCCCCATCACCTGGCTCGTCAGACATCTAAGGAGGTCCCTCACGAGGGCGGCTCGCACGAGCGCCCCGCTCGGACGCTCACTGCGAACGGTTGAGAAACGGTTGATTCTTTGACATCATCACACGAACACAGCTGGACCATCAGGTCAAATAACAACGATTTGAAATACAGCAAACAAAACATTGCCGTGCGCATGCTTCCAGACTGAAGCCCAAGCGATCAACCAGCACCCCCATCACCCGGCTCGTCAGACATCTAAGGAGGTCCCTCACGAGGGCGGCTCGCACGAGCGCCCCGCTCGGACGCTCACTGCGAACGGTTGAGAAACGGTTAATTCTTTGACATCATCACGCGAGCACAGCAAGACCGCCAAGTCAAATGACAACAGCTTAGCATACAGTAAACATAACGTTGCCGTGCGCATGCTTCTAGACTGAAGCCCAAGCGATCAACCAGCACCCCCATCACCTGGCTCGTCAGACATCTAAGGAGGTCCCTCACGAGGGCGGCTCGCACGAGCGCCCCGCTCGGACGCTCACTGCGAACGGTTGAGAAACGGTTGCTTCTTTGACATCATCACGCGAGCACAGCTGGACCATCAGGTCAAATAACAACAAGTTGCGGCATCCAATAAACACCATACTACCGTGCGAATGATTCTAGACTGAAGCCCAAGCGATCAACCAGCACCCCCATCACCTGGCTCGTCAGACATCTAAGGAGGTCCCTCACGAGGGCGGCTCGCACGAGCGCCCCGCTCGGACGCTCACTGCGAACGGTTGAGAAACGGTTGATTCTTTGACATCAGCAGGAGCATCAGGTCAAATAACAACGATTTGGAATACAACAAACAAAACACTGCCGTGCGCATGTTTCTAGACTGAAGCCCAAGCGATCAACCAGCACCCCCATCACCTGGCTCGTCAGACATCTAAGGAGGTCCCTCACGAGGGCGGCTCGCACGAGCGCCCCGTTCGGACGCTCACTGCGAACGGTTGAGAAACGGTTGATTCGTTGACATCATCACACGAGCACAACCGGTCTGTCAACTCAAATAACAACAACTTGGCATACCGCAAACATAACATTACCGCGCGCGTGTTTCTAGACTGAAGCCCAAGCGATCAACCAGCACCCTCTCACCTGGCTCGTCAGGCATCTAAGGAGGTCCCTCACGAGGGCGGCTCGCACGAGCGCCCCGCTCGGACGCTCACTGCGAACTGTTGAGAAACGGTTGATTCTTTGACAACATCACACGAGCACAGCCGGACCGTCAAGTCAAATAACACCCTGGTGGCACACCAGGAGCACAACATTGCCGTGCGCGTGTTTCTAGACTGAAGCCCAAGCGATCAACCAGCACCCCCATCACCTGGCTCGTCAGACATCTAAGGAGGTCCCTCACAAGGGCGGCTCGCACGAGCGCCCCGTTCGGACGCTCACTGCGAACGGTTGAGAAACGGTTGATTCTTTGACATCATCACACGAGCACAACCAAACCGTCTAACCAAATATCAACACTTCGGCATACCGTAAACATAACATTATCGTGCGCATGCTTCTAGACTAAAGCCCAAGCGATCAACCAGCACCCCCATCACCTGGCTCGTCAGACATCTAAGGAGGTCCCTCACGAGGGCGGCTCGCACGAGCGCCCCGCTCGGACGCTCACTGCGAACGGTTGAGAAACGGTTGATTCCTTGACATCATCACACGAGCACAGCCGGACCATCAGGTCAAAAAACAACCCTTCGGCATACTGTAAACATAACATTGCCGTGCGCGTGTTTCTAGACTGAAGCCCAAGCGATCAACCAGCACCCCCATCACCTGGCTCGTCAGACATCTAAGGAGGTCCCTCACGAGGGCGGCTCGCACGAGCGCCCCGCTCGGACTCTCACTGCGAACGGTTGAGAAACGGTTGATTCTTTGACATCATCACACGAGCACCACCAGACCGTCAAATCAAATATCAACACTTTGGCATACCGAAAACATAACATTACCGTGCGCGTGCTTCTAGACTGAAGCCCAAGCGATCAACCAGCACCCCCATCACCTGGCTCGTGAGACATCTAAGGAGGTCCCTCAAGACGGCGGCTCGCACGAGCGCCCCGCTCGGACGCTCACTGCGAACGGTTGAGAAACGGTTGATTATTTGACATCATCACACGAGCACAGCCGGACCATCAGGTCAAACAACAACCCTTCGGCATACCGTAAACATTACATTGCCGTGCGCGTGTTTCTAGACTGAACCCCAAGCGATCAACCAGCACCCCCATCACCTGGCTCGTCAGACATCTAAGGAGGTCCCTCACGAGGGCGGCTCGCACGAGCGCCCCGCTCGGACGCTCACTGCGAACGGTTGAGAAACGGTTGATTATTTGACATCATCACACGAGCACAGCCAGACCATCAGGTCAATTAACAACAATTTGGCATACAGCAAACACAACATTGCCGTGCGCATGCTTCTAGACTGAAGCCCAAGCGATCAACCAGCACCCCCATCACCTGGCTCGTCAGACATCTAAGGAGGTCCCTCACGAGGGCGGCTCGCACGAGCGCCCCGCTCGGACTCTCACTGCGAACGGTTGAGAAACGGTTGATTCTTTGACATCATCATGCGAGCACAGCAGGACCGTCAGGTCAAATAACAACAACTCGCGGCATCCAGTAAACACCATACTACCGTGCGCATGCTTCTAGACTGAAGCCCAAGCGATCAACCAGCACCACCATCACCTGGCTCGTCAGACATCTAAGGAGGTCCCTCACGAGGGCGGCTCGCACGAGCGCCCCGCTCGGACGCTCACTGCGAACGGTTGAGAAACGGTTGATTCATTGATATCATCACACGAGCACAACAGGACCGTCTACTCAAATATCAACACAATTGGCGTACCGTAAACATAACATTGCCGTGCGCATGCTTCTAGACTGAAGCCCAAGCGATCAACCAGCACCCCCATCACCTGGCTCGTCAGACATCTAAGGAGGTCCCTCACGAGGGCGACTCGCAAGAGCGCCCCACTCGGACGCTCACTGCGAACGGTTGAGAAACGGTTGGTTATTTGACATCATCACACGAGCACAACTGGACCGTCAGGTCAAATACCAAAAATTTGGCATACAGTGAACACCACACTACCGTGCGAACGATTCTAGACTGAAGCGCATATAGCTGGGCAAAATTTATGCCTCATACATTGGACAACACTGCGGCGCCCACGTTTCTACGTTGAGGCTCAAGCAATCGAAGAGCACCCCCATCACCTGGTTCGTCAGACATCCAAAGAAGGCCAACAAAGAGTAGCTCACACGAGGCCCCCGCTCGGACGCTCACTGCGAACGGTTGAGAAACGCTTGGACGTTGACGTAATCACACAAAAACAATCGGACCGCCAGCTCGACTAAAGCATGGCTCATGCTCTGGCTCATCGAATTCGCAACATCCCGACCAACAAACGCATTACGTGTGGCAGCACACTCCTAACCCATGGTTCGGCAGACATCTATGGAGGTCCTTCACGAGGGCGACTCCCACGAGCCCCCCGCTGGGACGCTCACTGCGAACGGTTGAGAAACGATTACCTCTTTCTTTGGCATCATCACACGGACACAGCCAGACCACCAGGCCAAATGACAATCTTGCGGCATGCAGTGAACACCGCACTACTTTGCGAGCGAGTCCCACCAGCCCCCTGGGCGTCGGTGGTCTAGAGAGTTTCCACTTCCAACCCCCTTCTCCCCCTTCGGGGAGGGGTTGACCTCTCCCCCTACCCCCTCCCCTGGACCTGGACGGGGGGGTCCGCGGGTCGTTGGGGCGTCCAAGACGGCTACAAGAGCGAAAAGGCGGGAAAGCAAAACAGCATGGATTTCCCTAGGTTTTGGAAGAATTGTGGCCTCTTTTGGGGCCCAAGAAGCACTCTAGAGGGGCAACGCTAATTCCCAACCTGGCCCCAACATGGCCCCAAGAGCGCCCCGAAGGCTCCCAAGAGCGCCCCAAGAGCGCCCCAATAGGGCACCAAGAGGCCCCAAGCCCAAGAGGCCTCCAAGAGGCTCCCAAGATACCCCCAAGAGGCCCCAAGAGGCCCCCCGAGATACGCAAGAGGCCCCCAGGACCGCCAAGAGGCCCCAAAGACGGCCCAAGAGGCCCCCAAGCTCGCCATTGTCCTCCTCCTCCTCCTCCTCCTCCTCCTCCTCCTCCTCCGTCTCCTCCTCCTCCTCCTCCTCCTCCTCCTCCTCCTCCTCCTCCTCTTGTTCTTCCTCCTCCCTCCTCCCCCTCCCTCTCCTCCTCGCCCTCCTCCTCCTCCTTCTCCTCCTTCTCGTCCTCCACGTCCTCGCCCTCGTCCATCTCCTCCTCCTCCTCTTCCTCCTCCTCCTCCCCCTCCTGCTCCTGCTCCTCCTGCTCCTCCTCGTCCTCCTCCTACTCCGACGACGACGACTCCTCCTACATCCTCCCCCTCTTGGGGTATATGGCGGTTAACCCCGCCCGTTGTTCTTCTGCATGCTCCGCCGCTTCCCTCATCACCTCCACTCCCCTGGGGCTCATTTCTGGACGGGCTGGTGGGGATACGCGAAGCGTTTAGAATTTACACTGAAGCACGAGCGATCAACAAGGACCCCCAACTCCTGGCTCGTCAGACATCTAAGAAGGTCCCTCACGAGGGCGGCTCGCACGAGCGCCCCGCTCGGACGCTCACTGCGAACGGTTGAGAAACGGTTGACTCTTTGACATCATCACACGAGCACAACCAGACCATCAGGCCAAATAACACCCTTGTGGCATACCAGGAACACAACATTGCCGTGCGCATGCTTCTAGACTGAAACCCAAGCGATCAACCAGCACCCCCATCACCCGGCTCGTCAGACATCTAAGGAGGTCCCTCACGAGGGCGGCTCGCACGAGCGCCCCGCTCGGACGCTCACTGCGAACGGTTGAGAAACGGTTGATTCTTTGACATCATCACACGAGCACAGTCGGACCACCAGGTCGACGAAAGCACGCTACACACTCTGGACAGACCATCGCCTTGCTCATCGAACTCGCAGCCAACCGACCAACAATCGCATTACGTGTGGCAGCACACTGCTCTCGCCGGGTTCGTCAGACATCTAAGGAGGTCCCTCACGAGGGCGGCTCCAAGGAACCCCCCGCTCGGACGCTCACTGCGAACGGTTGAGAAACGGTTGGTCTTTGACATCATCACGCGAGCACGCAGTCGGACCACCAGGTCGACGAAAGCACGCTACACACTCTGGACATAACATCGCCTTGCTCATCGAACTCGCAGCCAACCGACCAACGATCGCATTACGTGTGGCAGCACACTGCTATCACCTGGCTCGTCAGACATCTAAGGAGGTCCCTCACGAGGGCGGCTCGCACGAGCGCCCCGCTCGGACGCTCACTGCGAACGGTTGAGAAACGGTTGATTATTTGACATCATCACACGAGCACAGTCGGACCACCAGGTCGACGAAAGCACGCTACACACTCTGGAAAGAACATCGCCATGCTCATCGAACTCGCGGCCAATCGACCAACAATCGCATTACGTGTGGCAGCACACTGCTCTCGCCTGGCTCGTCAGACATCTAAGGAGGTCCCTCACGAGGGCGGCTCCAAGGAACCCCCCGCTCGGACGCTCACTGCGAACGGTTGAGAAACGGTTGGTCGTTGACATCATCACGCGAGCACACAGTCGGACCACCAGGTCGACGAAAGCACGCTACACACTCTGGACAGAACATCGCCATGCTCATCGAACTCGCAGCCAACCGACCAACGATCGCATTACGTGTGGCAGCACACTGCTATCACCTGGCTCGTCAGACATCTAAGGAGGTCCCTCACGAGGGCGGCTCGCACGAGCGCCCCGCTCGGACGCTCACTGCGAACGGTTGAGAAACGGTTGATTCTTTGACATCATCACACGAGCACAATCGGACCACCAGGTCGACGAAAGCACGCTACACACTCTGGGCAGACCATCGCCTTGCTCATCGAACTCGCAGCCAACCGACCAACAATCGCATTACGTGTGGCAGCACACTGCTCTCGCCTGGTTCGTCAGACATCTAAGGAGGTCCCTCACGAGGGCGGCTCCAAGGAACCCCCCGCTCGGACGCTCACTGCGAACGGTTGAGAAACGGTTGGTCGTTGACATCATCACGCGAGCACACAGTCGGACCACCAGGTCGACGAAAGCACGCTACACACTCTGGACAGAACATCGCCATGCTCATCGAACTCGCAGCCGACCGACCAACGATCGCATTACGTGTGGCAGCACACTGCTATCACCTGGCTCGTCAGACATCTAAGGAGGTCCCTCACGAGGGCGGCTCGCACGAGCGCCCCGCTCGGACGCGCACTGCGAACGGTTGAGAAACGGTTGATTAATTGACATCATCACACGAGCACACAGTCGGACCACCAGGTCGACGAAAGCACGCTACACACTCTGGACAGAACATCGCCATGCTCATCGAACTCGCAGCCGACCGACCAACAATCGCATTACGTGTGGCAGCACACTGCTATCGCCTGGCTCGTGCGACATCTAAGGAGGTCCCTCACGAGGGCGGCTCCAAGGAAACCCCCGCTCGGACGCTCACTGCGAACGGTTGAGAAACGGTTGATTCTTTGACATCATCACACGAGCACACAGTCGGACCAACAGGTCGACGAGAGCACGCTATACTCTCGAAAGAAATGCACATCGAACTCGCAGCCAACCGACCAACGATCGCATTACGTGTGACAGCGCACTCCTACCCCGTGGTTCGGCAGACATCTCAGGAGGTCCCTCACGAGGGCGGCTCCAAGGACCCCCCCGCTCGGACGCTCACTGGGAACGATTGAGAAACGGTTGGCCGTTGACATCATCACACGAGCACACAGTCGGACCGCCAGACCGACGAAAGCACGCTGCACACTCTGGACAGAACCTCGCAATGCTCATTGAACTCGCAGCAAACCAACCAACAATCGCATTACATGTGACAGCACACTGCTATCACCTGGCTCATCAGACATCTAAGGAGGTCCCTCACGAGGGCAGATCCAAGGACCTCCCCGCTCGGACGCTCACTGCGAACGGTTGAGAAACGGTTGGCCGCTGACATCATCACACGAGCACACAGTCGGACCACCAGGTCGACGAAAGCACGCTACACACACTGGACATAACATCGCCATGCTCATCGAACTCGCAGCCAACCGACCAACAAACGCATTACGTGTGGCAGCACGCTGCTATCGCCTGGCTCGTCAGACATCTAAGGAGGTCCCTCACGAGGGCGGCTCCAAGGAACCCCCCGCTCGGACGCTCACTGCGAACGGTTGAGAAACGGTTGGTCGTTGACATCATCACACGAGTACAGTCGGACCAACAGGACGATGAAAGCACGCTACACACTCTGGACAGAACATCGCCATGCTCATCGAACTCGCAGCCAACCGACCAACAATCGCATTACGTGTGGCAGCACACTGCTCTCGCCTGGTTCGTCAGACATCTAAGGAGGTCCCTCACGAGGGCGGCTCCAAGGAACCCCCCGCTCGGACGCTCACTGCGAACGGTTGAGAAACGGTTGATTCTTTGACATCATCACACGAGCACACAGTCGGACCACCAGGTCGACGAAAGCACGCTACACACTCTGGAAAGAACATCGCCATGCTCATCGAACTCGCAACCAACCGACCAACAATCGCATTACATGTGGCAGCACACTGCTATCGCCTGGCTCGTCAGACATCTAAGGAGGTCCCTCACGAGGGCGGCTCCAAGGAACCCCCCGCTCGGACGCTCACTGCGAACGGTTGAGAAACGGCTGATTAATTGACATCATCACACGAGCACACAGTCGGACCACCAGGTCGACGAAAGCACGCTACACACTCTGGACAGAACATCGCCATGCTCATCGAACTCGCAGCCAACCGACCAACAATCGCATTACGTGTGGCAGCACACTGCTATCGCCTGGCTCGTCAGACATCTAAGGAGGTCCCTCACGAGGGCGGCTCCAAGGAACCCCCCGCTCGGACGCTCACTGCGAACGGTTGAGAAACGGTTGATTCTTTGACATCATCACACGAGCACACAGTCGGACCACCAGGTCGACGAAAGCACGCTACACAGTCTCGACAGAACATCGCCATGCTCATCGAACTCGCAGCCAACCGACCAACAATCGCATTACGTGTGGCAGCACACTGCTATCGCCTGGCTCGTCTGACATCTAAGGAGGTCCCTCACGAGGGCGGCTCCAAGGAACCCCCCGCTCGGACGCTCACTGCGAACGGTTGAGAAACGGTTGATTAATGGACATCATCACACGAGCACACAGTCGGACCACCAGGTCGACGAAAGCACGCTACACACTCTGGACAGAACATCGCCATGCTCATCGAACTCGCAGCCAACCGACCAACAATCGCATTACGTGTGGCAGCACACTGCTATCGCCTGGCTCGTCTGACATCTAAGGAGGTCCCTCACGAGGGCGGCTCCAAGGAACCCCCCGCTCGGACGCTCACTGCGAACGGTTGAGAAACGGTTGGTCGTTGACCTCGTCACACGCACTCAACCCGATTTTCAGGTCACAGAATGGTGGCCACGCGATCTGCCAGCACTCCGATTTCACCAGGCACGTCAGACATCTTAAGAGGTCTCTCACGAGGGCGGCTCGCACGGGCCCCCCGCTCAGACGCTCACTGCAAACGGTTGAGAAACGGTTGGTTGTTTGACACATCGCACGACAACAGCCCAAAAGTCAGTTCAAATGTGTGAGATGAGTGGCTGCCCACCCTCCCCCCTGTCCCCTCCCGCTGGGGTCCCAAATCCTGTTAGAGGCGTGGGCAGGGAGGGCGAGGCGGGCAGAGCTCCTCAACGCACCCCCAGGGCCTCCGCAGCCTCCAGATCTACGCTCCGTGGCCTCCAAGATGGGCTCCAGCACGCGGAGGGATCCCCGAAGACACGCCAGGTGGCCTCAATACGGCCCAAAATGCGTGGAAAAAGCCCAAGAGGGCCCCCAGAGGATCCCCAAGAGGGGCCCAAGAGAGAAAGAGTGCCCAACTCCCTTTGTGAAACGTGCGCATGCTGCATATTCGCCGTTTGGTTTTGACAGCGTCGAACACGGCTCATGAGGCCCGCAAGATCGCTCCAAAGCGGCCCAACAAGAAGTCCCGAAGAGGGCCTCAAGACGGCCCAAGAGGGCCCCAAGACGACCCAAGAGGCGTCCAAGACAGCGCAAGAGGGCGACCCCAACACGGCCCTACAAGGGGGACCCAGGAGAGGCAATTTGAACTGATGCTTCGAGCCCTACGCCCCAAGAGGACCCACGAGACTGCCAGCAGGCGCCCATGAGGTCCCCAAGAGGCCCCCTACCAGGCCCCCCAAAAACCTTCAAACGCCCCCTACAGGTCCCGAAATAGCCCCAAAAGGCGGAAACGTTCACGTTCCCTCTCCAGGTTGACCTCTCGTGCGCGCCTCCTCCTCCTCCTCCTCCTCCTCCTCCTCCTCCTCCTCCTCCTCCTCCTCCTCCTCCTCCTCCTCCTCCTCTTCCTCGTCCTCCTCCTCCTCCTCTCCCTCCTCCTCCTCCTCTTATTCCTGCTGCTCCTCCTGCTCATCATCTTCCTACTCCATGTTTTTTCCTCGTGAAGGACTCCTCCCCGTTGCACCCCGAGACGTGTCGGTGGGGTGGGCCCGGCGTTTCGCCCGAGACTTCCTCACCATGCATGATCCTGAGGCTTGAAACTTGCAACAGTTTCACAGATTGAGGGCGGGCGTGTTTTCAAAATGTGGCTCTCGCCTTAGCGCCGCGCACATTCGTCGAAAGTTCGCAAGAATTCTTCACTGATGGAGGGCGGGGGCTCTCGCATTAGCGCCGCGCACATTCGTCTTAAAAGTTCGCAGAGAGTTTCACGGATGTAGGGCAGTTCCTAATCCGCCGACCCCCGCTTGCCCCGGGTGAACAGGCGTGCGAAACATTTGGCTGTTCCCCTTTCCCTTTCCCCCTCTCCTGGGGTCCAAAATGCCGTTTGAGGGTGGAGGGTACGAGGGGGGCTGAGCTCCTAAGCGCATCCCTGGGGCCTCCAGAGCCTCTCCAGAACCACAAGACCGCGCACGAGGTCCAAAACACAGCGCCCAAACAGTCCAAGAAAGCGTCAACATCGCTCAGCCTCACGACGGCCTTGAATGGCTTCGAGACGGCCCACGAGGCGCCCAAGACGGCTCAAAAGTGCTCCCGGAGGACCGCCGAGAGGGCCCCCAGAAGCAAAAATCGTCCCAGTCCCAAGGGAAAATGTACAATTTAGTATCCTCGCCTCATTCGTCGTGGCATCGTCAAAGACGGCCCAAGGGGTTCCCAAGATCGTCCTAAGACGGCCAAGGAGACCCCCAAGAGAGCCCCATGACGGCCTAAGATGGCCCCCAGACGGCCGCAGGGGCCCCCCCAGACGGCCCCAAAGAGCCCCAAGAGGGCCCTAAGAGGGACCAGATACGAAATGATGTTTCGAGCCGTTCTCCCCAAGATGGCCCCAAGAGCCCCCCCCCGACACCCCCGAGGCGCCCACAAGAGGCCCCCAAGGGGCCCCAAAGAAGCCTCCAGGAGGCCCCCGGGAAGGCCCAAGAGGCCCCCCAGGTGCCCCCGAGAAACCTCCAGGAGGCCACTGAGACGCATCCCACGAGCCCCTTCAAATGCACACAAAAGGCTCCTGGGTCACCACATAACTTTCAAACTCGTCGCAAGCGCTCGCTGCCTCGGAGGGGGTCGGCGGAATGGCGCACGCCACTTGAATCAAAACGTAGCTCTCGCCTTAGCGCCGCGCGCAGTTCTGCGGAGGCGATAATGCAACGTACCCGATGTATCCAATCGTTGTATAATCGCCACACATTGTATTGCTTTACATTCGTATGTCTCTGCCCCTGATCCCCCCCTTGGAGTCGCGCCACTCCGCCGTACCAAGGTGGTGGCCCCCTTTTCGGGCTCTCAAAACCTGTTTACCAAAAAAACCATAGGGAAATCGACGATTCGGGCCTCTGGGGCCTCTTGGGACTCCAAGAGGGCCTCAAGATGGCCCAAGATGGCCCCAAGACGGCCCAAGACGGCCCCAAGACGGCCCTGGATGGTCTCAAGAGGGCCCGTGAGACCCCCAAGACGGCTTAAGGGGGCCCCAAGAGAACTCGAAAGAGCGCCTCCAGGAGCCATAATCATTGATTTTCCGTTGGCTTTTGAAAGATTATAGCGTTCTCGCCTTTTTCGGCTCACAGAGGACCATGACGGCCCAAGCAGCCTCCAAGAAGCCCTCAAGACGGCCAACGAGGCCCCCAAAGGGGCCCCAGGATTGCGCAAGAGGGCCCCGAGACAGCCAAAAGAGGCCCCCAAGACGATCCAAGAGGCCTCCAAGACAGCCCAAGAGGACTCCAAGAGAGCCCTGAGGCGGCCGCGAGAGGCCTCTAAGATGGCCTCCGAAGGGGCCAGACGGCACAAGAGCGCCCCACGCCGGCGCAAGACGTCAACAAGAAGCCCCAAGAGGCCCCCAAGCGGCCCCAAAGACGCTCCAAGAAGCCCCCACGAGGCTTTCAAGAGGCTCCCAAGATCCCCCCATGAGGCCGCCCAGAAGCCCTGGGGATTGCAGGACGGAACGGCACGCACGCGCGGCAGCCGGGCAGGTCACGCCAGCCAACGCCCACACCGTGGCCCACACCTTCCGCATTTGAACACTTTTCCACAGCAGCGATTGCGGCCGCGAGAGGCCCCAAACCGGCCTCGAGAGAGACCGGCCTCCGAACGGGCCGCACGCCGTAAGAGCGCCCCAAGACGGCCCAAGACGCCCCCAAGAGGCCCCAAAGAAGCCCGGTGCAGGAGAGGCCCCAAGAAGCCCCCAAGACACCTCCAAGAGGCCACAAAGAAACTCCCAAGAGGCCCCGCAACGAATGGACTGTAAGTGCTCCAGGCGTGCACCCCACGAAGCGAGAGGAATCAAAATGTAGCTCTCGCCTTAGCGCCGCGCGCATTCGTCTTTACAACAGTTTCACCGCGTCTTATGGTTGACGTCCCAGAAACGGTTTGGCATGTAGGACTGCCAGGGCACAACAATCACGTTGATTCGCGGTGTTGGAGTCCCAAGAACGTTTGGCACGATTCGGGACCGTCAGGACGCAACAGTAACGTTGACTCGCGGCGCTGAAGTCCCAGGAATGATGTTTTGACACGGCTCGGGATTTCCAGACGCTTGTTTTCCAACGGGGCACTTCCCTCAGTGAAAATAAGCCCATGTAGGGACCTATGACGAGGGAACTTGGAGGGAGGGATTATTGCAACATCGTTGATGAGTCTTTGGTTTACAGTGGTCCTCCTTCTCCTCCTGGGCCTCATCTTCCTCCCCCTCCTCCTCATCCGTCTCCCATATGACCCTCCACTCCTCCTCACCAGACCCGGCAGACTCGCCCACACGCGCCGTAAGGCCCAAGTACCACTCGGCCAAAACGGCTGAAATCCATGTCGCCATGAAAGACACTCAAGCCCCTAGCTCGCCCTAGCGACTTCCAAGGGCCCCTTATGACGAACCAACAACACACACCCATACCCATAGGGGGGTCGGAGAAGGCTATGGGTGCGTGTTGTCGGATGGGGGTCCCCGCTCGAACGGGAGCGTTCCCCAGGGTCCGACAACCCGCACCCATACCCATAGCCAGTCCTCCTCCCAACGACCCCCCCCTATGGGTATGGGTGTGTGTTGCTCGTTCGTCACCTTCCTTCGTCTGAGCACCGGCGTCATGGCGAACGCCTCTCGGGCAGAACAGCACAGACCTCAATCCAGACAGGCGGCCGCACGATCGCCCATCCGACCTCACCTGGCTCGTCAGACAGGAGGAGGAGGAGGAGGAGGAGGAGGAGGAGGAGGAGGAAGAGGAGGTCCCTCACGAGGACGGCTCCCACAAGCCCCCAGCTCGGACGCTCACTGCGAACGGCTGAGAAACGGCTGGTCATTCATCACCACACAGACTCCGCCGGACCGTCTGGGCAACAGAAAGCGCTGCCGCCAACACTGGACAGAACACCATACTCGTTCAAGAGTCGCGGCCACGCGATTGACCACCACTCCTCATACGCCTGGCTCGTCAGAGGTCCTCCACGAGGGTGTCTCCCATGAGAACCCTCCGCTCGCACGCCCGCTGTGAACGGTTGAGAAACGGTCGGTCAGCTGACATCATCACACGAACTCGGCCGGACCGCTCTGTCTCGTGGGTGTATCCTCGCGACCACGAGATCAGCCAGCACTCCTACAACCTGGCTCGTCAGACATCGAAGGAGGTCCATCACGGGGGTGGCTCCCAAGAGCCCCCCCGCTCTGACGCTCACTACGAACGGCTGAGAAACGGTTGGTCCTTTGACATCGTCACACAAACTCAGCCGGAGCGCCAAGTCAACCCAAGCATTCGTCACAAGCCAGGAACTGGCATGCTGATAATCACACCAGCTGTATGGGAGCAGGTTGTTTAGAGAGAAAGGTTCTTAAGATCTTCGTCCCTTTCGTGACGAAGCTCACTCCTCCTCCTCCTCCGAACCCCTCTCCTAGGGTCAGAACCAAGGTTCGGCGAGGAATCAAAGCATCTAAGATGACCTCGAATGGCTACATGATGGCCTCAGATAGCCCGAGGTGGTCTCCAAAACGGCCCAGCAGAGCTCAGGATGGCGCGAGAGTCAAAATGTCGTACGACATGCCTCCAAGATGCCCCACGACTGCCGTAAGACTTCTCCGAGTGGGCAGAGAGCTTCCAAGCGAAACCCCCAATAGCCGATGATTGGTTTATTGATGTGGTTGCTCGCATATTCCTTTCCGATGGGTTCCTGAGGCCTAAAGATGGCTTCTAGATCGCCCACAATGGCCATAAGAGGGTCCCATAAGGACTTCAAGACGGCCCCCAGCCCCAAGAGAGCCCCAAGAGGGCCCCAAGAGAGCCCCAAGAGAGCCCAGAGGGCCACCAAGGCGAGTTTGAGGGCTCCGACGAGGGCGGGAGGGCAGGGCTACCCAAGTTGAGGACCCTCCACTTTGACCGATGTCCTCCAAGATGGCACCGAGAGAGCCCGAAAGGCCCCCTGGAGGGCCCCAAGAGAGCCCCCACGGCTTCCAAAATGGCCCCAAGAGGGCCCCACGGTGGCCGAAAGAAGGCTCCGAGGAACTCCATGATCGAAATGTCCACGGTGGCATGTATGGTTGACTGGTAGGTCTGCCCAGGCTAATCTGCAGCTTTGCTCCGACGGCTGCCCCCATCCCCCTCATTGTTGTCACACTGCTTGCTCCTAGACTTCCATGATAAAGGCGGCTCGCCTTGGCATCGTTTCTGGATGGGCTGGTGGGAGACGCAAAGCGTCAAAAATTCAAGGCTCGCGGCCCCGCGATCAACCATGGCAACCGCACTGTGTCGCAAGACACCTCTGTTCCCCTGTTGCCCGTCACTCGCGGGCTTCTGAGGTCCCTCACGAGGGCGGCCCCTGCGAGCCCCCGGCTCGGGCGCCCACTTCGAACGGCCATTTGGCATCATCCCACGGAGCGCCAAGGTCAACCGAAGCATTCGGCATGCTCAAACAACAGAGACTCGCGGCCACACAAACAACCACGCCCATGGAGCCACGGCAAGATCGCCAGGTATCATATCGTCAGATCGACCACGTGGCACGTACAATCAAAATGTGTATTAAGAACGGGTATTGTGGACGCAAGACCCTTGGAGACCGAGAATGGGATTCGTTTGGCGGCGGGCGACCAAAAAACGGCAAAGGACGGGCCGTAGGGGTCAGGACACACGAGTACCCGAGATGAAGACGCGCGTCCTTACTAGGCGCGTTGACTGTATTGGCCAGAACACCGACAGTACCACGCTACCGACATGGGAAGGAAACCGAATGATCAGGAAACTACTACACATGGCAAGGCGCTGTGATCCCGAGACTCGTCCGACCCCTCTCACAATATCCCCACTCCCTTCTCCGTTCGTTCGTTTCTGAGCGGTCTGGAACGTGCCCGTCTAAAGATAAAATCGTGCAATAGAATCAAAAAAAGAGTTGCAACATAATCAAACAAAGAGTTGGGCAGTATACGCAAGCAGGCGTCACTCCTCTGGAGGCGCCTCCATCACAGCTTCACTCCAAGGCGCCTCGATCACAGGCCACCCTCACCCTCCGCTTTCACTCCTTTGAGCAGGGACGGACCGTCCAAGCATTCCTACAATCCTACCACGAAATTTCCTTCGAACCAAAAAACGAATTAACAAAAACAGTGTTCTTAGAACATACAGCCAACTGATGAAAACAAGACGGTCTCAGCCAGAAATGCTCCAAGAACATTTCGCGCAAACCACACAAGGTTCTCAGAAGATTCCTTGCTGGGCCTGCAGGCGAGCCAGGAGGATTCGCCACTGCTTGAATCCTGCCTCCTCCCTCCTTCACCCCTGGCCCGCCGACGGAAAAGGAAGAGTGCGGGAGGCGGCCGACGCCTTGCGGCGTGCCCGCCGCGGCCGCGGGCGCCTGCTTCGGCAGCCGGACCGCGCTGCGGCAGAGGAGCTGCAGCGCCGCCTGGCAGTGGCGGCGGCGCTGGGGGCCGCATGCTGAGCATGGGCCGGTCGGGGGAAGGGGGGAACGGCAATGGGAATGGGGCGCTCGTCCGGGCGATCGCCTGGGCCACCCAAGGGGCGAACGAACAACACACAAACACACACACACACACACACACCCATTCCAACAGAGGGATCGCAGAGAGGAGGATTGGCAGTGGGTATGGGTGCGGGTTGTCGGACACGGGGGGGGGCTCCCGTTCGAGCGGGGGCCCCCATCCGATAACACGCGCCCATAGCTCCCTCCATCCCCCCCTTCTGGGTATGAGCGTGCGCTGCTCGTTCAGGTGAGGCGATGGCCGCGGGGTCGCCCCTGTAAGGCGGCCCCTCCGCTGCGGGATCCCACTTGCGGGCGGAGCAGGCGGGGGGGAAACGGGGGGGGGAGCAGGGGGACAAGAGCAACGGGCAGAGAGCCACTGGAATAACAACAAACTGAGCTCTTCCCTACCGGACATCTGGGAGTTTCAATGATATGGGGCAATGGAAGCTGGGATATGGGAGGGTCTGGGAGACGCCAGAATTACTGCTTCGCGTGCAGAAGCATCTTGAACAGATTTGGACATGGATGTAGGTTATACGTGCCATTGGGCCCCAAGGCACCAAACAATAGATTACCAAAAAACTGGGTGAACCGCGAACACAAAAAATGGGATGATACGGAAGCGGGGGCCGGGACTGACACCATTTTGGCCTTTTCAAGCCGTCATACCAACGCTTCCGCTTGGCAAAGGCATGGTAAAGATCCTTTAGAAGGGACACTAAATCTCAGAACGAATATGATGAGGAGGCAGCGGGCGGCTGAAGAGCAAGGAGTGGAACCTTACGTTTTACGATACGTGCCCCAGCCGTGGAGAGCAAGACTGGAAGGATTACGATTACGTTTGCTGCATCCACACGCTGGAAAGAATAGGTTGCGCGTTTCGCGCTGCGCATACTGCCTCCGCCCACGGAGTGGAACACATGAGAAATGACGCTTGCCGTCTGTTGTTTCACTCTAACCAGAAACAACTAGCGAACGGATTGCGCTCGACGCTCGTCGCGCCAGACCCCCCACCCACCCTTCGAAGCGGACGACTAGGAGAATTACCCATCAGGGGGGATGCCCCCACCCGCAGAAAAATAGGATCTGAGGCGTCATACGTTTGATGTGTTCGCACGGCCGCGAGAGGAAGAACTCGGAGGATGCGACAGGCCAAACTCATAGCCCAAAGGGACTGTCCACAGCAAGCTACGTAGCACTTGGGAGCCGCAGCGGGCGAATGAAGATGTGCATGAGGCGCCTGGGGCCGATGCTGCCCCGGCGGCTCTCCCGAGCCAGACGGAGCAGCGCCAAATGGGGCCCCGATGCTTCGGGTTGGTTGAATCTGATTTAGATTGGGTGGCAGAGATTGGGCGAATCTCCAGAGAGAGGCCGCACAGCTGACAGTGACGGAGATTCCTGGGAGGACGAAGCCTCCGAAACTGATTGAGGCCTGTGTTCTTGGACTGTCCTTGAGACCACACGCAACAAGCCAAAGGGACTGCCCAAATAATATTTACATTTCTCGCCAACGCTCTATGGGTGACTTCGCCCCCCAGAGACACGTCGCAGACGATGTGTAGACGCCGCGCAAATGCTTTCGCACCCCGGAAATGTCTCGCGCAGATGTCGCAGGAATGCCCCGCGCGCGCGCTCGCCCCCCCCCCCGGGCGTCGCGCCGATGTCTCGCGCAAATTACGTCGGCGCCGTCGCCCCCGAGAAGCGCTTCGGAAACGCGCCGAAAATGATGGCGCACGTTTTCGGGCGAGGCTCGGCCCACGAACGGAATTGGGCTCGCGCGGCCACCATGGCTTCGCATAATACTTTACAACGTGTCTGGCGAGGTTCGCTCCGCGAGCGGAAGCGGGCGGCGGCGTCGGCCGACGAAGCCGCATCGTTTCTGGCCCCGCGGAGGCGCGTCGGAGACGTTGCGGAAATGGTTCGGAGATGTTCGCGGGAGATTCCAATCGCCGCAGACGCGTCGTCAGCGTTTCGCAAGCGATCCGCAAGCGTCTTCGCCCCCCGGAAATGTTTCGCCGACGTCGCGCAGACGCCGCGTTCGTGCATCGCCCCTCTGAAGACGGTTCGACGACGCCTCGCAAAGGTCGCGCAAATGTTTTCGCACCCCCCCCCCCCCGGACACGTTGAAAGTGCGTTTCATGTTCCGGAGGCGCAGCGACGCGCGCGCGCGGCGACGCGCGCCAGGTCCCGCAGCGGGCCCAACCTGCCCCACCCCCCCTTCCTCGCCCCTTCCCCCAATCCCTCCCCCCCCTCTTCTCCCTCCTCACATGCCCCCCCCCCCTCATCACTCCCCCCCCGCCGCCTCCCGTCGACGCCCATTCGACGTCCGTCGACCCCCGCGCGAGGCCCACGCCGCCGCGCCGCGCGACCCGCCCACCGCTGAAATGAAAAACCTGATCGCGCGGACAATAAGAGCTGGACGCCCCGCTATTCGGCCCTTTCACAGGCGCCCCCTGCCTCGATCAACCCGAACATGAGACTTGCAGGGTCGCGGTCTACGCTCAGAAGGAGGCCCAACGCTGGAGACCGCGGCTTGGTGGGTTACGCATTGCGCACGTTACGCAGCCGGCGGCCGGACGGGCGGCGGCGCGGCGCGACCGGCGGCGGCGCCGCGGGCGGATCGGTATCTGCGCGCAACACAATCGGAAAATCTCACTGCTGGGACTTTGGCGATCCACGAATGCCGCCTCACCCCCTGGGAAATAAGACACGAAGGTTCTCGCGCCACGCCCGTTGCCTCCGCCTACTGGAGAACCGAACTCGAAGAATTACGCCTCGCGCTTGGCGCCCTGCCCGGGGGGGGCGCGGATCGCAGGCCCGCGCCTTCCGCTCGCTGCGCGCAACGCTAGCGCGCGAGACTTGAAAGATAACGCTAGGCGCTCGATGGACAAGCGAGACGCGCGCCGCGCGGCGGCAGCGCGCCGGGCGAAGCGGCGAAGCGGCTCGGCGGGCAGCGGGGCCGAGGGCGCATCAGGAGTCGAATTCCATTCTTTCGAAACACGTCTAGCAACCGCCCCGCTGCCACCGTTGCACCATGCCGCGGAAACGCGGCCATGGAGCGGATTGCGATCCCAAGCGCGCATGTGATTTCTGCTCGGCGGCATTAGTCGTCTCTAAGATGCCATGACTCGACGATGCCCGGCGCGCCCATTGCGCAGATTCCACGCGCATTGCTGCGCGAGCACGCCGTACTCATTTCGGCGCGACGCGCTCCAAACAACTGGCAATATATGTATATATATACTCATCATTATTGACGCCGGGCCCAATCTTGCCTCGATCGCTTTTGCGTGTGGCCACAGGCGCGCCTGGGCCCTGCGCGCGCGCGACGGGGTCGCCCGTGTCCGCGCCGACCCCCATCGCCTGGGCAAGGTCGGCAGCGGCGGCAGCGCAATGGAAAATCCGCACCAACAGGCCCAGGGCGACGGGCCGGGCGCCGGCGGACTGGCTCGCTTTCTGCCAGAAGCACGGGGCCTCAACAGCGGCGACCCCAGCTGGTCCACGACGACGTCGAACACCTCCGCCTCAGCCGCCAGGTCACGCCCCGCATTTCGCATCCGCAGTCACCACGGGAAGCTCGCGCAGCTCAGTGTCCTCTGGAACTGATGGCCAGCGAGCGATCGCGACTGTCCGCATGCGAACCACCTGTCCACATTCAGCATGGTTAAATAGGGCACGCTGCTAGCGCATGACCGGAATTGGGCCGTCGAGCCGCGCCCGTTTGGAACGCACTTCTGCTCTCAGGCCACGCCGTTCTCGATACCCCCGAGGCCAGGAACTACCCATGATATTCTGACGCAGGGCGCCCACCAGGACTGCGCGCTGGACGAGGGCCACGAGGTCCTCGAGCGTCACGGTCGCCAACTGCGCGTAGTCCACATCCGCCTCCGTGCCACGAGGCGCGAAGTGGAGTGACCCCCAGGCTCTCATAAGTCCTCTGTTCGATGTACTCAGGACTGGGGGATTATAGTACTCTCAGGGCCAGGGCCCCAAAATCTCAAATTTACTGGGTGCTCCGGCGCGCCCCAGGGCTGCCTCGCGTGACTTCTCTAAAAGCCAGTGGGCCCCAAGACGGGCCAAGAGGGCCCCAGAAAACGCCCAAGAGGGTCCAACAGGGCTCCAAGACAGCCCTAGAGCGCTCTAAGACGCCCAAGACGGCCCCAACACGGTCCATCAGGCCCCAAAGAAGCCCCAAGAGCGAGCGCACGAAGAGGACCCCAAAAAAGGTCCAAAAGAGGCAAACATCATGCATCATTGAGGTTCCTTGTGTTTTTCGATGCTATTCGGGTTCTCACTAGTTCGGGCTTCCGACGCTCAATACGTGTTCGCTATTCCGACGCTCCGAAATGACCCCGGAGGCCCCCAAGACCACCCCAAGACGGCCAAAGAGGCCCCCAAGAGGGCCCCAAGACGGTCAGGGCCCCAAAACAGCCCAAGAGGCGCCGCAGATCGCCCAAGAGGGCCGCAAAAGGAGGAGGCCTCCCACTATATCCAAACGAACATTCAAGAAGCCTCTAACCCACAACCCAAGAACGGTGCCGGGATGGGCCGAAGCCCACTAAATATTCCTTGAGAAACGATTACCGGTGTCCCCGGCAACCTCGCGCATCAGGATGACTCGCCGATCGTCCTCTTGCTGGATGGGTTCCTGGACATGTCTGCCGCCACGGCCTGCACGATTTCTTCAAGAATGCTCCAACCTGCCGCGTCGGGATGGGCTCCCCGGCAAGGTTGGAGCTCCCGTCCTCCCCTCGGGCCACGAAGGCGCCCGCGCAGCTCCAGGACGTCATTGGGGCCCTTGGCAGCGTGGACATTCGTGTAAATGGCGCCGATGTCGCTGGCTGGCGTTAAGTCGGGCCTGTCTCTCTAAAGGAAGAATATTCAAAAATATGTGAATTAAAAATGGGGACGATGTTTTGATTAGTTTCTGGATATTATGTTTTACTTTTGGGGAACTTGTAATTTTCGTCCAAGATCCGCCGCCTGTAGAGGGACATGCCCGACCTAAAGCTAGCGTCAACGTCCACACAAGTCGCAAGACAAGCACAGAGCAAGGGCAGCAAGAACACAGGGCCAGGAAGCCCCGCGCATGACAGAGAGCACCCTCAGCGCCGTCTGCAGACCTCGCATGAATGTGGCATCTGCGCTAGCAAATCAAAGAAAAGGCGCTCGAGCCTGGCCTAGTGGCCAACGTCGGCCGCATGCGAGGTTTGAGACAACAGCAAAATTCCACTGCGCGATTTCTGGCCGAATGGCCCCTCAAACGAGCCGCACGCGCTCTTCTGGGGATTGCGCGCGCGAGAGCTCTTCCTCCGGAGCGCCCGCTGACGAGCACAAGTCGCAAGGCAGGCGCACAAGGCAAGGGCAGCAGGAACATAGGGCAGGGAAGCTGTGCCCACGACAGAAAGCGCACTCGGCGTAAGCTGCAGACCCAACAAGGACTGGCGCAGGTTCTCAGCTAGCGAACAGAAGGCGTTCGCGCATAGCTCGGCGGGCGGCGTCGGCAGCCCGGGAGAAGAAATATAGCACAACTATCTTGCCATTATCACTTTGGAATCGAGTTTAAATTATTTTCAATCGCTTCGCTCATTCCGCCGGCCCATATTGTAGCATCGCTGGCGCTTGCTCGCGTGCTCGGGGGGGCATTTTGGGAGCCTCCTGGGGCCGCTTGGGGGCTTCTTGGGAGCTTCCTGAGAGCCTCTGGGGGGTCTCTTGGGGCCTCTTAGGGGCCTCTTGGGACCTCCTGGGGGCTTCTTGGGGCCGAGGGCTGGAAATGTTGTTTCGTGTTCCCCCTCTTGGGGCGTTCTTGGGGCCCTCTTGGGCCGTCTTGGAGACCTCTTGGGCCGTCTTGGAGCCCTCTTGGGCCGTCTTGGGGCTCTCTTGGGGGCCTCTTAAGCCCTCTTGGGGCGATCTTGGAGTCGTCTTGGGCTGTCTTGGGGCTTCGGGAAGCGGAAAAGGTGGAAAAGCCAAAATATGTCCAAAACCTAAGGAAAAGCAATGAATTTTGCCTCTTGGGGCCCTCTTGGGAGTACGCTTGGAGACCTCTTGGAGCGTCTGGGGGCCATCTTGGGCGTCTTGGAGCGATCTTGTGGCATCTCGGACGCCTCGTGTACCATGTTGGGGACCTCTTGCGGGCCTCTTGGTTTTGTTTGGGTCCTCGGGGACGTTTTCGGAGCCCTGTTGGTGCGCTCGTGGAGCGCTCGGGGGGACCCGGCCGGGGACCGGCCGGGACCTGGTCGGGGTACTTTTCGTCTGGGGACCCCCAGGGGCCGCCCCGCGCGCTCGAAGTAGAAACATTGTAGAGCAGTTACCGGAGATCTTAGCACGCCTCTGGCCCGTTGGGCCGGCGAATTGTTATCCGGCCATCGGACCCCTGAGATTTGTCATCCAACCGCCGGGCGAAGCCCCACAGGCCTTCTTGCCAAGATTATACGGGAAGGAAGAGGGGACACCATTTTGGCCCCTGCACCGCTGTCGAATTTGAAGGAATGCTTGCCGCGCCGCTGTAGCGCCCGTCCTTCATTATTCCTGCTGCGTTGCCGCGTCTGTCATATCTTAAAACAGGGCTAAGATCGGGATAAATCGCTCCAGAGCGTTCCGGAGCGCTCTCAGAGCGTTCCGGAACGCTCTGGAGCGGCCGCGGCGCCCAATACATCCTCCAAACCCGCCGATTCTCAGAGATTTCGAGTTATCCCGATCCGATTTTGTCCCGATCTTCGCGTCGTTGTATATCTTCTCACCATGGCTCAAGGAAGAACCTCGAGCTCCCGCTGTTTCCACAGCATGCTGCAAGAAGGACAGCGGCCTCGAGGAACCCCTCATCTAACGACACTGCATGTGTGCCGCCGCTCTGTCAATTATGTTCCCCCCTCAGCCCCTCCCTCCACCCAACCCGTGATACAGCTGGACCAGAGACAGAAGAACACCCTCCAGGAACAGGAGACCCTCCGCCGGCCAAAACACAGAGAACACCCAGGGGTGCCCTCCCCCAGGATGCATCAGATAAGGGTGCAAGGGCCTTGGCAGGTCACGTCGAAACGTTGCGAGCGGGGCGCGGCCAGCGAAAGCGTCCAAGGATGGGCCGAAGGGGAAGGATGCAGGGGCAACCTTGGAAAGCTGCTCATCATTACTATGCGGAGTGACCGTAGCATGTGTACTATTGCGCTGTCAAGATGTTCCCCCCTTAACCCCTCCATGCGCACCAACCTGTGATACGTCACGCCGCTGTAGTGCTAATGCCCCCCCCCCCGCCCTCTTCATGCTCCGTCCCTCCGTCCCTCCTCCCTCCCTTCGTCCTGCTCCGTCCCTCCCTCTGTCCTCCGTCCTGCTCCGTCACTCCTCCCTCCCTTCGTCCTGCTCCGTCCCTCCGTCCTGCTCCGTCCTGCTCCGTCCTGCTCTGTCCCTCCCTCCGTCCTGCTCCGTCCCTCCGTCCCTCCGTCTACACCCCCTGCCCTTACGGTGCGGACGCGGCCACAAGAGCCCCCCCCGCGAGAAACCCAGCCCGGAAGACCCGCGCGCCAGGCGCGACTGGGGGAAGCCCAGAGCACCCTGGGCGCAGCAGTTTCTTCCACGGACCCGGGAGGTCACACCGCAGCGAGCGAAGCGAAGAAACCCAGGGTGCCCTGACGAAAAGCACTGGCCGTCTTGCTGCGCGGCCCCACTGTACTCCCTCCCCCTCCCTCCATCCATCCCTCCATCCCTCCGCCCTGGCACCGGGGCCCTGACGGATGGCGCCCCAGGGACGATAGGCCCCGAGCAGTGTGAACACGGTATGCGTATGTGTACCCTTCTAGTCCCAAGGGTCCCACCCCTCAGAGCCCCATCTTCGAACCGCCGATGACCCCCCTTCCTGCGTGTAGCTGATGAGCACTTTCAGTCTTCAGGGCCACACGTGGTGACAGAGGGCTCGGGCGACAAAGACGCCCCCGACGCCCTGCCGCCACCGTCTGGGGGCGCGACCGGCAGGCGTTACCTGCAAGGAAGTAAGGGAGATCGAGGGAATCACCGAGGCATGGAAGAACCGCCGGCCAGCGTTCACCACCATCGGTCGCCTCAGCGCCGCACACTCATTCGTCTTTAGAGCCTGCAACGGTTGCTTGGATGGCGGGCGATGGCGGGTGGCTTGCTGTATGAATGGGGCTCTCGCTCTCGCGCCGCGCACATGTGTCGTTAATGAGTGACGCCGCTGCTGAGACCAAGGCCACGCCAGCGGCGGTGTTGGTCAACGGCGACATTGGGATTCCACCGAACTCGCACAGAAAAACTTGAAGGAAAGCACGAACAACGCGTTCCTACAATTGGGTTGGACACGAATTACCCCCATTTACAAAACCGAAACCTACATCGCCGTTACCTACATCGCTGTTAGCGTGTCTACGGAAAGATGGAGGGCGGCACGTTGATAGTGGGAAACTCGCGCGAGGATTCCTCGAAACGAAGGACAAATAGGCGCACACGTGTGCAACAGCTACAATGGACGGGGGCGACGCCTTCATCAAACGAGGCTCCCCTTCGACACCTCACTAAACTATATGATCCTGCCTCTTCGCACGTCGTACAATTCATCAGAAGGATGCAAGGCAAAACCTTTCCACAACGGGGCCCTCGCCTGATTGGCACACTCAAAATTAGGCTGCTCGTCTTGCAAGGGGGAGCGCCGCTCACAGTGAAGAGAGAGGCCTGCAGGGACTCATGAGCAGGGGACTCGGGAGAAGAGGGTGTAATCCAGCATCTGTAATGGATCGTGGGTTTTACTCTGGTGTTCCTTCGCCTTCTCTTCCTCCTTGAGATCACAATGGTAACATGCGACTAGCACGAATGACCATAATAATGGTGATAATGTTGATAACACGAACACGCAAGACTGCCAATATGTCATATAACTACCATCAACAAGTATGAACGATCTTGTAAACATTGAAAGACATGCAATACTGATAGCCACAACGACCACAACAACAACCGCAACCACATCAGCAACATCAACACAACAACAAGCATCACCACCACAACAACAACAAACACAATATTCATCAGCATCAGCATCATCATGAGCAGCTGCACAAGAAGCAGCATCATAATCAGCGTTATCATTATCATTACGATCGTCATCATCACCATCACTCATCGTCAACATCAGCATCATCATCACCATCATCAACGCAATCAGCGTCCAACTACACGCGTCCCACTACTTCATAAGCAGCAGCATCATCATCGTCATCAGCATCGTTATCACATTCAGCATCATCATCATCATCATCATCATCAGCAGCAGCAGCAGCATCATCATCGTCGTCGTCGTCGTCGTCGTCATCAGCAGCAGCAGCATCATCATCATCAGCATCATCAGCATCATCAGCATCATCAGCATCATAAGCATCGTCAGCATCGTCAGCAGCAGCAGCAGCAGCACAACCCTCACCAGACTCACCACTGCCATCAGCTCACGAGCCTAGCTGTCGGCTCATTCTCTTCAGCAGCGGCATCACCCTCATCATCCGAATCGTCACCACCAACATCACCAGCATCAACGCTCCTGCCCCCTGCCCCCTCCCGTCACTTCCCCTGCCCCCTGCCCCCTCCATGCCCCGCCCTCTCGTTCTTCCAGGACGCGCCCTGCACGCCTCCCCGTCCTCCCGGCCCCTCCCGGCCCCTCCCTGGTGCTTCTTGGCGGCGCGCACAAGGGGGTGGGGGGAGGGGGGAGGGCTTCTTAGAAGCAGGCTGCTTCTTAGAAGGCGCCGGCCTCACATCTATAGATCAGGCCCGCGCCTTCTAAGAAGCAGGGGTGCTTCTAAGAATCCCTCCCCCCTCCCCCCACCCCCCTCTGCGCGTGGCTGAGCTTCCTTGCGCCCTCAGCTCCACGCCCTGGCAAAGCCTCTTTCCCCCAGCGAGCTCTCCGGCAGGGCGCGGTCGGTCCTGCACCTCATAGCGCGCGCCTGGCGACGCCTGGACGTCTTCCCAGGCGGCGCCCCCACCCCAGTACTGGTCGGACCGGCAGGAGAGGAGGACGGGGGGAACGGAACGGGGAGGGGGTGAGGGGCGGGGGCAAGGGTCAGGTCGGGCATGCCCTCCTACAGGCGGATTTTGGACGAAAACTACAAAGTAGTCAAAGCATGTTCAGGAAGATTCGAAAATAGTCGACAAACGTCCCCGACGTACCTTTCCCAAACGATCCTGTGGGGTTGGGTCCTCGTTTTGAAAAGACAGCGCCCCGCGTTCCTTCCCGCTGCCTCCTCCCTCCTCCCATTCCTGCTTCTGCTCGCCGCATGTCCACCATGTCGGCACACCCTTCACGAGCATCGTGGCCCCATAGGGAGCTCCACCGAAGGCCCCAGCGGCAGGGTTTGCATGCGTCCCCCCGCCCATGTCGGCGCACCCCTCCCGAGGATCGTGGCCCCACAGGGAGCTCCACCAAAGACCCCTGCGGCAGGGTTTGCATGCGTCCCCCAGCCGATTTCGGCACACCCCTCACGAGGATCTTTGCCCCGCAGGGAGCTCCACCAAAGGCCCCTGCAGCAGGGTGTGCATGCGTCCCCCCGCCCTGTTCGGCAGACCCTCACGAGGATCGTGGCACCGCAGGGAGCTCCACCGAAGGCCTCAGCGCCAGGGTTTGCATGCGTCCCCCCGCCCAGTTCGGCAGACCCATCACGAGGATCGTGGCCGCGCAGGGAGCTCCACCAAAGGCCCCAGCGGCAAGGTTTGCATGCGTCCCCCCGCCCAGTTCGGCACACGCATCACGAGAATCGTGGCCCCATGGGGAGCTCCACCGAAGGCCCCAGCGGCAGGGTTTGCATGCGTCCCCCCGCCCATGTCGGCATACCCCTCCCGAGGATCGTGGCCCCGAGGGGCTTCCACCGAGAGCGGTACCCACAACGCGGTACTCACGGCTGCATATGGTTGGGTTCTTGATAACTTACTATTTGTGAATATTCTCCCTGTAGAAGGACACGCCCGACTGAAGGCAAGGGCCCTGTGCAGGGAGCACGGGGAGGGGAGGCTCAGGAAGGAGCGGGGCGGCGCAGGGGGAGGAGGCGGAGGACGAGGAGGAGCAGGAGGGGGAGGCCGAGGACGCCGAGGAGCACGGGGGAGGAGGCGTGCGAGGCTTGAGGGGGGCGAGGGCGAAGCGGCGGCGGAAGGGCACACGGCGGCGGAGCGGGCGGAGAGGCGGCGGAGAGGGGAGGGGGGCGCAGGGAGGAGCGAGCGAGGAGGAGGGAGGGAGCGAGGAGGGGCGGGGGCTCGAGAGTCGAGGTCCGAGGATCGAGGAGCGAGGATCGAGAGCTCGAGGGTTCGAGGCTTCGAGGTCTGGAGGCTCGAGGATCGAAAGAGGTCGGGAGTCGGGGTTCGACGATCGAGGGGCGAGGATCGACGGCTCGAGGATCTGAGGTTTCGGGGTCTGAATGCTCGGGGGTCTGGAAAAATCGGGGCTCGAGGGCTGAAGGTGGAGATTCGGGGCTCGGTCCCTCGGCCAGCCCCTCGGGCCGAGACGAGCAAGGAGGGCGGGGAGGAGGAGGAGGAGGAGGAGGAGGAGGAGGAGGAGGAGGAGGAGGAGGAGGAGGAGGAGGAGGAGGAGGAAGGGGGGCGAGGAGGGGGGAAAAGGATGGGCGGACGGACGCTGCAGTTCGCGCCGGAGCGCGGCCCTCGAAGAGCGCAGCGGGGGCGCCGGGGCGCCGAGGCTCAGAACTGGGAGTCCAGCGATAGAGGGCCACATGCGAACCCTACCCCTGCCCACCACGATTTCTGAGGGGGGGGTCACTTCGTTCGGGAGCTCCCGCATGAAATGAACCCCACCCTCCCCCTCAGAATTCGTGGGAGGTAGGGGTAGGGTTCGCATGTGGCCCCCCAAGCGAGCAGCCCTGATCCACTGTATCGTCTCGTTTCCTCTGGTGTCTGGTTTAGTTACTCTTGCCATCGGAAGAGCGCTGTTGCCATGGGTCATGTGCTTTACATGCCGAGGTGTCTCGGGGCAACACGTGCCACACGTCGGGCCACATGTGAGCTTGACCAGAGCATGCTGTATAGACCTGGTCGCTTGCATCACACAGAGGAAAGAGTCCGACTTGCTCTGTGGATCTCTGGTGCCTCCGTGGAGATGATCCCATGCCCTGCGCCAGAAGCTTGAACGACGCAATTTCCAGAACGCCGCGTCGAACTCTGTTCTTGTCACTGTTGATTTTGATCCCCACTCATCTGGGCAGACCCGTAATAGTTTCCCATAAATTGCCAAATCGGTGTTATCGAACCCGTTTTTCTGTAAGTCATGCTGGCACAAGTTTTTTCGCTTCGCAATGACATTGGAAACCTCCGTCGCATTTGTGGTGAACGAGTTATTGAGTCGCGGCCGCTTCAAGGATGTAGCAGCAAATTGCTGCCATGTCCCACTCCATTTGTTTGCAAACCGTCCGTCGCAAGCGTCAGAACATGTTGAACGACTATCGCCGCATGCTGTCTGGGGCTAGCCAGTGGCCGCTCTCTTCAGAATTTGCTCCCACTGCTATGCATGTGTTGTTATTTCAGCGTTAACATGCCCATCATGGAGTCAGAATCGTTCCGAACTACATCCTGGGCGATGTTCGCCCTTGGGCGAAAATCCACAATATGATCCATAGTGCATGTTAGCACAATTATTTTGCACATGAGGTGCTCCCAACTATTGCTCACCACTGCGCCCGAAACTAAAATTAACCGTCGCCTTTTGAGACACAAAGTTTGCGAAGAGCATCTGGTGTGCAATAGTGACTTCATGGACCTTCCATTGCATGCTGCCGAATGTCTACTGTAAAATATCCGATATTCGAGAGTGCGTGTCTGCGTTTGCCTCGAGAACGTTCAGCTTGCCATCGATGCTCTGCGCCATCGTGCTCCGCTCTCGTCTGCGTTGAGAATTCGATTGGTAAAGAAGTTACTTCATGATCGCCGCGTGCAGCCACGGTTTGAAGCGGTTGGCATCTAGCAATTGCTGCCGAGCACGTGCGCGCCATACGAAATCAGGACTTCTGCAAAGCCCTGGCTGATCCCTTGGCTTGAGATGGGGGAGAGAATGAAGGAAGGAAGGAAAGAAGGAAGGAGGGAGGAAAGAGAGGAGGAAGGAGGGGGAGCGGGACGACCAACACGATGGAAGAGGAGGAGGGAGGCGGAAAGGAGGTAGGAAGGGGGAGGGAAGGAGGGAGGGAGGAGGGAGGCAAGGAGGGAGGAGGTGGGGAGGGAGGTGAAGAGGGAGCGAGGGAAGAAGATATATGCATGAAGATACTATAGAGGCCGAGGAGGATGGAGCAGCAGCGTCGGCAGCAGATGGGAGGACGAGGCAGCAGCAGCAGCAGCAGCAGCAGCAGCAGCCGAGGGTGCAGCACAGGCTGACCGATGGCTGCCCGAGGCAGCGGGGGAGCGTTGGTCGGGGCTGGACAGACCCCCCTTTAGTAAAACGTGGTTTGGTGAGAACGACCTGAGGCCCAAACCTGGCGGGCGAAGGCCTGGAAAACAACGGCCACGGCGCCCTCTCGAGAACCGAGAACGGACAATCCACTACTCGACGCGTCACTGTTGGGGGTTCTGTCCACCCCTGACAGAGTTGGAGCTGCGAAGGGCCGGGCGAGGGACACCGCCGGCAGGCCGCGGAAGCGTGGCCCGCGGCCGCGCTCGCGCCGCGCCTCCGGAGGCTCGGAGACGCAAGGCCGGAGGTGCCCGTACCGCCCGCAGGCCCGGCGGGCTCCCCACAGAGCGGAGAGGCCAAGACGCGCCGAGGCCGCTGCCGCTCGCACCTCTCCTGGGAGGCAGGAGAGCACGTCCAGTGCTCTGATGTTATACTTTACCAGCCTCGAACGTATCCCTATCCCTAAGATTGACACGCCAAAAGGCGATGACAATTTTAGGGATTCGCCCTCAAAAAACAAGGGAATCCCTAAGATTGGCATCGTGATGAGGTGGTGCCCATCGCTCGGACGTCCATTCCCTGTGTTTTTTTGGTTTCGTGCGTGGCTTTTTCGGCAGATGATCAAGGATGCTCCTCGATGGTCCTCGCCGAGGGAGAAATGCACACGTCCGAGCGATGCCAAGGTGCTGGTGTTATACTGGTGCTGACGCTGGAGGCGCACGCCCGACACGAGCACGCAGGGCACGAGACTTGCAGCGCACCGTTTCCCGATGCGGTGGCGGTAAAAACAGAGAAAGCACCCGCCGCAGCACTTGTGCTGTAGGATTGCTTCGCGTGCACATCGCCCTTGCCGGCTCGACGCACACACAGTAGAAGTACGTGTGGGTGGTGCCGATCTCCCGGGACGCGTTCGGACCCGAAGGTCGAGACCAATCCTGCAGTGGCAAGGAGGGCTCTCCGGGACGAGCAGTTAACAAAGGATGTGCCGACCCCTATCCCCGACTTCGTGGGGGTTTCGAATGGACCGAAAATGTTGGGCCCGACCTGTGGATACGCGATAGGGGGACGTCCATGCTCGATGGGGGTGCGTCCGAATATCCCCCAACGAGTGTATCCCCGCTATCCCACCCTTTTCTGAACGGCTTGATGTCTCGTTGAAAAGTCGGGGGCTGGGCAGGAGAGCCCAGAATCGAATCGATAAGTCGAATCGGCGATCGAGATGGATCGAATCGTCGGGGTTCGGCAGCCAAGTCGGGAGGAGTCGAATCGGCTGAAATCGGCAGAGCAGTAAGGCCTCATCGAGAAATCGGAACCCCAGTCGGAGTCGGAAGTGGAATCGAATCGGAATCGGACTCCATCGAGATCGAGTCGAAACCGGACCGGAGGAATCGCAACGAGCCCCGCATTGGCCGAGAGATCGCCCGCGGGCAACGGCCGCGGAGTCCTGGTCTCCCTCTGCCGAGGGTGGAGCGGCGCGGCCCTAGAGGGCCCGCGCGCCCCCCGAGGCCCGCCCGTGCGAGGCGCAGGCCGAGCAGAGGTCGTACCTGCAGTCGGGGCAGTGGAAGAAGGGGGCGGGCGGCGACCCGGGGCCGTCCAGCCCGCAGGGCTCGTGGCACCTGGGGAGGAGGAGGAGGAGGAGGAGGAGGAGGAGGAGGAGGAGGAGGAGGCGGGGGAGGAGGAGGAGGAGGAGGAGGAGGAGGAGGAGGAGGAGGAGGAGGAGGAGGAGGAGGAGGAGGGGGCAGGAGGAGGAGGAGGAGGAGGGGGGCGAGGAGCAGGAGGAGGGGAGGAGGAGAGCAGAGGGGGACGGGGAGGAAGAGGAAGAGGAGGAAGAGGGGGGGGCACCAGGCACCAGGAGGAAGAGGAGCAGTGCAAACCCAAGACGCATCGACGATGTTGCAGTAAGCCCTCCCTCGAATTTCCCTCCCCAAGTCCCAGCAAAATCCGTCGTTGCGGGAAGTAGCCCATTCGGAGACAATCGCGTGATAACCCTCAATCATGGCAAAACACCGTTCTTGGGACTTCAAGGCCGCGAATCAACGTGACTGCTGCGTCCTGCCAATCCGAACAATTCGTGCCAGACACCATTCATCGGACTTCAACACCGCGAATCAAGGTGACTGTTGGGACTTTCCTAAACCGTGTCAATACACCACTCCTGAGACTGCAACACCGCGAATCACTCCTGGAACTTCAACCCTACGAACCCTTGAAACTGATGTGCAATGTCAAGACACATGTGCGCGGCGCTTTCAGCAAGAACCGCATGTTGAAAAGAAACAAACCTCCATGCTTGAGACTGATGGAAACAAGACGAATATGCGCGCGCCTAAGATGATATCCATAGTTTGAAAACCACCCGATGGTAATCTTTGAAAGTGCTGCAAAAGTGTAAGGCCACTGTGCGCGGCGCCAAGGCGAGAGCCACATGTTGAGAAGGACCCGCCCAGGAGGAGGAGGAGGAGGAGGAGGAGGAGGAGGAGGGGGAGGAGGAGGGGAAAAAGGAGGAGGAGGAGGAGAGGGACGATGAGGAGGGGACGAGGGGGACGGGGAGGAGGACGAAGTGGAGGAGAGAAGAGGAAGGCGAGGAGGAGGAGGAGGAGGAGGAGGAGGGGAGGAGGGGAAGGGGGAGGAGGACCACCTCGCTTCAGCCCACTCTCTGAGGATGACGACCACATCATACGCCATGCACACAAGCCTGACCTCCACCAACAACAGCCACCCAACGACAGCACCAAGCAACAACGAGACCCAGTCGTGAACGCCCTAGAGAGGCAAGGGACATACTTCGAGGCGGGCTCGAAAGGCGGGGGGGGCAGGAAGAGGACTGCCCGCGCCCGCCAAGGGGGGATGGTGAGGGGCAGGGGGGGTGGGAAGGCCACCACCCGCGCCCCCGCGGTCCGCCCTAGCTCGCCACCCCCACCATTCCCACGGCGGAGGAGGAGCTCACCCGAAAACGCCGAGGAGGCGGAGCACGGGGCAGTCGCGACCCAGCCCACCACGAGCAGCATCGAGCACAGGGCCCGGGGCTCGCCCCCACCGAGGGCACCGTGACCCCCAACCACAGCGGCGACGTGGGACCGCCGCAGCGACTCCCACTCGAAATCGGTGCATGGAGGCCTACCGAATGCTACCCACAGCCACAGACCACCACTACCAGCAGAGCACCTACACCACAACCAACCGGCCAAACGACCAAACGAAACAAATAGCCAGACTGCCGACCTGACCAACACAGCACCACCCCCACCACGCACGCGACCAACCCAAAAACAGGCACTGCAATCGACGACCAGCAATGGTGCCCTTCGGACAACCAAGCCGACGCCACCATCATCACTTGCAGCCCGACGCCCCGCAGCAGGGGCGGGAAGGTCAGCAGGGGTGGCGGCCCACCCTGAGACCGACCAGGCCAGCGATGAGGCCGTTTGGCTGCATCTCCGCGGCGGTCGGTGACCCCCTGGCCGAAGCACAGACAGCCCAGCCAGCTCCGCCAGAGCACGTTGCAGCGGAGCAGTGCAGCCGACGACGACAGCGACGGCCGCTGCCCGATCAACCGCCTGGAGACTCGGCTCAACCACGGGGCCCCTCCGACGGCAACGTGGCAGTCATGCAAGTCTTGGACCACGTGTCGCCGATAGAGAAGCTGCGTCAGATTGGACCGCTGCAGCTGGCCACAAAGCTCGACGACACGACGCTCCACAAGCCCTCAAGATGTGCCCCCAGCGGGACCGCAGAGTAAAGTGCTACCACCTGTACACCGACGGGAGCTACGACAGCAGTCCAACAACGGCAGCTTGGGCAGTAATCGTCGTCGCCGAGTGCTGCGATGACAGGGGCGAGGTCAACTTCGGCTTCCACGGGTACCTTTCAGGCAAAGTGCTCGACACCACGGACCACATGGTGGACCGGGAGAAGAGCACGGCCTACACTGCAGAGATCACTGCAGGACTCTGGCCCATGCTGTGGGCAGCCCCCCTACAGGAAGCGATCCCAGCAGCAATCCCGCCAGACGCGCTCAACATGATCAAGCTCGCCAAGGGGGAGGCCACCAGCCATGCCCACGAGAAGCTAGGCTCCACCTTCCAGGTCATGGCGGACCTCGACGGGAGAGCGCCGCCACCCACTTGGGCGCAAATCAACTCGCACATCGGCCACCCATGGAAAGAGCCGGCGGATGGAGTGGCCGACCAAGCTGCCAGGGGCCGCAGCATTTACTACGACGACACCGCGCTGAAGGCAGTCACAGCCAGCAAGCTGCTGACATGGGAGTGGATGCGTGACGCTGACATCAGGCAGGCCGCAGCCTGCCCGCCCATCGTCGACGGCCAGTTCGCGGTCCCCGCCGCCCAGCCCAAGGCCGGCCCAGAGGCGGTCCAGCGGCTTCAGCGAGACGCCCAGATCAAGGCGGAAGTACTCCTGGAGCTGTGCACCTACGACTCCAGGTCGTTGCAGGCGAAGGTGGCCATGCAAGAGACCCACGGCAAGGGCAAAGGAAGGGCAGGCCGCCGGCCAGCCAACAGTCACGCCCCAGCAGCCACCATCAACATGAGGCTGCACCTGGCTGCCCAGTTCGCCGACATGGGCGCCCACGTGGTCGCCCTCCAGGAGACCAGCTCAGACGGGGAGGTGAAGCGAGTGGGCCAGTACACCTGCTACTCGGGCTGCCAGGACCTCAGCAAGGGCTGCGACATTGGGCTCAACGCGACCCCACCGTTCACAATGCAAGGCCAGCCCCAGACGCTGGACCCCAAGAAGACGCTGCTACTCCACCAATCGGACGCATCCTGGTTCTCAGAATCAAAGTCCTGACCGCCGAGATCACCATCGCATCGGTGCATGCGCCACGCGACGAGACGGAGACGGCCAAGAGGGACGAGTTCTGGGACCACCTCTCCCGCCTCACCAGCGGCTACTCCATCGACATCGTCACGGGCGATATGAACGGAAGAATTGGCGAGACTACCAGCGATTGGGTAGGGAGCGGTGGCTTCCCAGGACCCATGAAAGGGACAGGCACTAGGCTGTTCAACTTCGCTGCGGTGCACCACCTCGAGATCGTCAACACTACGAAGGACAGAGGCTCGGCATCGTTCACGCACATTGCCTCGAAAGGCCAGCGCCACCGCCTCGACTGCATCATGATCTCGGAGCACCTTGCAAAGTACGTGCTCGCAGCCACCACCGACCCAGGGTTCGACAGGAACAAAAAACAGATGACCACATCCCAGTGCTTGCCACTGCGGTCCGGCCCGTGACCCCTCCCCCCCCTCCATCCTATGCCCCGCGCCCTGCAGGCGAGAGGCGACCTGGGGGTGAGGGAGCAGGGGCGAGGGAGGGAGAAGGGAGGCAGAGATTGTCGGCGCGCACAAGGAGGCATGGGGGAGGGGGCAAAAGGCTTCTTGCGAGGAGGCCGCTTCCTAGCAGGCGCCGGCCTCACATCTGCAGACAAGGCCCGCTCCTTCTAGGAAGCGGGGGTGCTTCTAAGAAGCCTTCCCCCTCCCCCGACCCCCCTCTGCACATGGAGGAAGAAAAGGTAGGGGACGAGAGGAAGAAGAGTCGGAGGGTCGAGAAAAAGCGATCCTTTAGGAAGACGGGATGGCTCTGCGGGAAAAGGGACGGTTCTATAGGTCAACGCGTCGCCCCTGGCGAAAGGGATGGTTCCCCGGGTAGACCCTTTCGGGTCTTCCGCCCCTGAACGGACCCCCCAAACAAAAGAAAACCAAACCCCAACCCCCAAACCCCAAACGCCTAACCTCAAACCCCAAACACCAAATACCAAACGCCAAACCCCAAACACCAAACCAGAAACACCAAACGTCAAACCCAAAACCCCAAACCCCGAACCGCGAAACTCCGAACTCCAAACTCCAAAAACAAGCACCTAATACCATACAACAAACAAACCCCAAACCCCGAACCCCAAATCCCAAACACCAAACACCAAACAGCAAACACCAAGGCACCAATCCCAAGCCCAAACAGCAAACACCGAACCCCAAGAACCAAACATCAAACATCAAATACCAAACCCGCGACCCAAAGCGCAAGCCGTAGCTACGCCGCGCAAGGCATTGAAAACGAGCGCACGGGTAATGACTCGGCACGTTTACCGCAGGATCCGCCGTTTTGAGCACACGCCCTTCTGGACATGCTCTGGAGCTCCTGAGGGCCAGGGGAGGATGGAAGAGGGGGATCCAGACTGGCGCATGCGCCACAGGGACCGCGCCTGTCGCAGACGGCGCACAGCGAGTCCCCGTACACCTCGGTGGACGTCTGGGCCCGCCGCATGACGCCGAAGCACAGGCAGCGATCCGGCGTGGCCTCGCGGGCCGTGCCCGCGCCGTCGTCGGCACCGGCGGCGTGCGCCGGCGGCACCGCCCCGGGCGGCCCCGGCGGCGCCGGCCCGGGCTGCGCCTGCACGGGAGACTGTTAAAAAGCACTCAGGCGGGATCGGCTGTTGAGTGTCATCTCGATAGGTGATGCCGGTTTTCTTAACTCAACTCGAGCTGCAGTAGAGCTACAGAGCTGACAGGCACACCTAATCCATCGAAAATCATCAGCCGCTCTAGTCTCAAGTATCTAGATCTCCGAACTCGGTCTGCTACCAGCTCTCGCCACACGACACACGGGCCCAGACCCCCCTCTGGCGCCACGAAGACCTCGAGGCGCCTGCTCCGTGGCCACGTTCGGCCTCCCAGGGCCCTCGCCGGGCCGCGGGAGCGTGGGAAAGCGGCTCAGAGTCAGAGGGCCGTTCCCTGGGGCAGGGGCTGGGACCTCCAGGAATCCACGTCGTGAGGACAAACAACAAAGAACGTGACGCCGGGGGTCTGGGGGCCCGCCCCTCCGCGACAAGCCGCCTCGCACGCCCCTCTTGAGAGGGAGAGGGGGGGGGCGAGAGAGAGCTGGGAGGGGCGGGGGGGAGCGAGAGAGAGGAGGGGGGGGCAGGCGAAGCGCGCTCGCGCCATATCCAGCACCCCCCCATCCCACCCATCTCCTCCCACTGCACTGCGCCGAAAATGATCCTGCCCGCCGACTGGGGCGTCCCAGGAGGCCTTGATACCCGATACGATCCATTCGTGCGATGCGGAATCAAAGAGGGGGCTTTGCATGTTAGAGTGTGAGGGGGAGGGGAAGGCGTCTGAGCGCATGCGCAGGAGGATGGCTTAATCCCACCAGCCTTCTGGGCGACAGGTGGTCTAACGAGGGTCTATTTCCTTTTTCCACAACCCCTATTCCCTGCGGGGGGGGGGCCTCCCCCTCTCCCCCGTGAGGTTTTTGGGTGAGGTTTCGCGGGGTGACGGAGGCTCTTTTATCGGCCAGTGGGAGGGCCAATGTTTGACACCCCTCACGAGGATCGTGGCCCCCGAAGGGGGGGACGAACATCGAGGACCCCCCTTTTTTTACCGATCACCTCCAAGATGGCCCCGACAGGCCCTCCAGGGTTCCGACGAGGCCCCCAAGAAGGTCCCACGAGCGCCCCAAGAGGCCCCAAGAGGGCTCCAAGAGGCCCCCGCAAGGCCCCCAAGAGGCCCCCGAGCGGCCTCAGAGAGCCCAAGAGACCTCCAAGATGGCTCAACAGAGCCCAAGATGGCTCAAGATGGCTCCAAACGAAATCCTGGAAGCCCCAAAATCCTCTCCGCGACCATCCTCCTCGACCTCCTCGTTATCATCCTCGCCCCGTCCCCTTCCTCATCCTCATCCTCCTCCTCCGCCTCCTTTTCCCTCCTCCTCCACCTCCCCCTCCGCCTCCTCCTCCTCTTCTTCCGCCTCCTCCTCCGCGTTCCCCTCCTCTTCCCCCCCCCCCACCCCACCACCCACCCCCCACACACACACACACACACACACACACACACACACACACACACACACACACACACACACACACACACACACACACACACAATCACACACAAACATACAAACGCACACACACACACACACACACACACACACACACACACGCACACAAACGCACACGCACACACACACACACACACACGCACACACACACACACACACACACACACACACACACACACACACACACACACTCACACACACACACCACCACCACCACCACCACAACCACCACCACCACCACAACCACCACCAACACACCCCACCGCGGGCCCGGAGATGGCCGCAACAACCCGTCCAGGCCAACCCCCTCTCGCTGTTTGACTACGCGTATCTCTTCCTCTCCCCCCGTCAGCTCTCATGCGCATCGTTTCTGGATGGGTCGGCGGGGGTACTTTGTGTTCGCGAGCGCAACCAAGAGAGCCGCGCGCCGTCACAAGGGTCAAGCAAGCCTAAACGCCGCGGCCAGATACAGAAGCGGCGAGCAAGCAGCACGCTCAGAAGTCAAATACAAGCGGGCCCGCGGGCCGAAAAATGGCCCTCAGCGAACTTGTCCTCAGCGAACTTGTCCACATCGAACTTGTCCTCAACGAACTTGTCCTCAGCGGACTTGTCCTCGGCTACGAGACAGTATGTGCCAAAGATGGGGCACGGGCACCACCGCCGTCGTCGTAGAACAAACCCCGTGACCACACCACGTAGGCCAGCCTCAAACTCGTGCCCACAGAAGTCCTACATCAGGGAGAACCCCAGTCGGCGATGCGTGCCGTCCAATCAGTCGACGTACCACGGACCATGGCCACCGAACGGAACCAGCGAAGAGCGACGGGTGCAGGCCAAGGTTGCACTGTGCTGACCAGCGCACCTCCCGCGGGGGGACAGCCGCAGAGAGAGGGCCCTGGTGTCTGCCCGCACTGGCCCCAGCGTCACGGGGGGAGCGCTGGGGGTCACGTACGCGCTGTGGTTGGCGGTCGCAGCTAACAGCCGCAGGAGCTAACAGTGGGCAAGCCCGTGCACCTCCTGCGGGGGGACCGCCGCAGGAGGATGGACTGGCCAGACAGCCCGGAGAGGCCATCGATATACCTCCTGGCACCCGCGCCCTGGAAGGAGCGCCGAAGGCCAAGGCCGCAATGCGGGTGGCGGTCGCAGCTAACAGCCGTCGAGATAGCGAAGTCAGCGGGCTTGCCCGTGCACCTCCTGCGGGGAGGCAGCCGCAGGAGGAGGACGGGCCAGACGATAGGCGCCCGATAGTGCATCCGCACGCTCCTGGGCAGGTTGGGGCTATTGGGCACCTATCGGCAATCAATGGGCGATTGGAGACCAATGCATCCCCCCTATGCCTGCCTATCGTTGCCCCTGAATAGTCGGGGGGAAAGGGGAGCTAATGGGCCTGTCTTCCACCACCACCACCACCACCACCATAAGTTGGAGGAAGGAAGGAGATGGAGGACGAGGAGGAGGACGAGGAGGAGGAGAAGGAGGAGGAGGAAGCCCGCTCCCCCCCCCCCACTTATGGTGGTGGTGGTAGAAAACAAGCCCATCGGGAGCGCCCCGGGGAGGGACAAGTAGCCTCCGGATGCTGCCGTGCGCGGTGAGTCATGCACGCGAGGAATAAAAACCCGCCTCGAGCCCATCCCCCGCCCTCGGACCCATCCCCTCCCCCGCCTCGAACGGGAGGGGGAGGGGATGTGTCATCAGAGGGCGGGGGAAGGGGCGGGGAAGGGGGGAGGGAGGGAGGGAAGGGCGCCGCAGACTTCGAGGAGGGCCCGACCCGTTTCACGCGCAGAAGGGGAGGAGGGGGGGCGGCTGCGAGGGCGGACAGGAGGCAGGAGGCCGCGCCCAGGAGGAGGAGGAGGAGGAGGAGGAGGAGGAGGAGGACGAGGAGGGAGAGGAGGAAGAAGCGGAGGAGAGGCGCGGAGGGGACACAGGTGAGGCGGAGGGGAAGAATGAAGATAGTCAGAATGATGATGATGATGATGATGATGATGATGATGGTGGTGGTGATGATGATAGTTAATGCTGATGATGATGCTGATGATGGTGATGGTTATGATGATGATGGTGATGATGATGATGCTGATTATCCATCATCGCCCTCATCATCACCACCACCAGCATCATCATCCTCATCATCATCACCACCAACACCACCACCATCATCATCAGCATCAGCATCAGCATCAGCAGCATCATCAGCAGCAGCATCAGCATCAGCATCAGCATCAGCATCAGCATCAGCATCAGCATCAGCATCAGCATCAGCATCAGCATCAGCAGCAGCAGCAGCAGCAGCATCATCATCATCATCATCATCATCATCATCATCATCATCATCATCATCATCATCATCATCATCATCATCATCATCATCATCATCATCATCATCGAATGGAGGGGAAGGCTGCGAGTAGAATTCTTCGAGTGCCATCCAGGCCGCGGGTGGGGGCGCCGGCGGCTGCGGGGCGCAGGGCGCCGCTGCCGCGGCGGGCAGGGGCGGCTCGGGCACCAGGGGGGCATCCTAACAGAGAGTCGACTGGCTGAGATCAGAGGAACGGACAGTCTTTGGGGTAGCACCGCTCTTAATCAGGTCGATGACATGAACAGAACGTTGATCAGGTCGATCAGGCTGATTCCAGGAACAGGAAGCTTGTTGTGTAGCATCGCTTTTCATCAGGTCGATTACATCAGTATTAACTTGATTGCGTCGATCAGGCTGATGAGAGAAACCGAAAATTACATAGACATTAAACTTCTGGAGGTCCGCGCGTATTCCATGGATCGGTGACAGAAACGCCACCAAAGGGCTCCACCGCCGATTCGAGAAATCTGCAAGCACCTCTGGAAATTCATGTGTCGGAGGCTGGGGGGTGAGATCGCAGTGAAACGGAGACCCCCCACCGGGAAATCGGTTTCGGTTTCGTGTTCGTGTCGTGCGTGCGGGCGAGGCGAAGCTGCGCCTGATCTTCCTGTAGCTAGGCCGAAGTAGGAGCGAAAGTCCGTGCGACCGTCCGCCGGTGGCAGGTTGGGCCGGGCGGTGTCCCGGGTGCCCCGGGTGTCCCAGGCGTCCTTTCCCGTCCGCCGGTGGCCCGTTGGGCCGGGCAGTGTCCCGGGTGTCCCGGGTGTCCCGGGCGTCCTGATATCGATATTGAGATCGATGTGGTGCCCCGAGGTGTCCTGTGGTGTCCCGTGGTGTCCCAAAAAATGAAATCGATAGTGAGATCGATAATGAGATCGACAGGTGTCCCGTAATGTCTCGTGGTGTCCCGTGGTCCCGTTGAGTGAGATCCATCGTGAGACCAATAGTGAGATCGATGTGGTGCCCCGAGGTGTCCCGTGGTGTCCCAAAAAGTGCGATCGATAGTGAGATCGATAGAGAGATCGACAGGTGTCCCCGCCGTGTCCCGTGGTGTCCCGTGGTGTCCCGATGAGTGAGATCGATAGTGAGATCGATGGTGAGATCGACAGGTGTCCCTCGGTGCCCCGTGGTGCCCTAAGGTGTCCCAATGAGTGAGATCGATAGCGAGATAGATAATGAGACCGATAGTGAGATCGAAAGATGTTCCGCGGTGTCCCGTGGTGGCCCGTGGTGGCCCGTGGTGTCCCGTGGTGTCCAGTTGAGTGAGACCAATGGTGAGATCGACAGTGAGATCGACAGGTGTCCCGTGGTGTCCCGTGGTGTCCCGTTGAATGAGATCGATAGTGAGATCGATAGTGAGATCGATGTGGTGCACCGAGGTGTCCCGTGGTGTCCCGTGGTGTCCCGTTGAGTGAGATCGATAGTGATATATATATATATATATATGTGGTGTCCCGAGGTGTCCCGTGGTGTCCCGTGGTGTCCCGTTGAGTGAGATCGATAGTGAGACCGATAGTGAGATCGAGAGGTGTCCCGCGGTGTCCCGTGGTGGCCCGTGGTGGCCCGTGGTGTCCCGTTGAGTGAGATCGATAGTGGGATCGATAGTGAGATCGACAAGTGTCCCTTGGTGTCCCGCGGTGTCCCGTTGAGTGAGATCGATAGCGAGATCGATTGAGTCAGATGTTGGTTCCCCCCCTCGCCCCCCCCCACAACCTCCTTATCATCCGAAGGGTGGTCGTATAGGTATGTATTGTTTTGCTCCCGAGAGATCTCCTCACAATCTGCTACTGCCACAGTCTGCCCTACATCAGAAGAGGAAGATTTATACAGATGCCCTGTCCTCATCGACATTGCTGGAATCGCCTTGAAATCCCACCAGCCCGAAGGGCTAAAGGTTTTATTCTGAAACCATGTTTTAACTCTTGGGGGATAACACATGTTACCCTGGGGGGGGGCGGGCGGGGGGGGTAACGGTAACGGGGGCCGCGGCGCGCACTCCCCGAGGCGCGCCGCCTACGTCGTCGTCGTCGTCGTCGTCGTCGTCGTCGTCGTCGTCGTCGTCGTCGTCGTCGTCGTCGTCGTCGTCAACGTCTTCGTCGTCGTGGTCGTCGTCGTCGTCATCTTCGTCGTCGTCTTCGTCGCCGTCGTCGTCCAAGCCCACAGTGCCTGCGCACAGATCACGGGATGTGTACAGCATAATGCCTTTGTGCACCAGAACAGCTGCAGAAATGGTATGCGTGCAACACGGCGACTGTATACACTATAGAAACCGTGCGCATCACAGCGTCTTTGTACATCACACTGAGTGTGCACACCACGGCGCCTGTACATCACAGCTGCTGCATCAGCACCCCCTGTGCACCACAGTGCCTGTGCCTACCACAAATACTGTGTACACCTGCAGATACCGACGGAGCCAAACTCCAGGAAAACGCTGAGGGCCCGAAGGTATCATATCCAATATGAGAGTTGATTGTGATTACTCCAAATTTCGTAGTAAAGGGAGGGGGGTCTCATTTCGCGGGGGGGGGTCTCTTCCAGGCTATCTTGGAGGGCCTGGGCTGTCTGGGGACGATGTTTTGGAGGGTTTTCCCACGGGGGAGGCCTGAAATGGCTTGTCTTGGAGGGCCCAGACCCCCTCATTTTTATTACGAAATCTGGGGTACTTGTTTTTCTGGCCCAAGGAACGCTCTGACAGTTTGGGCCCACACCGCCTGCGCACGCCGTTGCGACTGTGCACGTCGTGGCAACCGCGCGCACCACGGCGCCCGTGTGAACACCACGCGGGTTGGGGGCGCGCAGAGCGGTGCACGCAGGAGACGCGGGAGGAACGGCAGCACCAGCAGGAGAAGCAGGAGGAGTAACAGGAACCCGACGATGGGGTCGACAGCTCGGGGCACGCGCTCTTCTTCAAGAACACTGGCGAGATGCACACCAGCATCGAACAGAGTGTACACCTCTACGGCCACGACGGAGCCAAAGTCCGGGAAATCGCTGGGGACACGAATGCATGATATGCAATATGTGACCAAATTGTGACTATTCGTGTTTCCTGGCCCTAGGAACGCTGGGACATTTTGAGCCCACAGCGAATGAAACACTACGCGTATGTGCACCACAAGGCCTGTGTGCACCACAATGCTTGTGTACGCCACAATGCCCGCGTCCTGTATGCGCAGGGAGGACGACGACGAGGACGAAAATGACGAGGGTGGAGAAGCAAGAAGATTGATGAGATGCGCGGGCACATCATAGCTCACAACGCTCGCTTACATCACAGAGACTTTGCGCATTACAGCGTTTATGTACATCACGGCACCTGTGTACACCACTAGGCTCGTTACGTGTATACAACAATGCTTGCGTAGACCCACGATGCCTGAGTACACCACAGCAGCTGCTGCAACAACAGTTGTGTGCGCCACAACGCTGGTGTACACCGCAGTGCCTGTATACACCGTATTGCACGCCCGCGTGCACCGCGGCACCAGTATTGCCCGCGATCACCACAGGCGCTAGGCTGCCCAAGATGGCACACTGGACCCGGTTGGGGCGTTAATTACCGCTACGGGGGGGCAGGGATGGGGGTAACATGTGTTATCCCTTGGGTGGATGAAAAATTGTCCCTTCTTCCTCTTCCAAAGACCCTCTTCCGTTCGGGAGGGGGCCCTTTGTTCGCCAAAGACGGCTCCAAGAGGGCCTCCAAGTCGACTCAAGCTAGCCGAAAATGGTTCAAGAAAGCTTCCGACATGCCCCCAAGAGGGCCGACCAGGGCCGCAAGACAGGTCGAAATGCTCTCGGAGCCCCCATCAAGACCCCCCCAAAAGGCTAAAACCCTTCAAACACCCAAAGAAGATCAATGATTTTTGCCGTCTCGCCTTTTCGCGTGCGATGCGCTGTTGAGGCGGTGGGCAAGGGGGGGGCAAATGTTAGGACCTCCTTCTGTTCTCCGACGCCCTCCACGATAACCCCAAGAGGCCCTCCAGGGCTCCAAAGATGCCCCCAAAAGAGCCCCAAGAGAGCCCCAAGAGGGCCCCAAAATGGCCCGGAGACCCGCCAAGAGAGCCCCAAGAGGACCCGAAGACCTCTCAAAAGAGCCTCAAGAGGGTTCCAAGAGGCGAGGGCCTTGTCCTCGTCATCGTTGTTCTCATTATTTTCGTATGCCTCCTCCTCCACTACCACCACAACCACCACCATCATCATCAGCAGTAGCATCATCATCAGCATCATCATCAGAAACAGCATCATCAGCATCAGCATCAGCATCGTCATCATCAGCATCAGCACCAGCACAATCATCAGCACCACCATCTATCATCATCACCGTCATCGCCAGCCGCATCATCATCATCATCATCATCAGCCGCATCATCATCAGCAGCAGCATCATCATCAGCATCATCATAATCAGAATCATCATCCTCATCATCATCATAATCTGCATCATCATCATCATCGTCGTACCCCCTTGCCCCACAGGTCTCTCTGTTCCGCCTCGTTGCCCGCTCAATCTCACTACATCTATACAGAGATAGATTGGTCCTTTCCCCCATCAGTTCTCATGGGCATGGTTCCTGAATGGGTTGGTGGAGATACTTTTTGATTGACAGCTCACAAGGACACATCCAGGAAGCGGGACGGGCTCGGCTGGGGTGCAGGGCGAGATATTTGGCAACGACGGCACGTAGGCCGACGACGCAAATGCACGTTCAAGAGGCAGAATACCCCCCATTAAGATGCGAGCGACCCAGGAGCAGGGGCGCAGGCACCAGTCGGAGCTAAACGGAAGAGAAGTCGCACAGTGGCGCCAACTCGAACCGTACTGAACCGGCACGCTGCGCTGTGGCAGCACGGGGGGCCCGAGAGGCCGCTCCGACAAACACGACGAGGCGAGAGAGCAAGGAAGGGCGGCGGGCGCGAGAGAACGCACGGGCAGAAGAGGGGGAACCGAGGAACGCCTCACTCACAAGGACTCCTGAGCGTTATGCACGGACCAACCCAATCATGGAGTCCGAAACCTGCGACTGCCAGACCCCGAGGCTCGGGGGGGATGCGATAGCAGGCATGGCCGAGCACCCTGGACCACCCTGCAGGAGGTCTGGAACACTGCCAAAGGATGAACCACTTGTGCAGTCCAGCTCGAGGGTGGCACCTGCCGAGAGCGGCGGACCAAGTCATCGGCGAACAACGCGGGCAGCTTATCCATCACGATGGATGGGGGGACAAAGCGGCGAGCGTCGGTCGGAGGGGCGGACCAGATGGGAGTCCGTCGGCAGTCGAGCAAAGGGCTGGTGGAGATACGCGAAGCGTTAAGAATTCTGGTAAGGGCGCGACCCAAAAGATGTTCGTGGAGTAAAGGCATGTGGATATCTCGCTTCCCCACCGCAAGATCCACGGGGAGGGTCAAAGGTTTTGAGGCACATGTAAGGAACCGAACTCTCTACACCGATGCTTTTTTCTGGTCCCGCACTGAGATTCGCACAAGAAAACGGATTATGGTGTATGCGGCATCCTGGTGTATACATTTGTTTTTGTTTCCCCGGGACACCGGGGAACAAAGTATACACCACATCACCCCAGCGTCGTCCCCGGCCCTCCAAAAGTCCTGGAATTCCAGAAACAGCCCGCCACTGGTGATGCATACGCTCCAGTTTCCAAACGTGGGTGACGAGGCGGCCATAGCGGCAGCGGCGGCTCCGCGTCTGCCGCCGACCTCGCCCATGCGGGCCAGCGGGCCTGCAGGGCCGGGGACACCGTGGACGCCGAGTGCCGTGCACCCCGGGACTGCCCAGAGCCCAACAGAGGAGGACCTCGGGCCCAACAGAGGAGGACCTCGGGCCCAACAGAGGAGGACCTCGGGCTGAGGTCCGAGCCTCGAGCTGGGCTGGGGGCCTCGAGCTCGGGCCAGCAAGCGCGAGGAGGCATCCACGGCAGGGCCCGAGCTGAACAGTGGTCTCCGCCTTCTTTTGTTTTCGTGTTCCCTCATCCTGTCTTCGTTCCGCCGTCGATGCAAAACGAAACCGAAGCGAAAACGGTCCACGAAATCGCCCAAACTCCGTTTAGCTCGAGCTCTGGAGCAGCGAGTCTGTTCACAAGGTCGACCCCTGGAGGTCTGCACCCATCCCCCAGGAACCGGCTTCCCAACCCGGGCCGTTCTCTGACGGCCCTGGGGCCCAGTGGGCCCCCCAAAAACCGACGATGGCAGCAAGAGAAAACGCCCGCCGTGGTTGGTCCACGACGTTCAAGGGTCTTCTGGGTCCACGGTTGCCCTCCAATTTGGACGCCCGAAAGGTGTACCAACAAGTGGTTCCAAAAACGGGCAGCGGCCGCTGTTGGGCAGGCGGCCGCTTGCCTCGAGTGGACAACGTCCGCGGCGGCAAGGACAGCGAGTCCTGCTCAAAATGAACAGGAACTACTGTTGGGCATCGTACCCATTCTGAGTATCGTTTAATCGATCCCCATCCCCAGCGGCGTGGCCTGGGCCCCACTGGCCAGTTCACCCCCCCAAATGGGGATATAGGCCGCTCCCTTCGGGCTTCGAGGGGTGTATCCCCAACTGGGGGGTAATTTGGTGGGGGTCTCGAAGGGGATGGGGATGGGGATGGGGATGGGGGTGGGGATTGGTGAAACGATACCGAAATTCCGAACCCAAATTTTGTTGGGCGCCCGAATTATCCGGGGTAACTCGGGTCCGGGGTAACTCGGGTTTGGATTCCCGAAAAAGGAACCCGAGTTATCCCTGACCCGAGTTACCCCTGATGATTCTGGGGCTCTGGACGCCCGAGTTATCCGGGGTAACTCGGGTCCGGGGTAACTCGGGCTTGGATTCACGAAAAAGGAACCCGAGTTATCCCTGACCCGAATTACCCCTGATGATTCGGGGCTCTGACAAATCGTTCGTGCCGATCCGCGCGCAGTCCTGCTCCCACGGCCGTGCTGCCGAGGCCGGGGGCGTCGGCGGCGGCGTGGGCTCCGCCGCCACGGCTGCCGCGCCCTCGGCCTCTGCCGGCAGCGCGCCGGCGGGCGGCGCCCGCGGCGGAGCTGGCCGGCTCCCCCTGGTAAAAGGAGAGCAAAAAGCATAAACATAAACTCTTGGCGCTCCGCGCGGACTTCTTGGATTCGCGCTGGATCCCCCTCGCAAGAGGCGGCGCCGGAGGCGCCGCCGGGAGGCCCAGGCGCGGATCCAAGAAATCCGCGCGGAGCGCCAAAAGTTTTATGTTCATTATGTGGTTCTTCCTTCTTCGACCTGGGCTCCGCGGCGACCGGCGCCGGCGGCAAAGCCCGCGAGGGCTCGCTCGGCAGGGGGGGCGGCACCCACTGGGAGGCGGGCCTCTGGAAGGTCTGCCTCAGCTCGGACATCCTCTCCTTCACCTGGGAGGCCGCCCGGATGGGGTCCGAGCGGATGGGATCGGAGGATCGCGCCTCATCGCCGATGCATCGGCGATGCGCGCTGTCCACCGACCCCATCTTCTCCGACCCCATATGGGCGGCCTGGAGACCTGCACCTTCCTGTCCGCGGAGGGCAGCCCTGGCAGCACCGTCTGGCCGATGGCCCGGAGGCCCCGGACAGCCGGCGCAGGCAGCGCGCCAACGGCGTCTATGTCGCTCAGCGCCCTCTTCAGCATGATCGCCTCCAGGTGTGCCGCACACACCTGGCAAGGGCTTCAGAGAAACACAAGTAGCCGCGCCACGGTGCCTTCAGCACGTGTGAGAAGGTTTGCAAGGATCGATCCACAGACGACCCCCTGTGACTGCATGGGATTGCATTGGATCTGTCCACTAAAACCTGCGCGGCCACACAGCGCCGCTCGGCATCGGTCTCGATCTCCGGCCAAAAATCGGCGGCCGCGGCCCCGAAGACGGCCGGCCAAGCCACTACCCAGAACCTCAGGGCAGCGGCAACCACAGAATTACGAGACTTGGTCTCCGCCTCCTCCCTCCTCCAGCATCCTCCTCCTCATCGTCCCTCCACGCGCCTTCTTCCCTCTCCCTAGGCAACCATCTGCAGCCAACCGAACCCTTACGAGGATGTCCGATTCCCCAGCGCCAGTTCGGTCCGCAAGAGAAGACTCCTTTTCATCTGCTCCTCCTCTTCCTCTTCCTCCTCCTCCTCATGCTCATGCTGGTGGGGTGGGTGGGGCGAGGTGAGGTGTTGGCGGGTGGGTGGGGGGGAAAGGGGGCAAACCTCACTTTCAGTGTGGCGTGGCTGCCCTGCGTGAGAACCAGGGATTCACGCCGAAACTCCTGTGCATCCTGTCGAGGCCCGCCAGGGTGAACGCCTCGACCACGGCCTGCCACTCCTCGCCCTCTGGAAAGTTCACGCGGTAGCCGATGTCCCTGACGGCGGCCCAAACATGACACCCCCGCCCTCCGACAGAGACAGAGACAGAGAGCCCGCGCGCAAGAGCCCACACGAGGGGACCGGGCGGGGTGGGGGCCGGAGCACCCCAGGGAGCACTACATACAGGGCAGTTTTTAATACATAGGATGTCCAAAAAAAATAGCATTTTCAATACATGATTAATGTATGAATAAATGTATGCATGAACTCATCGTTGTTTCTAATACTAAGTCCCCGCATGTCTAATACATGATCCGCACGCGGAGCATGTATTAAAAACGGCACTGTATGCAGTGTGGCGAAGCGCACTGGGAAATCCAACCTCTGGTAAACACTTCCGCCCGCGCCCTCGCGGTCTGGACTCCGTGGCGCGATCCCGCGGAAACGCGGCCGCACGGCTACGTTCGGCGCGGGCCACCCGCGACAATCGCCCCGAGTCCGTGCTGTCGCGGTCCAGGGGCCCAGCCCCGCGAGGCCGCGGATACGAATGTGCGTCTCGTGCAGGACGCCCCCGCCCCAGAGCCCCACGCGTCGGGCAAAGAACGCGTCGGAAGGTTCTGCTATGTTCGGCCCCGCGGAGCCCTCGCAGGGCCCCAAGACCGTCAATGAACGGCTCAGAGTCAGAGGCAGCAGCGTGGAATGGGGACTCCCCGCTGCAATGTCCCGGCGAAGAACCGCGGGCAACGCGTCCTCCTCCTCCTCCTCCTCCTCCTCCTCCTCCGCCTCCTCATCATCATCATCATCATCATCATCATCATCATCATCATCATCATCATCATCATCATCATCATCATCATCATCATCATCATCATCATCATCATCATCATCATCATCATCCTCATCATCATCATCATCATCATCATCATCATCATCATCATCATCATCATCATCATCATCCTCATCCTCATCATCAGCAGCAGCATCAGCATCAGCATCAGCATCAGCATCAGCATCATCATCATCATCATCACCACCACCACCACCATCATCATCATCATCATCATCATCAGAAACAGCATCGTCATCATCATCAGCATCATCATCATCATCACCATCAGCATCAACATCATCATCATCATCATCATCATCATCATCATCATCATCATCATCATCATCGTCAGCAGCAGCATCATCATCAGCAGCAGCATCAGCATCAGCATCATCAGCATCAGCATCAGCATCAGCATCAGCATCATCGGCAGCAGCAGCATCATTATCATCATCATCATCATCACCTTCATCATCAGCATCAGTATCAGCATCATCATCAGCAGCATCATCGTCCTCCTCCTCCTTCCCATCCTCCAGGCCCTCGAATCTTCCTATCGTGCCATTTCGTTTCCTCCTCCATCGCCAACTGCTCCTGCAACCCCCTGAACCACGACCACCCCTGCATCCCCCTCATGGTCGTTGTCGTCTTCCTCATCTTTCCCCTCCTCCTCCTCCTCCTCCTCCTCCTCCTCCTCCTCCTCCTCCTCCTCCTCCTCCTCAGCTGCCGGTTCAGACGTGCACAGCGCGCGGGCAGCCCGCTCCAAGGTAGGAAACCTTCCCTTTCAGGAGCGAGGATACTGTACCTCACTTCCCTCTCTTGCAGGAGGCCTACTGCTTGCATGAAACGAGTTGTTGGGAGGTTTCTGGCAGCTGTACTGACGGAGAGAATTATGAGAGTGTGCACATACAACCCGTTGTCTGCATCGCACGAGAGGCATGAAGATATATCCAGCGAGTTGGGATCGTGGGACGTGGTGCTTGTATCTGGCACATGCCAAGTTGCACAGCCCGACCATGGAGCGCAGCAACATGCACGCGCGCGACACTGGGGAGTACACTTTGGGAAGAGGAAGGGAAAGCTAGTGTCGGACGCATGCGGGGTCACGATTTTGGGACACAATCGGATACCTAGTCGAGGATTGCACACTTTATACGTACCTCCAGTGCAAATAAGAGGGCGGGTGGGTGGCATTCGTATTCAGACGAATGAAGTTGACTTCGTGGCCTTCTGTATCTACCTCGCCCCGATGAGTGATGCGAAGCACACACTGGTAGCAGAAAGGGTATTCAAGTGGATAGACCAGCAGTTGGACGCACTGGGGGTGAGATGTGCTAGTATAATAGGAGGGGACGTGAATAGCGGACTAGGAATACATAGAGATGACGATGGCACCATGCAGAGGACAAGAAGCGCGACCCTAGGAGGAAAGAACCTTTGTTGCGAGAACGAGAATGGTAGGGCATACAGAGAGTTCTGCTACAAGAACGGGCTGGCAGTGGTAACTACTTTCTACGAGCATGGGCCCACCTTCTACGGCCCCAAAGGGCAAGAGTCACATATTGATCACGTTGCTGCCCCTATCGGGGCCATCCCGCTTGTCTCTCAGTGCAGCTGCCTATATAGAGCAGCAAAAAAGACTCCAGATGATCCCAAAGAGAAGGTTCAGGGACCACATCCCGATAGGTATACACGTGGAGATGTCAGTCACCAACCACGGGTACCCGACAGGTGACAATGACAAGATAGATCGGGGGTGCTTGATGAGGTGCCTGCAGAAAGGCTACAGAAGAGAAGAGCTGTTCACTAAGATAGATGAACAGATAAAAAAAGGTATCTATAGATATCTGGGAGCAGCTGTATTCTAAGAAGTCCCATGATTTCTTATGGAAAAAGTACGTGGAGTGTGTGAAAGCGGCGTTGCACGGCACGTTCAAGCAGGGCGCGCGCAGCAATGACAGCACATACAGCATGATGTGTACGAGAAGGATGCAGCTACTGGAGGAGAGGAGGCAGCACAGAGAAGGACTGCACGAGGATGGCACAGAGGCTAGCAGGACAGAGGTGGAAAAGAACTGAAAAGAGTGACGGCAGCACTGAAGGAGCTTAGGGAAGCACACGTAGCTGCAGAGCGAGAAGGTATCGTTCGAGAGATCTGGGAGGCATACAAGGAGAACATATTCGCTGACATGCATAGACTCAGGGTAGAGTATCAGCGGAACGGGCGGGGGCCAAAGAAGAGGTTCTATTTCAGCCACCGTTGTCACTGGTCAGGCGAGCAGTGGAGAGAGGAGCTAGGTCGTGACCCGCATGAGGGAGGGCTAGCGTGTACCCCGCTCGATTGGGAACAGACTAGGCAGGACTATGCGAACGACTGCGAGCTGGACGATGGTGACTTTCAATTCCTCCCCTCGGACGGTGATCTAAAAATTAGAGTGCTGAAAGATTGTTGGGCCATGAAAGCGTACTGCAGAAAGGCTAAAAAACGACGAGCGTACCCAGAGTGGGGTCTCCCTGTTGAAAGCGTGTGGATGCTGATTGCGCCAAATATTAACTTGTCTGGACCAACCGAGAAAACAAAGAGACTAAAAGCTAAGAGGACTAGAGGAGCAGAGAAAGAGGAAGACGAGGAGGAGTTTGAGAAGCACAGCACGCACTTCAGCCTAGCCACAGGAAGAAAGATCCTGCAGAAGTTAGGTTGGAACCCAGGTGAAACAGTAGGAGCACGCCAGCGAGCAGCGGGAGAGCCAGCACAAGAAGTTATAGAGGACCCCCACTGGCAGTTTGGCAGAACGGAACTATCGGGAGTGGGAATGCCACTTTTTAAAAGAAGTAGAGTACGAAGCACCGAAGAGATTGCTGAAGATTATGGATCACTTCAGACAATGCCAGACTATGCCGCTAGACATGCTACGATCGCACAATTTTGCAGCAGCGAAAGCGAATAATAAGATAGGAATAGCGGGGAAGCGCATCATGCACGCATACTGCGCAGCTGGCATGGCATGGCACAGTGGGATACACAGAAGAGCGCTGCCTATTGTTCGACCTCACTTTGCACACGGAGGACTAGCGCATAGGTCACGAGAACATGCAGTGCTGGTATTGCCGGCCACGAAGTGGAGATGGGAACAGGCAGGGAGATCGCGTATCATGAGCAACTTTGACTGTACAAACGCATTCGCGTCGACCGACAGAGCGTTACTCCGAGAACCAATAGATCGCACCACCGAGGAGCATGACATCCCGTATGCATACGGAGCGCTGGAGCACACTGCTTTGTCCCTACAGGCAGCCGACGAACGAGTTGACCTGAAAAGCAACAAAGGGGCCCAGATGGGCTTCACGCTGGCTCCGCGTGACTTTAACGATTGCTACAACCCAATCGTCACAGGCTGGCTAGAGGGAGAGAGGGAACAGGAAGGACAGCAGGTGAACGATATTCAGCACCCCATAAATGAGCAGCACTACGACCTGAGCATTAGCACCTTCATGGATGATATTACTAAAATTACGATGCTACCTTTCGCAGCAAGAAAAGAGGAAGTGGTAGAGCAGCTAAACCTGGTAAGTGGTAGGCTCGAGGAGGCACTAACAGCAGGAAACTGGCGGCTCAACCCTGACAAGACAAACCACCTTCTAGTATTACGAGGTGAACGAAGCTACCAAAGCACTCGGGCACTGAGGAAGCAGACGAGTGGACTCAGGGGAGAGGCCGTGCGAGAGATGAGAGTGCCGGGGCCCTACATACCTTCGGACCAGGGGCTGGGAAACGAGATAAGGAGACGCTGCGACGCAGCAAGAGCAGCATGGAGACAGTGTAGCACGTTCTGGTCGTCCAAGACCTCGAAGGTTATCAAGCGTAGCATGTTCATGGCTTTTATTGTGGGTGCAGCATTGAGTGGGTTATCATGTTTTGTGATAAGTAAGAAGTACACAGACGCGGTCGACACTACTCTGTGCAAGTTACTCAGGTACCTGTCGAGGGGAAAGAACTGTTGGACTGACGAGCAAGGAAGGGAGAGGACAACGACGGTGGAGGAGGTGTTCAGGGAATGGAGGATCAACAGGAGCGCAGACGAGCTGAGAGTCAGAAGGTTAAAGTGGTACAAGCGCTGGTCGCAATTCCCGAACGACCACGAGGCAGTCATAGCAGCAGTATTCGGCACGTCTAAGAGTGACCAGAGCATAGGGATAAAGCGCATCAATGAGCACAATAATACTACGCAGCCCACACCGTGGGCCAAGCAGTATTTGGAGGACATGCGCTATCTTGCTAATCACGACGAAGAATCTAAAGAGTGGTACGATAAACGGTCGAGCGACATGAGTTTATTTACAGATGGAACCGAAGAAACAGAGAAGTGGCTTAAGACGGACCCTTCAGTGTTGAATAGCATCGCTAGAGAATGGAAACAAAATAGACCACAAACAGAAACCAAAGAGCCCGAAGAAAAAAAAACAGCAGAACTGGATAAAAGATTTTGGTGCGACTTGAAGAGCGTGAACTCGGAGGGGGCAGACGTAGTATGCGGATGTAGATTTCGGACAGCAGCGGCGCTGGCAGCACACAGGAGAGTGCAGCATAAGATAGAGCCGCTCATACCTAAGCTTGTGATCACGAACCAGTGCCCGTGGTGCAGATCGATCTTTTCCAGTAAGAGAGTCGCAACAGACCATGCTGCAAGAGCGGCAGAGGGGACGGGCATTTGCTACATTGCGGTCTCGAAGTGGGAACACAAGCTGATTGAGGTAAGAGAGAGCGAGTTGGTCTGTAGTGTTTGCCAGTATCAAGCTAGCAGCTTCGAAGACTTCCAGACACACGTCACTTGCCACCATCCTGGACCGCACACAGTACGATTTGGCAGAGATGAGGGTGTCCTGGGCGTCGGCGAAGAAGAAGAGGGCGGTGGAAGGAGCCAGCGGAGCGGACAGCAGCAGTGGGGACCAGCAGCTATCTGGGAAAGGAGGAGGTGGCAGGGGCAGGGGGCACAAGCAAGTGAGAGCAGACAACGTCGCCGCAGCCCCAGAACTCCAGCAAGCCTTGGTCACTGTCCAGAAGCTAACCCTCCGCGTAGCAGCAGAGCAGAGAGACATGTCCAACATATGCACCGGGTTCTGGATCCTCCCTCGCACAGCCTCAGTCGTACGAGAAGGTTTCGAGGCTGGACAGGGATACCACCAGGCTGTCAAGGAAGCGGGAAAGGGACACAAGCTGGGCCCCCCCCACGTGCACATAGCGGCGGGGGTGGTCGGGGCGATGCACGACGCGTTCGGGGACGAGGGGACCGAGGGAGAAGCCAAGAAAGTACTCGCGTCTTGGATGGAAGCAGCAGGTCCAGAGGAGTACGGGAAAGCATACGTGGACGAATGTTTCAGGATGTTCCGTTTGAGGGAGTGCTACATCCCAGACGGAGCGCCAGAGCAGGAGCGCAAGGCAAAACTTCAGTACTCGCTCAACATGAGCCCCGACCTCAGGACGGTGATCCACCTGGCCAAGGGACCCCCAGCACAAGTGCCCACGGTAGACATGAGATCCTTCCAGGGCGCCGTCACCTTGGGGCTGATCAAAGCGGGGGGAACCAAGCCGACGGGAGCGGGACCCAGGACGGAGCTGGAGAGGACAGTGGAGCGCCAGCTGAGGAATTTCCAGAGAGTGTGATGCAGCACGCGCGTGCACTGGCCCGTGATCCTCGGAAGCTCGCGAATCTCTACAAGATGCGGGACAACGGGGTGCAGAGAGTCGGGCAGGTAGTCAGAGCAGTAGAATTCGTTAGGCGTCAGATGTCCCAACAGTTGCAATATACGTATTTAAGTGGACAGTATTTTTTCACTGAAGACGCGCAGTACCATGGTAAATGAGAGAGAAGGGAGAGATGTTGTTGAGTGTAGCCGTCTCGATCGAGCTGCAGGGGGACCGCATAGAGCAGTTGCTATTGTGATTGCTTGTATTGCTGAGCTGAGAGCCATGGCGACTGGACCAGCATCTACCGCGGGCACGGCCGCAGCGAAGGCTGCACCAACTATTGCTACGGGTGCAAATGCAGTGCCAGTACCTCGCCAGCCGACAGGACCCCCTCCTGGACCGATTCGTTCGAAGGCAGCTCCGACCCGCAGGAATCAGAATGACAACCTGGGGAGAGTGCATGCAGCACAGCAGGCCCACCTCTCGACGGGCCGTATCCTGCGCGATCACTATTCTATTATACTGGGGCAGTGCAGTATGTTGAACAGACAGCTCAGTTACATCCAGCTCCAGAGGGATAATATCATGTCCCCAGTCGTGAATGACACGCACCTTGAGGCTGACCGTGTCACCACGCGGCGCAACCTAGACAGTCAGATAAGCTACCTGAGGGACGAGCTGGATCGTTTGCATGAGTGCATCAGGGTGCTGGATGAGTCTGACTACGGTGTGCAGCGTTTCGACTGGGAGATATCGAGACCGAGCGGGAGCAGTGAGAGGGATGAGGGGCAGTAAATAGAGCCTGCATGTCTTGCTTCCCCTCCCTCCGAGAGCCTGCTGCTGCCGCTCGCCTCCCCACCCCCTCCCGCCCGACCCGCGTCGACTTGCACGGGCTGCTGCTGTATAAGTACAGCCAGCAGGACAGCCCTGGACGCGGGGGGGGGAGTTGGCTACAGTCAACGTGTCTTGATCTTTTTTCTTTTTTCCCCTCCCAGGCCTCAGGAGGCCAGAGGTTCAGCAGTAAGGGGTGTGTGGCTCGCCCCATGAAGGGGTAACCACACACACACACACACCCGAGTTTTGAGGTATAAAATTGCGACGGGAGCCTCTGCCGAAGCGGCAGCGCTTGCAGCGAGAGGCTGCGGCGTTCGCCGTAGGCGGCAGGGGGGGGACAGGCAAAGGTCCCATCCTTGTTTGCTTCCATATCTTTCCTAGGGGCCCGACGTGCTGCAAGCGGATCGGACTTGGCCCCCAACGGCTCCACCACCACCACCACCTCCTCCTCCTCCTCCTGGTCGCTCTGCCCGTCCTCATCTTACCGCTCCCTCTCCTCCTGCTGTGTCTCTCCTTCCTCCTCGTCTTCCCCGTGCTCCTGAACCTCCTGCTCCTCGGGCGGTTGCGCTCGCGGGCGGGTTGATATTGTCGCCCAGTTGAGCTTGCGATTGCGTCCGCAAGCGGGTTGAAATGTGTCGCCTGGTTACGGTTGCGCTTGCGGTGGCGCTCGCGGGCGGGTTGAAATGTGCCGCCTGGTTGCTGCTGCGGTTGCGGTTACGCCCGCGGGCGAGTTGAGATGTGTCGCCTGGTTTCGGTTGCGGTTGCGCCCGCGGGCGGGTTGACATGTGTCGCCTGGTTGCTTCTGCGGTTGCGGTTACGCCCGCGGGCAGGTTGAAATGTGTCGCCTGGTTGCGGTTGCGCTTGCGGTGGCGCTCGCGGGCGGGCTGAAATGTGCCATGTGGTTGCGGTTGCGGTTGCGGTTGCGCCCGCGGGCGACTTGAAATAGGTCGCCTGGTCGCGGTTGCGGTTGCGCACGCGGGCGGGTTGAATTGTGTCGCCTGGTCGCGATTGCGGTTGCGCCCCCGAGCAGGTTGAACCGTGTCGCCTAGTTGCAGTTGCGGTTGCGCCCGCAGGCGGGCTGAAATGTGTCGCCTGGTTGCGGTTGCGCTTACGGTTGCGCCCGCGGGCGGGTTGAAATGTGCCACCTGGTTGCGGCTGCAGTTGCGGTTGCGCCCGCAGGCGGATTGAAATGCCACGCCTGGTCGCGGTTGCGGTTGCGCCCGTGGGCAGATGGAAATGTGTCGCCTGGTTGCGGTTGCGGTTGCGCCCGCGAGCGGGTTGAACCGTGTCGCCTGGTTGCGGTTGCGGTTGCGTCCGCAGGCGGGTTGAAATGTGTCGCATGGTTGCGGTTGCGGTTGCAGTTGCGCCCGCGGGCGGGTTGAAATGTGCCACCTGGTTGCGGTTGCGGTTGCGCCCGCGGGCGACTTGAAAGAGGTCGCCTGGTCGCCGTTGCGGTTTCGCCCGCGGGCTGGTTGAAATGCGTCGCCTGCTCGCGGTTGCGAATGCCCCCGTGGGCGGGTTGAAATGTGTCGCCTGGTTGCGCTTGCGGTTGCGTCCGGGAGAGGGTTGAACCGTGTCGCCTAGTTCCGGTTGCGGTTGCGCCTGCAGGCGGGTTGAAATGTGTCGCCTAGTTGCGGTTGCGGTTGCGGTTGCGGTTGCGCCCGCGGGCGGGTTGAAATGCGATGCCTGGTTGCGGTTGCGGTTGCGCCCGCGAGCGGGCTGAAATGTGTCGCCTGGTTGCGGTTGCGGTTGCGTCCGCAGGCGGGTTGAACAGTGTCTTCTGGTTGCGACTGCGGTTTCGCCCGCGGGCTGGTTGAAATGTGTCGCCTGGTTGCGGTTGCGCTTGCGCCCGCCGGCGACCTGAAATTTCCTCGCCTGGTTGCGGTTGCGGTTGCGGTTGCGCCCGCGGGCGGGTTGACATGTGTCGCCGGGCTGCGGTTGCGAATGCTGTTGCGGTTGAGCCCGCGGGAGGGTTGAAATGTGTCGATTGGTTGCGGTTGCGGTTGCGCCAGCGGGCGAATTAAAACGTATCGCCCAGTTGAGGTTGCAGATTCGATTGCGCTTGCGGGAAGATAGGAATGTATCGCTTGGTTGCGGTTGCGGCTGCGGTTTCGCCCGCGGGCGGATAGATTCGTGTTGCCTGGTTGCGGTTGCGGTTGCGCCCGCAGTCGGGTTGAAACGTGTGGCCTGGTTGCGGTTGCGGTTGCGGTTGCGCCCGCGGGCAGATGGAAACGTGTCGCCTGGTTGCGGTTGCGGTTGCGCCCGCGGGCGGGTTGAAAGGCGTCGCCTGGTCGCGGTTGCGGTGACGCCCGCGGGCGGGTTGAAAGGCGTCGCCTGGCTGAGGTTGCGGTTGCGGTTGCGCCCGCAGGTGGGTTAAAAAAGTGTCGCCTGGTTGCGGTTGCGGTTTCGCCCGCGGGCGACTTGAAGTATGTCGCCTGGTCGCGGTTGCGGTTGCGCCCGTGGGCGGATTGAAATGCGTCGCCTGGTCGCGGTTGCGGTTGCGCCCGCGGGCGGGATGAAATATCTGGCCCGTTTGCGGCTGTTGGTGCGCCTGGGCGGTTCGGAATGTGTTGTCAAAAGTGCCCCTCCAGTCAGTTCAGTCAATGCAATTCAGTTCAAATCACTCGGTCATTCAGCGGAAGGCACGGAATTTCACCCGGCTCCGCCAGGAATGAAAAACTGGTCCTGGGGAGTGCGTCGATGACTAGCGACTGGCCTCGAGCTTATCCACATCCCTAAAATCAACACGTTTCAGGCGATGTCAATATTAGGGATGTGCCCTGAGAAGCCCTCAGGAACTGAGAGCGGCATCGAGACAAGGAGATTAGAGGCCTCCCTGATGGGGTCGGAATAGATGGGGTCGGCAGATCGCGCCGCATCGCCGATGCATCTCCATTACATCGCCGATGCATCGGCGACGTGGGTGACGCACAGGCGCCGTCGGCCCGGAGAATATCGGGCTCCACATCGAGCTTCATCGGCGATGCATCGGCGATGCAGCGCAGTCCCCCGACCCCATCCACTCCGACCCCATCCGGGAGTCCCAGAGAGATGCCCACGACAGGGATGGAGATGTGCTGCAGGCTGGTGCGACGAGACCTCCGAGGGTCCACGCCGTTACAAAAAATCATGGCGCCAGGGGCCTGGGCAGGGAGCCCACCGAAAGACGGGCGCGCCCAACCACTCGCAGGAATACGGCCCCCCAGTCTGCGAGGCCAACCCCGTGATACGAACGTTCGCGAAATGCGCACGTCCGAAACCGACGTGGATTCATCGACCCGTCGGTCAGAAGAAGTGGGTAGAAACAAAAAGTAGTGGGGCGTTGGAAGTAGATGGGGCTTCCGCCCGCCCCCTGAAGAGGAAGGAACAGGTGAAACCGCTCGATCATTGAAGTAGGAAGGCGCCTAAAGTAGAGTGGGACTTGGGCATCCAAAAAAAAATACTTTCAACGACCGACGGGTACGTCCTTCTCTCGCTCCTGATGGGAGACGGCGGCACCTGCGGGCATCCCCGGCCTACGGGGGATGCAGAGACCATGGGATGGGGTGGGAGCGAGGAGAGCTCGGGGATCTTCTGACCCGGAACAATCCAGACCCGGGTCAGTCAGGCCTTGCAGAATCCTGCAGGATCCTGCGAGATCCTGCACCCAAACCCGGGTCAAAGCGAAGGATCCTGCAAGATCCTTCAGGATCCTGCGCCCAAAGCCGGGTCAGTGCGACCCTGGCCCTGCAGGATCCTGCAAAATCCCGCGCTCTGGCTGACCCCCGTTTGCATGGACCCCCGTCTCCCGAGTCCCGAAGAGCTCGGCGGCCTTCGAGGCCAGCGCTCGAGCGCGGGCCGCTCCCCCTGAAGCCCACCCCTGTTCGCGG